>BLSH010114839.1:1075509-1093043 GCA_018402905.1 Glandirana rugosa
GAATTGGTGAAGTTATGGTCCGTGAATCCTGTGAAGGGCGGGTCTGGTTAAAAGTCGAAAGTCACGACAACACAAAGCTTACTCTTAACGCGCCAGCACGCTTCGACGTGGGTTTGTTTGAAAAACAGTAAAACAAGGGTGTTTATCTCGAAAGAAAACCACCATAAACTAGTGGGGACGCCAAAAATAAAAAACGCGATATTGTTTTTTTCTGGCTTTTAAAACTTTTTTTTTTTTTAAAAAAGAAACAAAGACAGTGTTTTTAAACATATTTCATGTAAAAGAGGAAGTGGGTGCAGCTTCGCACGACCGCGCAATTCTCATTCGAAACACAACAGCACTGAAAGCTGAAAATTGGTCTGGGCGGGAAGTGTCCTAAGTGCCTGGTATTGAAGTGGTTAAGCCACACCCACTATTTACAATTTTTCACCGCGTTGCGCTTTGCGTGCTGCATTTTTCTGCTTCAGCTGTGACATGCCTACAAATTAATGCCCCGCCCTCCAATTATAAGACTCCGAGTACTGGTAAAAAAGTGCCCCTATAAAATTTTTGACAATGTTGGCAACTATGAAAGCGGAGTTCCACCCACAAAACAATCTTTATATATTTAAAGTCCTTTAATCAATAGCAACAACATTTGGGCAAAAAAATATATTTTTTTATTTACTCTAAGTGCCCTGTTGCTATGTGGTCCACTGTAATCTGCCTCGCCTGTGCTCCTGGGCGATGTGAGTCATTTCCCAGGAGCCAGTGGGCAGCACTTGTTTTGTATGCGATAGATTGCTTATCTTTGTTGTCATAACAACAGGGCGGGACCTTCCTCTGTTGTTATGGCAACTAAACACACTTTCGGCTATACGGCCGGGTTACAATGCGCATACGTGAGATCGAGCGGTGCATGCTGGGTATATCCAGCATGCACCTTATCCAGGAAGAGCGTCCTAGTTGGCTTCAGTTGCCCACAAGCAAGATGGAATCGCCCAGGACGCATAAAATAAGATAAGTTTGTAAAAATAAATATATACAGCGAACGTGATTGACATAGTATACATGTGTTCATGTATACTATGTCTACAGCCAGAGGGGATGCAGGAAAGAAAAAAAAATGTGGTGGGAGGACTCCGCTTTAAGGTAAAAAATGTTTAGGTGTCAGCAGCCTCCCCTCACCCCCCCCCTTTTTTTCTTACCTGAGACCTCATTCAATCCAGCGCCATGCACATCTTTTCTCCCCTCAGTGATGAGGGAGCGGGGGGCCGAGTCCTGCTGTCTGTGTCAAGGGACTCGGGTGCAAGAACGCAAGAGAGCAGAGAGGGCTGTCGGTGGGGACATAGCTGGACCGGGAGTGGTGGCAGGTAAGTGTTTGGGGAAGGGGGGTAGGCAAAGACAGTTGAAGGTTTTTTAACTTAAAGGTGTGAGGAGGGAGAGCTTCTTTGATGAATGTGAGTGACAGTCTGCTTTATTTACAGTGAAAATACAGTGCCCAAACAGTGCCAGTGTCACAGTGCCTATCAGGGTCAGTGCCATTCATCAGTGCCCACCTGTGCCATTCATCAGTGCCGCATCATCAGTGCACATCTGTGCCGCCTCATCAGTACACATCTGTGCCAGTCATCAGTCCCCCATTTGTGCCAGTCATCAGTGCCCATCTGTGCCAGTCATCAGTGCCCATCTGTGCCGCATAATCTGTGCCCATCCATGCCAGTCATCAGTGCCTATCTCTACCGCATAATCAGTGCCCATCTGTGCCAGTCATCAGTGCTCACCTATGCCGCATTATCAGTGCACATCTGTGCCGGCTCATCAGTGCACATCTGTGTCATCAGTGCTCATCTGTGCCCATCTGTGTCAGTCATCAGTGCCCATCTCTGCCGCATAATCTGTGCCCATCTGTGCCAGTCATTAGTGCTCATCTGTGCTGCCTCATCAGTGCACATCTGTGTCATCAGTGCCCATCTGTGCCAGTCATTAGTGCTCATCTGTGCCGCCTCATCAGTGCCCATCTGTGCCAGTCATCAGTGCCCATCTGTGCCGCATAATCAGTGCACATCTGTGCCAGTCATTAGTGTTCATCTGTGCTGCCTCGTCAGTGTACATCTGTGCTGCCTCATCAGTGCACATCTGTCATCAGTGCCCACTTGTGCCAGTCATCAGTGCCGCCTCATCAGTGCACATCTGTGCCGCCTCATCAGTGCACATCTGTGTCATCAGTGCTCATCTGTGCCAGTCATCAGTGCCCATCTGTGCCGCATCATCAGTGCCACCTCATCAGTGCACATCTGTGCTGCTCCATCAGTGCAGGCTCATCACCAGCAACAAAAATATGGCCAAAAATCCTTTTCCGCCGAGGAGGCTTACCAAATTTTAAGTGCGGCCGACGAGAGCAACAGGGAGCTCTCTACTTCAGATTCCTGTTTAGATTCTGAGTCTGATGTTGAGTATGAGCCCGTCCTCAGCAGTGAAACACTGACTGACTCAGACGAGGAAGATGGTCCGCCTGCTAGACAAAGGCGTTTTGGTGAGGAGGCAGTAGCATCCACCAGCACTGCAGTGCTGTCCACCAGTACCGCAGGGCCATCTACCAGCACCACAGTACCTCAGCCCTAAAGGGTTAGGACGCATGCTGACCTTCCCTATTCCCTTCAAAATCCCTTGTGGCTTCCTTCTGATTCAGGAGAAGCTAGAACTCCCCCTTTCACTGCCCAGCCAGGAGTCCAGGTGGACACAGACAAGTTTTCGCCAATGGGTTTTTTCAAATTAATTTTTACAGAGGGCATGCTCGCCTCAATTGTGGCCCAGTGCAACTTATATGCATGACAATTTATTACAAACAATCCAACATCATATTACGCACATCCCTTTGAGTGGAGAGACCTTACAGTGGAGGAGTTTAAGAATTTTTTGGGCCTCACATTTTGTATGGGACTTAACAAAAAGAACAAATACTATTGGTCAACCCACCCCATCGACCACATGCCAGTCTTCTCCGCGGTAATGTTCTGCACTTCAAAGATAACACACAGTGCCCTCCCTGAAATTACCCCAATTATGATAAGCTTTTTAAAATTCAGCCACTACTTAATTATTTTTCAGACAAATTCCACCAGGCGTTTACCCCCAACCAAAATGTTTGTGTAGACGAGTCACTAGTAAAATTTAGAGGCAGGCTGGGAATAAAGCAATTTATCCCAAGCAAGAGGAACCGCTATGGGGTCAAAGTGTACAAACTACATGACCGAGCCACGAGGTACACTTATGCCTTCATAGTGTACGAAGGGAAGGACTCCCAGCTGAATCCCCCTAATTGCCCCGACTATTTAGGATTGAACGGGAAAGTTGTTTGGGACCTCATTTACCCACTTCTAGAGAAAGGCTACCACTTGCATGTAGACAACTTCTACACAAGTCTGCCTCTGTTCTGAAACCTTCACCTGAAGAACACGCCAGCATGTGGCACTGTCAGAAAGAACAGGAAGGGTTTTCCTTAAAGGCTTGTCAATATGAAGTTAAGAAGAGGGGAGATGGCGGGCCTGCGAAATGAGGAAATTCTGGCAGTGAAGTGGAGGGACAGAAGGGATGTCTACATACTGTCATCAATACACAATAATACCTTTGTGGAGATCCCCAGAAGGAATGGCCCAATCCAGAAGCCAAGATGTGTCAAAGGGTACAAGTTATTCATGGGGGGAGTCGACTACAGCGACCAAATGCTGGAACCATACCTTGCCACAAGACGGACATATCATTGGTACAAAAAAGTAGCGATTTATTTTTTTCAATTGGCCATATATAACTCCTATGTATGTTACCGCAAGTCCACCGAAAGCCCCCAACCCTTCCTTGGCTACCAGAAGATAATTATCACCACCCTATTCCCAAATGGCCCACCAGAAAATATTTGATCCAATGCTCTTAGTCGAATCTCCGAACGCCATTTCATTGATAAAATCCCTCCCGGACCAACAGGCCAAAGACGCCAGAAAAAATGTAAGGTGTGTACCAGTGGAGGAATAAGAAGAGGCACCGCTTATTATTGCTCCCAGTGACCTTCCCAACCAGGCCTCTGCATAGCTGACTGCTTCCGTCACTATCACACTTTAATACATTTTTAGTGATTATTAATCCTTAGTTCTTGCCATGTACATTCACACCCCTTATGCCACTGCTTGCTCTCGTACTGGCCCTGGCTTGTTATTCGACCACGACTTTGCCTGCCGCTTTTGTACATATCTCTGCCTGCTCCGGAACTGACCCTGGCTTGTTATTCAACCACGCTTCTGCCTACCTATTCTGTACATACCTCTGCCTGATCTGGAGCTGACCCTGGACCGTTATTCAACCGCGCTTCAGCCTACCGATTCTGTATATACCTCTGCCTGACCTGGAACTGACCCTGGACTGTTTGACCATGTTTTTTGACTGCCTGTTGGACTGACATTTGTACCCTGCTACTGGAGTAGGGGGATTCACAACACAGGGGTCTCACATATGTGAGGAGCTCCAGAATGTCTTTTTTATAAGAAGAAAACATTGTTTTTGTATTCTCTCTCCCAGATTAGGGTCTGGAGACTCGGAGGCTTCAAAGAGATTTGGGTGGGAGAAGCCTCTACCCCTGTCCCCATTCTGTCCTGACCAAGGCCCTAATTCTGCCTGCTGCCTGTAGGACTTACTGCCATCATGCCCCTGCAAGCTGCATGAACTGACCACACCACTGCCTGCTACCTGTACTATGGACCATGTTCCTGCCTACTACCAGGACCAAAGATTTGGCACTGTTGATAATATCTCTGCCTGCACTGACCCTGGACTGTATATGGACAGTATCCCTGCATGCCGCCTGTACTGACTATGGACAGCATTCCTGTCTGTTGCCTGGACAATTGCATTTGCTGTCGGTTGCCTGAACAATTGTGTTCGCTGTCGCTGACCAAGTCCCTGCCTGCTGCCTGGACCAGTGCTATCCTCCTGTGGACAACTGCTCTACTAAAACCACAGGTAAACTTTTGTTTACCATTTGCTCAGTAGAATGTATTTTGGTATGTGCATGCTGTGTGTCCCTAGAACACCAGATGGTGTTCCTTGCATAATGTGCCTCTGTATGTATCCAGGCCGTGTAAGAGTCTCACACATGTGGTATCGCCATACTCAGGAGGAGTAACAGAATGTATTTTTGGGTGTAATTTTTGCTATGCACATGCTATGTGTTATAAATATCTTATAAATTGACAACGTTGCGTAAAAAAAATGAGTTTTAATTTTTTTCCCACGTGTTCTAAAAACTTCTGGAAAAAAATGAACCATTCAAAAGACTCATTATGCCACATAGATTATACATTGGGGTGTTAGCTTTCCAAAATGGGGTCATTTTGTGGGCATTTCCATTGTCCTGGTGCTCCAGGGCCTTCAAAAATGTAATAGGTGGTTGAGAAATGAGATGTGTCATTTATGCTTCCAAAAGGCCTGAAGGTGCTACTTCAATGTTGGGCCTCTGTATGTGGCCAGGCTGTGTAAAAGTCTCACACATTTGGTATTGCCATACTCAGGAGGAGTAGCAGAATGTATTTTGGGGTGTCTTGTTTGCTATGTACATGCTATGTGTTGGAAATATCTTATAAATGGACAACTTTGTGTAAAAACGTGATTTCATTTTTTTTCCATGTTTTCCAAAAACTTCTGGAAAAAAAATGAACCGTTCAAAAGACTCATTATGCCTCATAAATTATACGTTGGGGTGTTAGGTGTTCAAAATTGGGTCATTTTGTGGTCATTTCCATTGTCCTGGTGCTCCAGGGCCTTCAAAAGTGTAATAGGTAGTTAACAAGTTAGATGTGTAATTTATGCTCCTAGAACGCCTCATGGTGCTCCCTGCTCTCTATGTGGCCAGGCTGTGAAAATGTCCCACACATGTAGTATTGCCATACTCAGGAGGAGTAGTAGAATGTGTTTTGGGGTGTAATTTGTGGTATGCATATGCCATGTGAGAGAAATAACCTGTTACAATGACAATTTTGTGAAGAAAAAAAAATCTTTTGCAAAGAATTATGAGAAAAGATGACAAGTTCAAAAAAACTCACCATGCCTCTTACTAAATACCTTGGAATGTCTACTTTCCAAAAAGGGGTCATTTGGGGGGTATGATTAGCACCATAGCTTGCAGACTCTATAACTTTCACACAGACCAAATAATATCCACTAATTTGGGTTATTTTTACCAAAGATATGTAACAGTATAAATTGTGGCCCAAATTTATGAAGAAAAATTACTAATTTGCAAAATTTTATAACAAAAATGAAGAAAATGTTTTTTTTTCAAAATTTTTGGTCTTTTTAATTTATAGCGCAAAAAAAAACACACACACAGTAGTGATTAAATACCACCAAAAGAAAGCTCTATTTGTATGAAAAAAAATCATATAACTACATTGTTGCATGACTGAGTAATTGTCATTCAAAGTGTGAGAGCACTGAAAGCTGCAAATTGGTCTGGGCAGATTCACGTTTGTTGTTTTTATTGAAAAAAAAAAAAAAGCCTTTACAATCAATTTGTACACTTCAGCATGCTACCACATACGATATCAGAATCAAACCAGTATTTTACAGAAACCGTGTGTGCTTAATCACTTTGTGTTTGAGTGATTAAACGCATTTCCAGCATGTAAGGCAAGACCATTTCACTTAGTCCTATTTCCTGCACACTATGGCTGAGTGACAAGATTCGTCCACCTCTGACCTAGGCCACTTACTCATGTAGATTGTTCACACCAGCAGCAATTGATCATATTTTGTAGCATAGCATTCTTTGGCACATGGAAAATGCATCTCAAGATTCCAGCTTATCCTTATCCCTATTCATTAGTGACAGATGTAGGGAACAGTTAAGACCCTTGATAGGAGTGAATTGCTTTTTGCGCCGCCATGCACGTGGACATTTACACTCTGAATGTGTATAGTGAACTTTGCCACCGGGGCACAAAATTACAGAAAATCCAAAAATGTTACTGTGGAGAAGACACTTGTTTCAGTGACAGCAGTCCAAGAAGGGATTTTCTATAACTGTGGAGAGATTTCCACACACGATATGAGTGAAGGGAAATCCTCGACAGGACACAAGACCGCAAAAAACCCCCAAAACAACACGTGATAGGAGTTCTAACCATTAACTACTCTATCCAAATCTATGCTTAGGATTTGTTTTTAACTGATCATGTCACTCCAACACTGCAGGTCTGTCAACGACTGTATTGTGTCTTTGACCTCTTATTGCAACTGAGTGTATACCTCTTTTCATACCTGTAAAATATATTAATAGATTTTGATTAGAGTTGAGCGAACACCTGGATGTTCAGGTTCGATGGGTTCGGCCGAACTTCGCGAAAAAGTTTGGGTTCGGTAACGAACTTGACCCAAACTTGACCCCGAACCCCATTGAAGTCAATGGGGACCCGAACTTTTCGGCACAAAAATGACTGTAAAAAAGTCCTGGAAAGTGCTAGAGGGCTGCAAAAGGAAGTAAAATTATTTTAGAATAATAATCTGTCCCTTACAGCAACAGCAGGAACCTGACCCTATAGAACTAGAAGATGATTTTAGAACAGTAATCTGTCCCTTACAGCAACAGCTGGAACCTGACCCTATAGAACTAGAAGATGATTTTAGAACAATAATCTGTCCCTTACAGCAACAGCTGGAACCTGGCCCCTATAGGAGTAGGCAATGATTTTAGAACAATAATCTGTCCCTTACAGCAACAGCAGGAACCTCTCCCTATAGAACTAGAAGATGATTTTAGAACAATAATCTGTCCCTTACAGCAACAGCTGGAACCTGGCCCTATAGGAGTAGGCGATGGTTTTAGAACAATAATCTGTCCCTCTAAGCAGTAGACTCTACCTAGTCCAGTTAGATCGTTCTGTAATGCAGGATGAGTTGTTATTAGATCTGCAATCTGTCCCTAAAAGCAGTAGTAGTAGTAATCTCTACCTAGTCCACAATCAGATCGTTCTGTAATGCAGGATGAGATGTTATTATATCTGCAATCTTCCCTCACAGCACCGGCAGCATCCTCTCCCTAAACTAGCCTTAGAGCATGTGACATGCAGCACTACATGACTCCAGCTTATACAGAGGCTGGGTCACATGATGCACTGGCCAATCACAGCCATGCCATTAGTAGGCATGGCTGTGATGGCTTCTAAAGGCAAACCAGTGAAACACTTGTTGATTGGCTACCCTGCAGCTATTCAACAGGCGGGATCAAATACCCAAACCCAGAACCCGAACCCAAACTTTTTTTCAAATGTCCGGGTTCGGGTCCGGGTCACAGACACCCCAAAGTTCGGTATGGACCCGAACTTTACAGTTCGGGTTCGCTCAACTCTAATTTTGATATATCAAAAATAAACACTTGGGCAACCACATGTTTTACCGCATACAGATAACTCATCAACACAGATGCTCAGCTCTGTGGGGCATAAAGAACCCTTTGTTTACTTTTGTGACCTAGCACTGAGATGCATGTGTAGCGCCCCCCATAGTGAATAGGTGCTTAGGTGATAGATTTTTGCTAGGAGAGGCAAATTTAGTCAGGCCTGACTGTTGTGCAGGCCTGAATGTTTTGATTTGGGCAGATGGTGGCCCAGGAAGAGCTGGAGACTGCAGGAAGGAACACCCCTTGGTTATCCCTCCCCTTTGGGTCCAGAAGGTTCTGGAAAAGGGAATGGAAGAGGAGGTGGGACTTTCTGAGGTATGTTAAGGAGCCCTGACCAATCCCCAACCTGGATTGGCAGGGGGTAGGCCTTCTTAAATACTGTGGTCTGCCCAGCTGGGGAAGGAATGTGTCGGGTGGAAGAAGGGAGATGTACCAGAAGTTGCGGAGGCCTCACCTGGAAAACCCCCAGGCCTTGAGGCCTGGGAGCTCGGGTGCAGCCAGGAGGAGAGAGAGAGATCCTGGAGCAGCACAAGGGAGCAGGAAAGAAACAGAAAGGCTACAGGAAGGACTCTTTAAAGGATCCACTGGTGTCGGTGAATGACATAGCATGGGAGCTGGAGAAGAGGACTGGAGCAGGCTGGGAGGATACAGTGGACAGTCTATGCAGGTCAGAAGAGCCAGTCAGGGGAGCGGTGTTACTGGGCAGTGAAGTAGGCTGGAGTGGCCTGGAAGAGGATGGGCTGGGAGCAGTAGTCCATCAAAACCCCGCTAGCACATTTGTACTCAGCTACACTTTGAGGGCCCATGGCCCTTGCCTGTAATGCACGGTCCGGAGGTCCTGTAATCAGGAATGCAGGCCTCACCATGTGCTAGCTAGGGTGGGGGAAGATGTAACAGAGGTCTGATAAATATCCCTTCAGGTCTCACCAAGAAAATGCAAGTTTGTGCTGTAGAGAAGTGAAGGAGTGTAACGTTCAGCACGTGTCAGTGCTGGAGGAAAAAGGAAAGTATATATGGAGGTGTATATAGACGGTCCTGTTTCCTGATCTACTGGGCATCCCACAGTTGTCCCTAACCAATCCAAGTTTATCCCCCTAACAACAAAAAAAAAAACAAAGTACCGGCCTGTTCCATGACTCCGGATGAAAGGAAATATGTGATCGAGGGCAGAGTGACAGGTGGACCACATCATCCAGCCACCCCTAAGTAGCCCCCATTGGCTACATTTGGGGGCTCATTTTCTGGGATTCACCTGTAAAGCTGCCAGTTGTTACCCCTAGAAACCGCAAGAGAACTGAGCCAGGAAACTGTATTTGTTCCATTGTTAGTGTGGACTGAACCCGGGGGGAAGGATTTGTATGTTGCCTGCTAAAAGAGTGAAGTGTGTCATTGTCCATAGCAACTGGAGGGAGCTGTTGCCAATTGCTGCTCGCTGGGGCGGACACTTGAATGTCTTTATCCTGCAATTTAGTGACTTGTAACATGCGTTATCACCCGTGGAAACCACACCGGGCAACTGCGCCTATGGATTACAAGTATGCCCCTCAGCCCTGCTGAGGTTGGATATTCCTCACTGGATTCTAAACATGGCCTGAAAATGCTGGGCACGCTGAACTTGTGCTCAAAAATCCTGCTTTTAATGGTGAAGTGTGCCTGGGACTGTTTCCTGTTGCTAAGGGTGATCAGGGTGAGCTTGCGGGAGCCCAGGGGAAAGACTGTGTTAGAGTGGTCTCATACAGGAAGACAAAGGGCATTACTAAAATCACCGTTGCTACCGGAAACCACCGCAAGGGCCAGCATGTCCAGGCAAGTTCTGCAAAAGCCAGCATGTCTGCAAGTTTCTATCCTGCACATCAGGGGTTACAGCAGTGTGACTAGGAAAGAATCTAGCAATGCCAGCCTGTCTGGAAGTGAGGAGGCGGCACCACACCCTGGAGGAAACAAAAGTTTTACCACGAGGATGAGGAAGATGCTGGAGGGCGGACGTTTGCTGCCAGCTCTCACTTGGTTGCTGCCAGCCAGAATGGACACTCAAGGACACAGGTGTCCGGCTTGAGCACTGCGGAGATTCAACCTCAGGGTGGTGGATGGGATGGAAAGACTGTGCCTGCATTGCCCAGGATGTCGGATGCCAACAGCAATAGTGGAAGCATGGGTACGGTATGGCCATTGCTATGAGCCATTAATGCAGCAGATTGGATATTCAGCAGGATCCATGCTACTTCAATGTGGACCTTCAGTCAGGACTCTGCGTGTTACAGTCTGAAAAGTCCCAGAAGGCCAGAGCAGGCCTGGAGCCACCCCGCCAAGGCGGAGAGGAGTTGTGGCCTAGCGACTCCCCCGCGAACAACAAAGAGGGAAGGAAAGAGGGAGCTGTCGTGACTGAAGGCCCGGTCGGGGACCTAGGACCTGTAAGTACTGTCCAGCATTAACCGAAATCCCCAGCCACACCGGACATAGGTCTGCCCATAGCTGTTCCCTGTCTAGCAGAGTTAGCGAAGGAGGGGGGTGTGCCCTCTGGCGAGCTGGAAGAGGAGCAGAGAGACAGACCACTTGATTGGGGTTCCCCCAGACTGCAAGCTGTGTTTGGATCCCTGGAAAGACTTTTAGAATGGTCGTCCTTGATGAGAGTCCAGATGAGGAAGAGTGGGAGACAGGAGAGCCCCATAGTCTGAACCAGACACAGATGGAACCCCTATCACCCACAATCAGCTGTTTCTTAATAGGCCCTCCACTACCCAGGCCAGGGCAGGTACCTTCCAGCCGCAGAGAGGGAAGGTAAAGGAGTTACCTAGGCTCTCCCGGTTCCAACAGGAGGTACAACGCAAAGTTGCCTTGGAGTGGGGCCTAGACTTTCCATATGTCCCTCCCCATATCATGGATGTCGTAGAGAGCTCCAGAGGAGAGTGGGAGGACAAAATGATATGGGAATATTTGCATGTCCCCAAACCCCTGAGAAGGCAGGACTGTGATGTCTGGAACCGCTTTGTGGAGTTAGGGCCTGGGGCGTACTATTTATGGAGACAAGGTCGTTGGGGTGAAACTGAACCAGCCTGCAAGGAGCTACTCAATTTCTGTCAGGGGAGAATGGGAAAGCAGGATAAGGCTGCCTGACCCATGCTTCTACATTTAAAGAGACTGTTGGAGGACTACAGCTCTCCTTGTGAAGGCCAAAGACACACAAGGCTGCTGGAAGACTGCAGGGATTGTGTTTTTGTTTCTCCCCTAACCTTGCCAAGAACACACCAGCCTGTTACCCTGTGTCCAATGGTTCATTGAAAGAACGCTGGGTTGAGATTTTTTTTTTTTTTTTGAAGCCCGTGGTGGTGTGAGACACACCCAGACTTACCCGGTGCATAAAAAAGTGCACAACACAAAAGTGAAGACACAAAAAGTGCACATGGGTGTACACAATAGCCCCCCTCCGAGGAGGAAGGGCCTCTTACCCTAATCCCCCGGTGGCCGAAGCTCCTAGGGGACTGAGGTATCGTGCACCAAGGATTGCTTAGCCAAAAGGCCAGGCAACCCCCAGTTCTCGTTTGGCGACCAGCCGGAACCAGCCGTCCCGATACTACTGTGGGACTCCCCCGAAGGGAGACCCCATGAGAGGCGGTGGATCAAGCCAAAAGGCCATACCCACCGCCAACCAAGACTTTCAGGCAGGCCCCAAGAGACCGTACACCCTACTAATCACACGGTGCTTTGTGTACCCAAACAATCAAGTGACACGACAAACTACACAGCAAACAAACACAACAATAAAAAGTGAGGAAGGGATAGTGGAGAGAGGTGCAGAAAGTGCCTTTGTGAGAAACAAAGGCCGGCCTTGCGGCCAGGAATCAAAAATTCCTCCGGTCCTGGCCAAAAGGCCCAGCCCAGGAGGCAGGTGCAAAAAAAAGTGTGTATATGGTGCAGTGACCTCGGTGCCATCAAACTCAAAGTGTTGCCACCCACTGTGAGATTTGCGGCACCCCTGGACTGCCACTCCAGGGGCACATACACCACGGGCTTCTTTCAGCCCGGCCATTCCAGCGCCTCCCTGTACCAGCAAGAAGGACCTTTCCGGTTTCACCAGTCACCCCGTCAACCGCCCCCAGCTTACCCGCTGGGCGAAACAGTCCAGGTCTTTTCCGGATCCACCTTCCAGAATCCAATTACGCTTCAGGATTTGCCGAGAAGAGCCCCTGGCCACTTTTTGCCTTGGCAACAACTCGGCGCATCCTTCCACAACTGTCTGGCACAGTTCAACACCGGCCCGGCCAAAAGGCCAGGCTTCCCCAGCCCCTCAGCCAGACCAGCATAGCACCTTGTTCAGTCAGGGAGAGACCGTCCAGCTTTCCCAGAAGCCTTTGCCATCCCCTCAGATGGCTCTAGCTCCTTAGTACTTGCCTTTCAGTCTCTTTCACGCCTAGAGACCGCATAGCCACTGCTATCCCGGCTTGGTCCGTAGCCAGGACAGTAGCACAGCGCCTCCTTTGGCAACTGATAAGAACAGATTTTTTTTTTTTTTTTTTTCCCTTCAGCATGAATCGCTTCAATCAAAGATCTTCCAGAAACTGACCAGCGTTCTTTACATCACCAGGGTAAGTATATCAAAAAATATTTTTCATTAAAAGCACATAACACAGCACACATAAGACAAAAATACATTATATTTACACCCCTGCCTCCCTCTTACCTCAACCTCCACCTCCCAAAATTCCAAAAGTTATTTGCCTCCTCCACCCCCATCACCTTCCTATCATACAACACTGCAACATATAATTTACTCCTGATCCAATCCTCACATTCTTCCTCGGACAACACAAAACTTCCTCTCTTATATCCACACCTGGCTTCCCAAAGCACTTCCTTCACCACCGCCACCAAAATCCAACCTTTCCTTTTAACATCCATCCCACCATCAACCAACCCAAACAAACTTAATTCCGGTGTTACATTCCTCACACCTAATATCACTCTTATCAAAACAGCCAACTTACTCCATACTTTTTGGGCAAAACAACATCCCCAAAAGACATGCCTTATCGTCTCAATACCTCTGCAGCCCTCCCTTACACACCATTCATTTCTTGCTAGGTCTCTTGTTTTTAGAAAGGACATTGTCAGCAGGCATTCATGAAGACCCATCCACACAATTTCTTTTTGTTTGTTAGTTACTCCTTCTGTTTTAAGGTTCTTCCAACATTCCTCCACTTGCTTTGTTTTTAAACCAGAGATATTGGAGACAGTTACTTCCTTTTTCAGCCAACTGACCAGTTTTTCTTTAATCACTGCACCAGCCCCTAAGGTTTGCAGATCTTTCTCTTCATACCATTTTTTGATTTTCGTATAATAAGGGGGGGTCACTAGAGCCATCGGCTTCGTTAAATCACGCGCACTCCATCCCCATTTCACCACCGACCATCCCATCAAGTGCCTCATGTAGCACATTACCTTGCCTCCTCCCATAAAGGTCTTATAATGTAACAACCAAGTATGCATCCTGAGGAATGATTCTACATCTTGGAAATTATATCCCCCCAACTTTTCTTCCTTCAACACCACATTCCTTGCCACACGCTCCATCTTTGCTCCCCAAAAAAACGCAAACAGGAGCCTTGTAATTTTCTGAATCCATTTTTTGTTAAAAGGAAAGATTGTTCCAAAATAAAGTAGTAAGGGTAGTACGACAGCTTTGGTCACTAAGGTCTTCCCCGTCAATGTTAGTCGTCTCAATTTCCACATTTCTAATTTCCTGGATAATTTCTCTACACATTTTTCTGCATTCCCCTGATTCTGTAGATTTCTTTCGAAGTGGGTGCCTAGTACATTAATTGACTGAGTTCTTTGAATCCTGGACGATGTGACCTCCTCCAATCCACTCAAAGTGCAAACTGAACTCTTGCTCCAGTTCACCCGCATCCCGGCTACACTCCCGAAGAGCTGTAACTGGAGTTCTGCTCTGACAAGATCCCTCCGAGATTTACATAAGAAGACCACATCATCCATATAGCACAGAGATTTAACCTTACTTCCATCCCCCCCAGGCACAAAGAAGCCCTCAAAAGCCTTATCTTGCTGGACCTGTTTCAGCAGGGGTTCCATTATACAGATGAATAGAATAGGCGACAGGGGACACCCCTGCCTCACCCCAGATTTCACTCTGAAGGAATCTGACAAGATCCCATTTATCAGAACTCTACTGCTCAACCCCTCATATAGGCTCCTCACCATCCTAACAAATTTCCTTGGAAACCCTAGCTTCTCAAGCACGTGGAACATAAATTGATGAGATACCCTATCATAGGCCTTTTCTAGGTCAAAGCCAGCTACTGCCAAGGGTAAATTATTACCTTGCGCATAATGGACCAGATCTCTAAGTAGTATTAAGTTGTTGGCAATCCTCCGTCCAGGGATTGCACACACTTGCCAATCTCCAATCACACTTCCAATTAGCTCCTTCATCCTGTTTGCCAGGATTTTGGCGAAGATTTTATAGTCCGTATTCAGGAGGGTTATTGGTCTCCAGTTTCTTACATCCCTTTCATCCCCCTTTTTATATAGGAGGACAATGACTCCCTCCTTCATGGAAGTAGGCAATTTTCCCGTCTGCATGCAATGTCTCAGAACCTCCTTCACATGTTCCTTCATAATTGGCCAAAACTTTAGATAAAACTCCACTGGAATTCCATCTCCCCCTGGAGTTTTATTTTTTGCCATCCCTTTCAAGGTTTTCTCGATCTCTGCCTCTCCCACTTCATCTGTCAAAAAGGCTCCATCTTCCTTCTTCACACCTTCTTGTAAAATCTTACAATAATCTTCCACCTCCTCCAAAGTGGCCCCATCACCACCTCCATAAAGGTCCTGATAGAAACTCTTCACGCCATCGCGCATTCGGACTCCTTCAACTTCCTCCTGGTCTTCCAACATTCTCTTCATAATTTTTTTGGGGCTGAAAGCCTTCTTGAAAAAAAACCTGGAACATTTCTCATTTTCTTCTATATCTTGAACTTTCGCCCTGAAAATGATATTTTTCCCTTTTTCCTGAATTATCTTCCTCCTCTCCTCCTGCACTTCCTTTAGCTCCTCTTCCACCTCCAGCCCCCATCTTTTGCACTGGTACAAAAAGTAGATTCTCTCCACTAATTTCTTCTCAGCTTCCTTCTTCTTCCTAGCTTCTCCAGCTCCCACTTTTTTAAAAAAGGACGCCACCTGCTTCTTGACCCAGTCCCACCACTTCAATAGGTCTCTAAAATCTTCCTTTCTTCCTTCCAGGTACCTGAAGAAGGAGGCAAAACGCTTCACAACGTCCTCATCATCCAAGAGCCGACAATTCAGTTTCCATATTCCTTCTCCGCACTCCACCCCTGCCTCCAGGTCCACCGTACAGCTAATCAGGGAATGGTCCGAGAAAAGCACAGCAGACACCTGGTACGCCAGACCCTTCACGAACTGGGACAGAAGAATAAAATCTATTTGTGACCTCCCTGTGCCTTTGTCTGAGTGGTAAGTATATGATGTCCCGCCTACCTCCATTTCCATAGCTATATCATGTAATTTCATGTCCCCAATTATCTCATTTAGGACCCTAGAAGATGCATCCGTCCCTCCGTCACCGCTGGTTCCCTGACGGTCTTCACTCCTTCTAATGCAGTTAAGGTCACCTACAACTACAGTCGGCATCCTCCCAGGTAAGTATTTTTTTAATACGTTTAGAAAATCTATCCTTTCCCTTTTATCAGCTGGGGCGTAGCAATTAAACAACCTCACATTCTGATCTAACACATCAAGAGTTACTATTTGCAAGCGCCCAGGCACCACAATCTCATTTGACACAATCCTTACATTCGGATTTTTAACCATCACCCCAACCCCCTCGCTCCTTGACATACATGCCGGAGCCCACGCTGTTGGACCACAAGACCATTCATTATCTATATCACGTATCACACCGCATTCCTGCAGGCATATCACATCAACTTTGTGTCTCTGAATCTCTTCAAAGACTGCCGCCCTCCTACTCCTCGATACAATACTCCTCACATTTATTGACCCTATTATAAGAGCCATTATTATCAGAAAAGACACATCCATGATCCTATCTTAAATGTTCTTCCCAGCCTCAACATCTTCTCCTCTAACAACACTCCTCTGTCTCCTCCGGGGAACCGGAGAACTGGCGGACTCGTCTTCGGAGTCCCCATCTAAGGGAAGATTTTCCCCATCACCCCCCATCTCGCCACTCCAGGGCCGCTCTGACCTGGCCCTTTTGCTGGATGTTGAAGAGGGTTCGTCTGCCATTGATGTCGGCTCCTCCATCCGTTGCCCACACTCAAAGCTACTGACACTCTCCATATCCCCAGTGTCCGACTCACTATCTGATAGACTGGCAAGGAGCTGCGCCGAAAGACGCATTTCCTCTCCCATCTGGTGCTCAGGAGGGCCTTTATCCGCCGGCCCTGTTTTATCGACACCACTCCTCTCTTCACCCGGTCTGACATCAGCAGCATCGGAGTTTGCACTATCGCGTGCCACTTGATCATCAGTAGCCACGGCTGTGCCCTCAGCTCCGGCCACATCCTCTGCCTGATCATTGGGCGCAGCCTCATTGGTCGCGTGCTCCGGAGAAGCACCGGGTTGACCCACATCCGCAGAATCCCCCGTGGTGCCCTTCTCCCCTGCACTACCTTGCGCCCTCGGCTGCCTTCTTTCCCTCTTTTCCTTGCCTTCTTCCTGATTCCTGAACCCGGTTGACCATTCTTTTGCCGCCCGGTAAGTCCCGCATTGCCTGGCCAGATGTCCCGCCTCTTTGCAGATATCACATACTCTGCTCTCAGTACAATTCCTCGCCTGGTGTCCGGTCTTCCCGCAGAAACGACACTTTTGGTCTTCCTCACAGTCGCTACTCATGTGTCCATACGCCATGCACTTCCTGCAATACTTGGGCTGTCCAGCATAAAATAAAAAACCTCTCTCCCCTCCAATCGAAAACACTGCTGGAGGCCTTCTGACTCCCCCAACGCAACTTGGGTCGGATTTAAAAGTTCCAGTAAATTGGTACTTTCCGGACCATATCCCATATTTATTCGACACCTTTTCACCCCCCATTAGATTATCAACATACTTT
>BLSH010114839.1:1100432-1111920 GCA_018402905.1 Glandirana rugosa
CGTCCTAAATACTAAAGAACCGGTAAAAAGTCTCTTATACTTACTCTTGTGTTTTTGTAAAGAAAGTGAGTACCAATCACGAACCGACTTCGGTTAATAATAGTTAGTTGACACAAATGAGAAAAATTTAGTATTACTGTTGTTTGATGGGTTTATTGGGACTAGTTTTCAACTGTATGGGACCACTAAAACCGGATTGGACGTGTGTTCAACTGTGTTTCCCCAAACTTACCGATAATTTTCATTGGTAGGAGTGGACACTAGACAAACGAACATTAATCACACACATATTTTCCAGTTACTCAAAGACCTGAGGACTGTCTGGGAACGTAGAAAGTAGGTCACGACGTGACTGCATGAGTGAAAGAAATGTTTTTGTGTTCTCATTCATATTCTCTGAAAAATGGCCAAGAAATCATAAATCCTGCCACAGTATGTAAACTTATGAGCACAACTGTACATATTGCCATCGTCAAGTGATTAAATATGTCTTGCAATGCATTGCATACAAACACTAATGTGCATCATGACACAGGTTGACCTGCATTTTGAGTTTCCATCACTTAATAGAAAGCATTGGGAAGAAACACAAAGAGTGTGAATCCAGCCTTACTTGAAACCCTCAATTTGTGTTGTTACTATTGTCTCTAGAGCAGTGGTCTCCAAACTGCGGCCTTCTGCTTGCATTTATCCAGCCCTTGGGGCACCATTCCTCCCAGTGATATGAGGCACTACTCCTCCCACTGACACCAAAGATGAGGGACCGATCCTTTCACAAACACCAACATTGGGCTGAATTCCTCCCACTGATATCATCAATGCAGCACCAATCCTTCCACTGACACTAATGTTGGTGAAATATTTTTGCTGCTGGGAGGAGCAGGAGTAGCCTTTTTCCTAAGATCAAGTGTAGTTTATGTTCCTATCAGTGTCCAGTAGTGGTGCTATGCCGTCATTTTGGTCAGAATGGCTGGCTGTATAGTATCCCTGATAGGCTCTGAAGGCTAGTCCTGGCTGGAAGAGAAACTGGGGTGCCCATAGGCAGTTGGGGGATAGGAGTAATTCCCCCGGAAAAAACTGAATGGGCTCAGTTCCTCCTGGTTTGAATGGATCTACCTTGTCTAGCCATGGGCTGGAAAGGCAGAGAGTCTGCAGTGTCTGTGCCCCTAGGAGTGGTCGCCCTAGGGGTGCTCTTAGTAGCACTTGGTGTTTGGAACCCCACTGTGTGAACGGGCCCATGGTCACAGCCCCAAAAGCTCTCTGCACTGCACCTCAATGGGCTAGGCCTTTTGGTTAAGTCTGGGGCAATTTTTGCTACCAGGCCTCAGGGCCTAGTCAGTGCACACTGCACAGCCACTTTTTATTTATACAATTTATTTTTCTCCTCACATTTGTCACTTTTGTGTGTGTTTTTACACTGGATGGAGGGTGTGAGTCCTCAGGCTTGCCCTGAAGTCTGGGGGGGGGGGGGGGTGTGGATGCGTGGTCATCAGGTTCCTTCCTTCCCTGAACTTCTCTTTGGGAGATCCCCTTGACCTAGTACTCTGTGGTCAACTTTGGCTAGCCATGAGGAGAGGGGTCCGCCAGGCCTTCTGACTAGGTTGACCAAGTTTGTAACCTTGTCCCTGTCAGCAGCTTTGTGTGGTTCAGGGAAAGGTCCTACTCCTTCAGGGAATGAACAAAAGCACACTCTTAAGTGCAGTTTTTTGTGTACACTTAACTATTTTTCATTTTTCAGCACCACCGATTCAAAACATTTTCCACTCCTATTGGTCACAGTCCACCCCCCACCCCACCGTCTGAAGACCAGTAAACTGGCCCTTTATTCAGAAAGTTTTGAAACTCATGCTCTAGTCTAGACTAAAGGCCTATCCACACATACATTTTCATCCAGCAAAATGCATGCATTTTAATGCATTACAAGAAGTCCCATTCCTTCTTATGTTTATGGTTCATTCCTATGCACCACAGTTTAGGGTGGAAGAGTAGCTATATAAGTACCTGAAATAAATAAAATAAATTGCAGAGGCTGAAGTGCTGGCATATAAACAAGATCCCATCTGTTATAGCAGCCAGTATCTGTTTTACCTTTTCTCTGCAGGCTTCTGGATATGTAGTAGAGGTGACTTAGAGGGACCTGATCATTTCTCCACTGTAGGGGAACATGTTGCTCTACCTTACCTGAACCCCCACTATGTGTCCCAGCCTACCAGTCAATCACAGAAATCTATACTAGGATTATGACTGCAGCTGATCCTGGTATAATCACTTACTGTCCATGTACACACACACATATTATATATATATATATATATACATACATACACACACACAGTATCTCACAAAAGTGAGGTCTCAGGTGTGAACGGGGAGCAGGTGTGTCAAATTTGGTGTTAATCGCTCTCACTCTGTCATACTGGTCACTGGAAGTTCAACATGGCACCTCATGGCAAAGAACTCTCTGAGGATCTGAAAAAAAGAATTGTTGCTCTACATAAAGATGGCCTAGGCTATAAGAAGATTGCCAAGACCCTGAAACTGACCTGCAGCAGATGGCCAAGACCATAAAGCGGTTTAACAGGACAAGTTCCACTCAGAACAGGCCCTGCCATGGTCGACCAAAGTAGTTGAGTGCACATGCTCAGCGTCATATCCAGAGGTTGCCTTTGGGAAATAGATGTATGAGTGCTGCCAGCATTGCTGCAGAGGCTGAAGGGGTGGGGGTCAGCCTGTCAGTGCTCAGACCATACGCTGCACACTGCATCAAATTGGTCTGCTTGGCTGTCCTCCTGGAAGGAAGCCTCTTCTAAAGGTGATGCACAAGAAAGCCCGCAGTTTGCTGAAGACAAGCAGGCTAAGGATATGGATTACTGGAACCATGTCCTGTGGTCTGACGAGACCAAGATAAATGTATTTGGTTCAGATGGTGTCAAGCGTGTGTAGCGCAACCAGGTGAGGAGTACAAAGACAAGTTTGTCTTGCCTACAGTCAAGCATGGTGGTGGTAGTGTCATGGTCTGGGGCTGCATGAGTGCTGCGGACACTGGTGAGCTACAGTTCATTGAGGGAACCATGAATGCCAATGTGTACTGTGACATACTGAAGCAGAGCATGATCCCCTCCCTTTGGAAACTGGGCCGCAGGGCAGTATTCCAACATGATAATGACCCCAAACACACCTCCAAGATGACTATTGTCTTGCTAAAGAAGCTATGGGTAAAGGTGGTGGACTGGCCAAGCATGTCTCCGGACCTAAACCCTATTGAGCATCTGTGGGGCATCCTCAAATGAAAGGTGGAGTACAAGGTCTCTAATATCCACCAGCTCCGTGATGTCCTCATGGAGGGGTGGAAGAGGACTCCAGTGGCAACCTGTGAAGCTCTGGTGAACTCCATGCCTGAGAGGGTTAAGGCAGTGCTGGAAAATAATGGTGGCCACACAAAATACTGACATTTTCACTTAGGGGTGTACTCACTTTGGTTGCCAGCAGTTTAGACATTAATGGCTGTGTGTTGAGTTATTTTGAGGGAATAGCAAATTTACACTGTTATACACGCTATACAATCACTACTTTACATTGTAGCAAAGTGTAATTTCTTCAGTGTTGTCACATGGAAAGATAATAAAATATTTTAAAAAATGTGAGGGGTGTACTCACTTTTGTGAGATTATATATAATATATGTATGTACTCAGACTCAAGTGAAGTTGACAGTTAAGATGTACCTGTATGGACAGTGACCTGTGATGTGCCCTGGTCATGAGCTCAGTATGCCTAAAGTGGTCAAAAAGGACACTGTTAGGATGCAAGAAAAGAAGTTTATTGTAGCAATAATTAACATTCAATCCACCAATCGAGCCAAGGCTTTGGACATTTCTACATGCGGCTCAGGAATATATTTCGTATAACAGGAGGAATTCCACCTGCTTAATTTTCTGATGTGTACAGGCACTCCCTGGCAGGATGCTGCTGCCACTGCTCCAATCCTGAAGGAGTGGCCCGTATAAATGTCTCGGATTCACACCTAACCTGGCCAGCAAGATACAGAAGTTTTTTACAAACTGAGCCGTTGTGAGGGTCGTTCTGGGAAAGGGTAACAAGGGGCCCTCACTGGGTTCCTCATCTAGCTGAGCCATGAGGGCATCCAAAACCTTGACCGGACACCAAGAGATATCTGTCTTAAAGTATCTGATCACAGTACTGGCTCCTACCTGCTGCATCTTACACGCCTCCAAATGCAGCTGAAAGTGATCCTGGTGTTTCATAAGCTGTTTGATGGTCAGAGAATGGGACTGACCGCCTGAAAATGAAAACTCGCTCGGCCTCAAGAACCCATAGAATGCCAATTAAATGGCTGCTTTGAGGACTAGACTGGGTTTCAACCCAAATGGATCCCTATCAAGCATGTCTGACATGCCCCGGAACAATTGTCCCGTGATGGGAAGCCTGCTGGCAGACTGCTCTTCTGAATCCCTTTCAAAATAGCCCTGATGGGATGCGCAGAGAACAAGGCGGCTTATCGGGATATTGTAAGGACACGAAATGCTGAGCCCCAGCTAGATATGTTTTGATGGTAGCATGCCACAAGTTTAACTGCAAATGGCAAAAAGTGACAAAAGCCAGAAGGTACTGAAAGTTGACTTCAGATACCGGAGATAAAAAGGACCGAAAAACCTCCCAGGCTGTGTTGTAAGCCTTCCTAGTGTTGGCGAAAGGGAACCATCAATCAGCCTCCTGGCGTCGGCCTGTAACGTGGGTAGTCCATCCTCAGCAGGGAGTAATCCAGGCTTGGGGTGGCACAACCGTCTGCCTCTGGAACCTGCTGGAAAACACTGCATAATTAAATCGGGATAAATCATCTGCCGCAATATTCTCTATGCCCTGTATGAAGATGCAGTTGATATGAAACGTTCATTGCTGAGAGAGCCAAATCAGTCTATGAAGAAAGGACATTACTACCAGAGAGCTGGACCTTCCTTTGTTGATGATTTCAACCGCTGCCTGATGGTCTGAGTAAAAAACGACTGTGTTCTCGGATCACAGGTGACCCCATGCCTAAGCAGCAGCAGCAACAATCAGGTGGATTTCAAAGAGAGAAGATGATCTGTCCAAACCTGGTATTGACCTGACCTCCTCAGGCCACGGGCCTGCTAGCCAATGTGTGCCAAAGATAGCCGCGTAACCCTTGGTGGCTACTGCATCAGCACCCTGGGGGATGACTCGGATGCTGCTGGAATGAACATTGACACTCCATTCCAATGCTGCAGGAAATCATCCCACATGCCAAGCTCTGCCAGAGCAGCGGCATCCAGCTTGATGCTAGAATGGGAATCCGTAGTCAAGGGTAGGAGCGCCTACAGCCTGGACACGAATGACCTGCCCAGAGGAATGATCCTCACTGCAAAGTTTAGCATGCCCAGCAGTGACTGGCGTTCTAACCTGGAGCACACCTGCAAGACCACGAATGAATGAATCCATTCCCTGATCCTCTCAAATTTGTCTAAAGGTAAACTGGCCTGCATCAGCTGGGTGTCTAACTTGACACCCAGGAAAACTAACTCCTTGGTTGGCCCTTCAACTTTCCTCGGCTAGAGGAAGATTGAGTGTCGAGAAAACGAGATTAACTTCTGCAAATCCACGTGGGTTTGCCTGGCACTTTCTATCAACAGAAAATCACCCAAGTAATGGATGACCTCCAGGCAACCCTCTTTGTTCGTGAGAATCCAGTTGAGTGCCTAGGCAAAAGTATTAAACAGCCAAGGGCTGCTTTTGGAACCAAACGTGAGCTTGGTTGCAAAGTAGTACAACCCCCACCACTTGATTCCATGCCACTGCCATAGGGAAGGCTGGATAGGCAAAAATTTGAAAGCATCGGATATGTCTGCTTTGGAAAGCCAAGCCTCCTCCCCCAACCTAATGATGCATTGCTCCGTGTCTACGTTACCCCAAAAGATGGTGACCTGATATTGCGTGAAGATGGCAGCTGCTTTGGCTGAAAAAGACCAATGATAGTCATAAAAAGCTGACCCGCTGTATTTGTGCCCTAGCTTGACTACTGCATACATGTACAGATCCAACTCCTCCCTCCTTAGTGTCTGCACGAAACAAATTACATCTCTGTACATACTGAAGGCCAGCCCAAATCAGGAATGGACAACTTGCGACTGAGTCTGTGATCCCTGGCCTTCACCACAGAAATGTTCCCGCAGGCGTAGGACCTTTTATCAGCCACATTGTGGGCCACAAATCAGAAGGGATGCTAAATTTACGTCTTTTCCCTCCAAGATGTCCCTCCTTCAATTAGCAGGCACAAAATGCGCTGGCGTGACTGCAGGTGCACAGGAGCTATTACCTGCAGCCGTTGGAACCGTGTTTGGTAGCACGGGAGTGACCTCACTGAGGGGAATGCCTGGCAGTACCGGCACCTGGGGAGCAGGACTTGACCAGTTCTCCAATGCCTCTACCCTGGACCTAAGCTCCTGCCCTGATGAAACCAGCGAATCCAACATGGCATGGATCTGTGACAATGACACGGCAACTGAACGCATCACCACTTGTTCCGCATCGGAACCAGAAGCAGAGGGAAATAGTCTGAAAAGTTCCGCTTTGCGTGCAGATGCTGGATAAGAAATGCCTCAATGCCTGTAATTCTGCCATGGAATAGTCCAAGCTCTTAGTGAAGGTGATTCCCCATGAACGGAGCTCCTAGTCGGATAAGGGGGAATGAATGGGAAGTCTACGATGTCTTCCACCTGTAACATGATCTACGTGAGCAAACAGAACATGATTAACATGGTTCCTATGACAGAAATGACAATCACCCGCTAGGTGACTGAGACCTTAACCCTGACACAACCGTGACATGCATGAAATGAGTAGGTCGAGTCACCTGGGCATCTGCAGGTACTTAGAAATGCACACTCAGACCTCCGAACACCTGTAAGACGTGACAGTCCCTGTAAGCGAGTGGTGAAATGATGACATATGAGTAACGGATGAGCAGACTTGCCACCGAACAAGCCAATTAAAAACAAACAACTCAATCCATTTAACCTGTAGACATGACAGGTGAAAAAGAACCTGGTGTGATGCCAATCCTGACTGCCGCCCCAGCCTGGTGTAAGTGCATGGAGAGTGAAATGACATCTGAACATACTGACCTGCGCCAATGATGATCCAGAAAGCGTCTTCCCCAGAACTAAGGAGAAGGAATAAAACAACATGCTGACCTGACCATCCTGAGAACCCAGAGATACCTGGCACCCCCTCTTCCAGAACTCACCAACCTGCTCCTGTCCACTGCTGAACAGAATGACCTTCCTGATCTTAGCTGATGACCAGAACCGAGAAAACAGGCTGAGAAAGCTACAACCCGACACCTGCCCATGAATATGTCAAATGAAATGATTAGCTGTTGCCCTTCTCCGTGGCCCTGATGTGGGTGAAGGGACAGCCATGAAATGGACAACAGAAATGCCCCCCTTTTTTTGCTACCTGACAGCTGTGACCTGCCCCCCCCCCCCGGTACAACATGAAGTCAGAAAAATGAAATGTATTCCTTGCATCCCACTTGGAAGAAATGTGACCACCGAAACCTGATACTGTAGCCCTCCTCCGTGGCCCCGAAGTGGGCAGAGGGACAGTCACACAAATCATGGAAATGTCAATCCTGATGATGCAACATGCCCCACCCCATTAAATGAATCATGAAATGTTCCCCTGAGCTTGACTCTTTTTTTAAAAAAATAGAAATGCTGTGCTGCTCCTTCCTCGGAGGCCCCTAAGTGGGTGGAAGGAGAGCCGTGCTATATGAAAAGCCATAAATGAGTCCCCCCTGAATCCGTGCAACCATGGGCCTGCCATGGCATGTTTACCTGCAACCATATGATGCTAACAGGTTCCCCACCTTAAAGAAGGTGGGCGACTAAGTAATCCCAAACAACCGGCCTGCCCACCCCTCCCCCCAACCTGGTAACATGCCCTGACAATCACAACAGCATGATGACATAGAAATGTGACATGGCTGATCCGACATACCCTTAGATCCTCTTCTATGACCTCTGAACATGGGCAGAGGGATGCCAATGATGATGAGCATGCCATGATGCGATGCTACACCCAGGAGAGTGGACCCATCAGAAATGCCCCCGTCAGCCCTGCACAATTCACTGTGATAGTGACCTCTCAAGCAAAATTGTGAGTGGTGAATGGAGGAGCCCGAATGTGCATTGCAGCGGGACCGCATGCCCCGTATGACCCAGAGGACCACCCCTGGCTGTGGCTGCATGCTGTGAAAAATCGGTCACCAGCCCTGGGGGGGGGGGGCTTGGGGGGAGTGCCCAAACTGCCAGAAGGTGTGTGCTTGGAATCTGAGGTTGCCCCTGACAACCTGGAAGCATGTGACACCATGGACCTCCCAAAATGCAGAGCCTGGAGCTGCAGGCTAAACATGCAGACATGCCGGGACAATCCACCTGCCCATCAGTCCCCCCTGAGAGCTAATCGGATGAGGTTACCTTTGCATGTCCCTGGCCGTGCCTCTGCTCTGCGCTTGAGCACCATGTGGCGGCTGAATGTGTCATCAAATGAGCAGTCATTGAAATACCAGGCGTAGAAAAGCTTGCCAAGTTAAGGCTAAGGTTAGCAGAGTTCTGCACCCCAAGCCCACCCACTTGTGAGTTCAACATTCACTATTGTTACCCTTTCAGTAAAATTATATTTTCTAGGATTAGTTTTGAACGTTCCTCCAATTAGTGTTCTTGATTTTGGTTTCATATTGAGAAAAAAAAAATGATCTCCTGAACCTTATTCACCCCCCTTGATGTATTTAAAGGTTTAAAACATGTCTCCCCTTTCCCTTCAGACTGTATATATTACACGCCTCTGAAGACATCCTATTGGATGAAACGCGTCAGTCACACTACATCACGCCCCAGTTCAACCGCGGTTTTTTGAATTTGTTCGTTGATGCTATCTCTTATCAGCTGTAATGTGAGTATAACTAAATAAATGCCTTTTAATCCAACCTGGCAGACTTCACTATTTTGCATTATTTTCCTTGTTTCCCATGATTGTGGTGCTACTTCGTGGAGAGAAACCAATCTGTACATTCTGGTGGATGCTTATATCTGGATTTATCTAAGGCAGTGGTTCTCAACTCCGGTCCTCGGGACCCCACAACAGGCCAGGTTTGCAAGATAACTGAAATACATCACAGGTGATATAATTTGCTGCTCAGTGATTGCAGTATTCTAGTCTGCATCTCCCCAAGGTAATACTTAAAATCTGGCCTGTTGGTGGGTCCCGAGGACCGGAGTTGAGAACCACTGATCTAAGGAGTTAGAGTTTTATCATATGCGCTACCCCATTGTGGATCTGGTAAGGAGATCAGCTGCTCACGTGGTGTGTGGTGTGCTTCCATTTCACACTGAAGGGTTGCTGGGACCTCTACTCTGTTTTTACTTCGGTTCACCCTTACAATCACCTGTTTATCAGCGCTGCATATTGGACTATTTGTACATATTACATTTCTGAAGTCGCTCTCGATATGTTTTATCCCCCAGACCTTTCACCATTTTTGTTACCCATCTCTGAACTCGTTCAATCTCCATCCAGGTCTCCAGAACTTGACAGTATTCTAAATGAGGTCTCACTAAAGATCTATATAGATATATAGATCAAAACCCCCTTCCTCCTGCTGGTGATCCCTCTATTGATGCATCCTAGAATTCTATTCGCCTTTCTCACTGCCTGTTCACACGCTTTGCTCATTTTGCAATCATCTGAAAGAAGTACCCCAAATCTTTTTCCTCTGTAATGCTGGCCAAAACTGTACCCCCAATGCTGTATTCTCTCAGGGGATTCCTTTTTCCCTAAGTGCATTATTGTACATTTAGAAACATTGAATTGCAGTACAGACTCCACTGCTTTGACCAATCTTCCAACAATCAAATCATGTTCCAGGTTGCAGACACCTCCAGGCATAGCAACCCTATAAACTGTGGTACATTCCTGTCTGAGCATTTGTCTGGACCCTGATCTAATCCTACAACCTCTGCTGTGTTTCTTCTTGCTGAGCCACCTTGGAGGGCTCCCTCTTCTATTGTCAATCCATGGCAGCATACCAGCATATGTATGCTGCCATGTTGGCACCAGGAAAATTAGTTGTCTGTCCATCACCAGCCCAATTCTACAGGCCTGGTCATGACAAAGGGTGGTATTTGGGCAGAGCCATCCAATCAGGACTTTGGTTGAATATGACTCTCCCTTTTGGCAGACACCACATACCAACTACCTGAGGCAATGGTCACATGGTCTGAACTTGCCATTGAATTTATTAGTAGCACTGGGGAGAAGGGGCTCATTTGTCTTAGGAGAGCACAAGAGGAGTTTATTGACCACATACCAAAAGAGGACTTTGCTTAAAGTGATTGTAAACCCTAATATTATTAAAGCATCTAAGTAACACGGCGCAACAGCAGCCATTCATTACATGTAAACTGCTTTATGAATAAGGACAATAAATACCTTTTTACACCATTATTCAATCTGGGTCACATGACTTTTCTTTTCTTCCCTGCAGCATAGGCCGGGCAGGGTAATCCGAAACAGGTCCCAAGACAACACCAGTCCCTTTCCCAGGCAATACAAAGCCAGAGTGGAGCTGTGAATTGAGAATCTGATCCACCCACTGCCTGCAGGCAGATCAGATCCTTGGCTGACAGTTTCAAACCACTTTGCACAGCCTGGGAAGGGGGAGTCTAAGGATGCGCCTGGTGACGTCACCGGACATGTGGCTCACTCTGGCTAAGCCTCACCCACAGGTCGGCCATAGTGGCAGAGAGCTCCTCCATAGTAAGTCATGTGGATACACAGCTTACTTTCAGTAAAGAAAGGGAGCATGTGAAATGTAGTGGCAATGGTCCAAAGGCTGGAGATAATTGCCACCACCAATAAGCAACTATAGGGAACTCTCTATAGTGTTAAGTAGTTAAGACATAAATACAGATTTTTAGATCTAAACAAAGGCCACAGAAAGATTATTGGGAAGGGTTTCCTTTTTTTTTTTTTTTTTTTAGTTTAGTGACACTTTAAAAATAACCTTTCAGAAGATACGAAGGGCTTCTATTGTAGACTTATTTCCGAGGCTGAAAGCTCCAGGGCTGTTAACCCCATTTCTTTACTAACTTAGAACAAGCATGTGCATATCATTGCATATGAAGAGTGGTCTAGATGTTTCAATCTTGTTAGTGGTGTCATACAAAAAGCCAGAATCATAGCTGCCCAATACATCATTGTATAGTGCACATCATCATATCAAGGAACCTGCCCAGTTAAACAGGGAGGTTTTTGCTGATGACGCTATAAAACACTCACTGGCTGTATTACTACATATCTTCTGCTGCAGATTTGATTATTCAGGAGTTTTTCTCTGAGTCCTCTAAATGTTTTGATACATTTCTCAAGCCCTTATAAGGGGGGGGGGGGGG
>BLSH010114839.1:1132050-1144897 GCA_018402905.1 Glandirana rugosa
AAATATATGAGTTCGACAAAACATTCATGATCTAGTATCTAAAAGTTCTTAGAAAGCGAAGAAGACTTCCCGTGTAAAGTAGATTTTTTATATAATTTTAAAACTACTAAAAAACGTAAATATGAGGACTACTCATCCGCACTGGGTACTTTCTCAAACTAAAATATCCAACGTTTCTGTCAGGTCGAGAAGTAATAGATGTGGATAGTACCAAATTTAACACATATGTGAGACCAGGTATTTATAATCCTGTAGCTGTGTTAAGATTAGAAAAACCGAGACATGTGGTGGTGTTACCTAAACTTTACTTTGTTTGTTCTACACGAAATTGACGTCACCCTCAAATTAAAGCTGAAAGTCTGCAGTTAAAGCACATCTTGTTTGTTTCATTTCAAATCCATTGTGGTGGTGTACAGAGCCAAAAAGATTAGAATTGTGTCGATGTCCTAATATTTATGGACCAGAGTGTATACACAATTTAAACCATGATAGGTGTAGATAATGAAGAGCTGGACTGTCTTTGCAACCTATAAAATCAAACTCTTTCATGGGTCACGCCTACTCATCAGGAGTATAAATGCAAAAAATCATCAAAATTTTAATATATTTTTTAGATGAAATGTGCCCTTCAGAAGAAGCGAAAGATTCTTGAAAATCTATGATCTAGTACTTACAAAACAGCTTGAGTATATAAAAAACAGCTCACAGAGGGACAAAAGTAGGGGCCCCCAAGTACCATGTCTGGTCTGGAGCTGAGGCAGGAAAACCCAAACCAGATAAAGGGAACCGCCAAAGTGTAGGCTGGGTCGTTGCATTGCAATCCACGGAATAGTGAGTGATGTATGTGCAAATTACTGCATCAATCTGTAAAAAATGTGTAATATAGAAACAAAAAAATGTGTCAATGTATAAAAAAAAAACCTATGTGGAAAAAAATAAAAAATGTGTGGGTGGAGTCACCGATGACCCCTAACTTACATGTATGGCTGCAGTGTGAAAGCCAAGGATTCGATACCTCTCTGAGGGTGAAGGAATGCAAAGTGATCCTCTGGCCAACCCTGGCTATTTATACCCAAGAAACAGGGTGGCTCCTTGCCAGCATCATACCAAGTGCCGATAGGGCAATGGGAAGGCATAGAGAATGGATCCCACAACCGGCACCAACGCCAGAAGTGGATCGCCGCCCACCGGCGCAGAGTGGAAAAAGAGACGTCCCCACCTCATGGCGCCGACTAACGAACCCCTCTCTTCCTCCTTCTCCTCCCACAAGCCGGACTCGATGCTAAGTTGGGGTAAAAATGGATCAAAACTGTATCTTTCCTGAGCCTGGACCAGCTTAGTGACATCAGCCAACAGTGGACTTTAGTCCGCTGTTGGCTGAAAACAGGTCACAGGAGTGCAGAACACATTGCACTCCTGTGATCTATAGGAGAAGTGTAGCTGAAATAGCTTTGGCCATACGTCTATTTATATTTCCACCCAGGGTGGGCCTTTAGCACCCTTAGGAGACATTGGTCTTCATCAAGCCTTAGTGCTCGTAACACACATTAATGTGCCTAGCACTTAAACATGCTTTTTTGATGCTTCTGAGATGCTCCAGTGATGCTTTTTTAAAGCTCTGAAAGAGAAGTTCAGGATTAAAAAAAAAACATTTATAATCATCTAGGTGGATAAAGGGATGCAACATTGATCCAATGCTGCATCCGTCCACCCACCAGCTCTGTAGTGAGAACAGAAAAATCAAACACTGCTGATTGCTCATTTCTCTCCCTCCGCTCTGAGAAGAGAGCCGTGACTGTTAGTCAGCGGCTCTCTGCTCTCCCCTCCAGCGCTCACTGGAGTGCTGGGCTGTGGGAGTTGGCTCCCTGAGAGGCTGAGCAAAGTGCTGATCCAGGCTTCTGGCAGATCCCGTCCATATGGCCGGGATCTTTTCAGAGCCTGGACCGGCTCTGTGACGTCTGAAAATGGATTACAGGAGTGCAGAACAAACTACACTCCTGTGATCCATAGGAGAAGTATGGCAAAAAAAAGCCTTGGCCATACTTCTCCTTTAATGAAGCTTGGCAAATGCTCTGTGTGTGTTGCTTTTCTATTTGTTTTAAAGGGGCCCAGTAGAACCCTGGGTCACTCCCACTCAGCAGACAAATGGACAGATCAGTGTTAGGAGGCCTTTCCCCAATTGAAGAGGATTTTGACCAATGGTCCTATTCTGGCCTATGTTGATCCAACTGATCTAGTTCATAAGAACTACATGTTGACGGCAGCCGAGATGGGCTAGGTGGTGTATTATATCAGGAGCATGACGGACACCTATGACCTGTTACCTCACCACTGCTAAGAAGAACTATCCCATGCATAAACTGGAATTCCTTGAAGTCAGCAGACTTCAAAGTCAAGAGAGATAATAATCCACTCACTTACATACTCATTACAGATAGGCTGGATGCCACAGGCACACAGTAGATGGTTGACTGCCCTGATTTCCAATTAAGCCTGAAGTATTGCCCAGTAGTTGGAAACAGAGATGCCAATGCCCTATCAAGGAGACCCTATGACCCTGAGACTGCTTCAGAAAAGTGGACTCAACTGACGTCAGAAGGGGTCGAAGCATTGTGTCAAGTAGTTGAGCACCGTGTCAGCCAGGGCTGAAGTCAATGGAGTCATTGCTGCAAGCTTTCCCAAACTCTTCTGTGACCTCACTCAGGTGAGAGGTGGAAATATGCCTACTCCATTGAAGAAGTATACAACTAAACAAAAAACAAAAGGTATAGTGTCATCATAGAAAATTATATATCAAACATTGCCACTGACCGAAGTCGGTGTTCCTCAACTTTAACCATAAAGCATATATGAACAACACGGGGTGTCCCGGTGAAAGCACCAAGGACTTCAAGAGGTGATATAGTGAGGTAAGGGCACTGGACACCTGCAGTCAGTAAAAAAATATTTTAATGATATCAAAGGTAAAATTTACATAAATAATATATATTTTGAAAATTCCACAGCAAAATTTAAATCACTAGGCCCAACAGGGGGTCCAAAGGGCCCCTGGGCAAGACCGAAGACACACCAAGGAATAGCACACAAGGGTAAACACACATGATAAAAACAGCGTCCGGATGCACAGGGGAACCTCTTGAAGTCCTTGGTGCTGTCACCGGGACACCCCGTGTTGTTCATATATGCTTTACGGTTAAAGTTGAGGAACACTGACTTCGGTGAGTGGCAATGTTTGATATATAATTTTCTATGATGACACTATACCTTTTGTTTTTTGTTTAGTTGTATGCTTATCTTGGATCACATCTTTGGATCCTTTCTATTAGGTACTGCAGTTCAAACTCAAAGTTAATTCACTAGTTGGGTCATTTCTCTATCCCTTGGCCTCGGGATGGCTTTTGTTTTGGGGGATGACATGGATAGAGAAATTCGTGCAGCATTCTCCAGACATTCCCCTCAGGAAGGGGATCAGGAAGTAGATATTAAAAATAAATTTAAGGAACACGAAAAACGATTAATTAAGCATCTCAATAGGAAATGGGATGTGACATTCCTTGAAACCTATATAGAACATAAAATCATACCACGTGGTTTAAGAGATAAAACAGTACCCGCTGAACAATTACATAATGATAGATTCCTTCCAAAGTGGAAGGAACTATGCATTAATCATGGATTAGCGGTGATGAACCTTATAGTAGAGGAGGAGAAAATACAACTAGAGGAGCTTAAAGCTCAGATTGAAGAAAGTGTAAGGGAATTAGACCAATCAAAGGCATTAGAGGAGTTTCAGAGGTTAAATGACAGCCTTAAAAGAGACATAGAGAAGGCTCAACTTAATTTAAAATCGACCAAACAATCTAAATATCGTAGAGATATATTAGATTTTGAACGTGGCAAACTATTTGATTTAACCATTAGACGGGGCAGAAGTGAGTCCAGGAGGAGAGGCCCACTATCTATTTCCCGCACGCGGTGTAACAAATCAGGAAGCGAAATAGATGAGGAGCACATTGAAAAAACAGTAGGTTTTTTAGACGCAGAGGAGGTGGAGAGAGCAAATGGCGGTCCACCACCTCCAAAAACAAAAGTGAGTATCAAACAAACAACGAATCCAAAATCAACAAAATCAGGGGAAGAGCGTCTGAGAATCCAAAGTCAGAGAAAACATTAACAAGCTGTTCAAATTCTGTGGAGTCTAACGACATGAAGGTCATTAATTTATCAGACTTCACCCTAGAAGAACGTCATATAAAACTGTTACAGAAGGGGATGTCATTTGCCCCTACAAGCAATATGGATGAATTTATCGTCTATAAAGATGTCGTGCTTTTTCTTAGAAAGGTTCTGTTGCGCTCATTTCATGATAATTCAGGAACCACTAGGGATAATCAGGTCCCACAAGATCCACAGGAGTTGGAGGCATCGAATGCCCTGAACTCACTGTTGGAAGAAACTTATGGGCCCTCTGAGAACGATTCCCCGGTATAAGACCTTCCAATTTAAAAATACACTCAACTAAAATGCCTCCACTAAGCAAAAATAAATGGCTAAGCCTCTTCCTTAAATTAATGCAGTTGGAGCTATCGAATATCAACTGGAGCCCCAACAGCATAGATAACTTAACGCGGGACGAACGGCGAGCGTTAAAAGAACTTCAAGAGGCCAAACATGTCATAAATAAAAGGAGTGATAAGGGAGGGAATGTGGTCCTAATGGGTGAGGACCAATATGAGAAAGAAGCTAAACGCCTTCTAAGTGATACATCAACGTATCAAAGACTAGAGGATAATCCCTTTCCTGAAATAATATATTCCCTGAATAGAAAACTCATGAATGCGCAAGAGGTAGGACTACTAACCAAAAAAGACTTTGAATACCTGCGTGTGGAGGAGTTTAATGTACCTACTTTCTATATTATTCCTAAGGTACACAAAGATCTTAACCACCCTCCCGGAAGACCAATAGTTTCTGCAGTACAAGGTCCCTTGGAACGCATTGGTGGGTACATAGACTCCATGATAAAAGATATGGTGAAGGATCTTAAATCCTACGTCCAGGATACTCGCCACGTGCTTTCTAAATTAACAGATTTGCAATGTGAAGGTGAGATGTGGCTCGTAGGTATAGATGTTGAATCACTCTATACATCGATCCCACATTCATATGGCATTAAGGCAGTAGCGGTATTCCTTGAGTTACACTACCCGCATTGCGGCCCACATAAGGAAGTCTTGATTGAACTACTTGAATTTGTTTTGTGCAACAATTGCTTCCAATTTGCCTCCCATTACTTTCAACAAATTAGGAGGACCTCAATGGGAGCAGCGTGGGCTCCAGCCTATGCCTGCCTCCATTTGGGCCTGTGGGTAGAAGAAGAGGTCTATACCTTATCTATGTACAGCAGCCATGTCCACACCTGGCTGCGCTACATAGATGATGTACTCGTTCTCTGGAAGGGCTCGATTGAGGATCTGCATGAGTTATGATTTTGTTAAATTCAAACAGTCGCAACATTCACCTTACATATGTATACAACCGAACTAGGATTTCATTTTTGGACCTCTGGATAAGCCTGGAGAATGGTGAAATCTGTACATGTACTTTCTGCAAGGAAACAGCAGCTAATACTCTATTGCATGCCGATAGTCACCACCCTCCATGGCTTATAAAGGGCATACCAACGGGTCAATTCTTAAGGATTAAACTAAATTGTACCAAAAACACTAATTTCCATACAGAAGAGAGGGATCTCTATTTGAGATTTCGGGAAAGGGGTTACCCCCATAGAACAATTCAGAGGGCTAGACGTAAAGTAGCCAAACGCGATAGAAGGGACCTTCTTTCCACTGACCAAATGGGAACCAAACTTGATCCATTTGATGAACCAGTGAGACTAATTACGGCTTACGGCTCTCAGTGGAATTCTGTACGCAAGGCCATGGAGAAACATTGGAATATACTCACTGCCACCCCTAAAATAAAAGCCATTGTTGGCCTGACACCAAAGATGGTGGCCCGTAGGTCCAAAAATTTAGGAGACATCTTAATTAGATCAGAGTTTGTCGGCACACTATATGGCATGGATCAGTTAATTTGTGCCAATTTTAGATTAGTGTGGAGAGATTTATAATACCTGGATTTAAAAAAACATCTAAATTATAACCCCATATAAATTAGTTTTTCCTATTCTAGGTGTATTCTGTGTGATCCTTATGTGTTCTCTTATGTCTATATTAATAAATAAAGAAAAATTCCCCCCAAAAAAACCACAAGAAACTGAAAAACTAAAAAAAACAAGTAGTGCTCATACTACCTCACTTGATTGAAATCATTGTACTTAAGGAGCGGATTAATATTATTTGATAAGGGCCAAGGGATATAAAGCAGTATGACCGCTAAGTACACTCCTTCCCTCCCTCTATGCAAATTTCCTCTGAAGGACGACACCTCTGCTATTCAGAATGACATAAAAAGGGAGGTGAGGTGTTCGTCCAATCAGAACACCCAGACGAAGCTACGCTATTAAGCATAGCAAAACGCGTTGACGTCATGTGCGTCACCTGACGCTACAGGTGGAACTCGGTTGATTTCCGTATACGATGCATCGTGGAAACGAAAACGAGGCTTGGAAGGCACTCGGCAACTACTAGTGAAGCCTGGACGAGTGTAACACACCGGGCGGTATCATACCGTGGCCCCCGGACTTCAGTGATTCCGGTCTACACGAGGTATGGAGTCCGTTCAAGGTGGACACAGTACAGTCCGTGAGAAGAGGGCAAAGTAAGACTAACATCCAACTCCGGAATGGGCAAATGCAATAAGGTAAAGGCGTACTGACCAACAATACAGGAACACTGGACCCCGTGGTGAGTTTTGAAATGATTCATATTTCGTACTTTTGACCCTCAACCAACGGGGGATCTCTACACTTATATATTACCATCAATGCTTGCTCTTCTTTATCACAACTATTGGACTTCCATAGCAGAGACTAGTACCACTTATACACTCCCAACAGGAGCAGATCAAGCATTTTAACTCCCACAGCATTTATACCGGGTCAGATACTTCTGTACTTACCTTGCAGATTTTGTCCAACTTTCCACACCCATATACTTACTGCTGTACGGATCAATTGTTCATAATACCATCATTGGACACTCCCCACGCCCATTGGTACAGAACCACACATCCGGCACTCTCAGTCCTCCCTCCCCCTACCCCTCCTGTAGCCCAGCATCTTTACTGGATTCCAGCAACCCTAGGAATATTGTTACCAATGATATCTGGATTGGAACTATAATTTATGCCCATTCCCTTGGGCCACATCATTCCCCTGTGCGTCCGGATGCTGTTTTTATCATGTGTGTTTACCCTTGTGTGCTATTCCTTGGTATGTCTTTGGTCTTGCCCAGGGGCCCTTTGGACCCCCTGTTGGGCCTAGTGATTTAAATTTTTCTGTGGAATTTCCAAAATATATATTATTTATGTAAATTTTACCTTTGATATTATTAAAAGATTTTTTTACTGACTGCAGGTGTCCCGTGCCCTTACCTCACTATATAACCTCTTGAAGTCCTTGGTGCTTTCACCGGGACACCCCGTGTTGTTCATCCATTGAAGAAGTACCTAAGAAAGGATCAAGTGGAAGACTTTTTATGCAGTTTGCCTCTGCAAGCTCTGGAGAGTGGACGCTCAGAGCACTTGCGAGTGAACTCTCCAAAAGATACATGTCTGGTCTGCAAAGAGTGGGATCGACTACAGCTATGTGATAGGATTGTCTACCGAAGGGGCCCCTGGACAATCTTGAAGACAAATGGCAATTGTTTCTACCAGAGAAGCATAAAGAAACTGTGCTAGCTGCCTTGCATGATGACCTTGGTCAGTTAAGGCCAGAGAGGACTTTCAAGTTAGCGAGAAACTGGTTCTACTGGCCTTGTATGTGGGGCTGAAGTCAAGAGTCAAGACCACCTCCAAAACAAAGTACCCATGGAGTTAAATTGCATTGACTTCTTGAGCCTGAATTGAGTGGACACCACATGTCCTGTGGTGAAAGAGCATTTCGCCTGTTACTCCCAGGCATTGCTAAAGAAAGACCAAGAAGCATCCATGGTGCTCAAATTCTCAGTGGATAAGTTCTTTGTTCACTATGGATTGCCCCAACTAATCCATTCTGATCAGGGAAGAGACTTTGAGAGCTGACTATTTAATAAACGTCTGGATTTAATTGTTCAGAAGTACAGAATAACTCCTTATCATCCACAAGGGGATTCACAGCCTGAGAGGTTCAACCGCACCCTCCTTGACATGCCTTGGACTCTTACCACAGAGAAGAAACAACATTGGAGCAAGCACAGCAGAACAAAATAAATTTTGACTTAGAGTGCAGGATCTAGAGCCAGGTGATCAAGTGATTCTAAGAGGCTTGGGTGTCCCTGGAAAGCTGACCGATGGAACTCCCAAGTCTTGTCTGCAAGCAGCTATGGTTTTCTGGTGTACTAGATCAACCCAGAGGGGAAAACAGGTCAGCTGCAAGTCTGGCACCGTAACTATGTATCATAGGAGAGGGAGAAGGCAAGATATCCACTGAAGGAACGGTAGATGTCACAACCTTCAATGTTGCCCTATTGCTGGATGCGTTGCAAGGGACGTCAGATGTGAATTCTCCTGTTTTATCCCCACCCACTGCTTCACCCTAGCTTGGGTATACCAACAAACCACCCATATAAAGTACAGGGCCCTGTAGTATAGTTAGATATCCAGCAAACCTGTTCCTCCTGTCAATTTAGGTAGGGTCATGAGCAAAATCCAGATGTGGGGTTGCTTGTGGCCCCATATAAATAAATATACATTTCAGTAGCAATGAATGCAAAAAACAACACAGGGAGCACTATGGAAAAAGTCTGGATCAAATATAAGATCTGAGGCAAGGTCGTAATTTTATTTAAAAACCTTTCAAAGATTCTTGCTTACTTTGGAGATAAGTGGCTGAAAGTTGGTATCAAAAAGTGTAGCTGGGTCAGAGGTGAGCTGAACCCCCAGATACATAATCCATGCAGTGGCCCAGGTAAAGGGAAAATAGCACTTCAGTGCTGTGACCCGTTCTGGTGGTAAGGAGACATTACAGCAGTATTACACCCAAAAGCAAACATTTATTATATTACCGCTTACCAGTTCTTAGATGTAATGGCTGTATTAGTTTTCTTTTTTAGGCTTTCTTTCTTCTATTTTCACCTGGTGATCTGGCCAGTAAGTCGGTTGTTTTTCAAAAGAACAAGTTCTCTTGCAGATGTATCAGTTACAGGGATGGGGCAAATCTTTTACCACTGACAGGGGTGCTTACAATGATAAGTTTTATTTACCGTATGTAAAACCTTTATCCTAAAAGGAAAATATTGTTTGGTGTAACTGCTTATAAAATATTAGCTGGCTGCAGTTTGTTAGTGCATTTAAATCTGCTAGTGCATCTAACACTCCCGCCCCCCTGACTGACAATGCCACTGTCCAAATGTGTCCCCTGTGCTCCTTCATTTAAAGTGGAGAAACTGACCAGATCATCAGGTGAAAACAGAGGGAAAAAAAGTCTAAAAAAAGAAAACAAATTGAGCCACCACATATTATTATTGGTAAGATGCAATATATTACATTTTTGGTTTTGGGTTTAACACCACTTTAAAGTATAACTAAAGGCAAAACTTTTTTTTAGTATTGGATAGAGTGGAGAGGGATTAGAACACCTGTCAGTTTCTATTGCTGTCTGTTCCCCCATTAGGGAGATTTACCCTCTCTATTTGCCCTGTTTACTATTATCATTAAAAGTGAAAGTAAAAAGAAAACCCCAAATTTTGGGTTGTCCCTAGAAAAGTAATAGAGGCAAAATCTTCCAATGGGGATGCTAGTTCTGGTGAGCTGGGGGTCCCCAAGAAATTCCTTTAATTTGCAGAGATTTCCTCTCACTTCCTGTTTGGCTATGGGACAGGAAGTGAAGGTGAATCTCCGCAATGGGACACAGATGGCAGAAAAAATCTGACAGGGGTTATAACCCTCCCTTACTCTATCCAAAATGAAAAAAAAAGTTTTGCTCATAGTTCTACTTTAACCACTTGCCGATCGCCGACCGGTGTCTGACGGCGACAAAGTGGCTCGATATCGCAAACCGCTTTCATATGACATTGACGGCGGCTGCGATAACACTTACTGTGTTCGGGGGGGGCCAGGGAGCGGGTAGGGCGGACTCAATCGGCGACGGCTACCCGTGATGCCCCCTGCAGTGAAAGAAAGGAGGTCCGTGTAAGTAAACACGGATCTCCGTTCTGACAGATGGGGAAGGGCGGTGATCACAGCCTTCCTCTATATGGAAGCCATGATCATCCCCTTTCCCCAGCCAGGGCAGCCCACACACAGTTAGAACACTCCCAGGGAACACAGTTAACCCTGAGAGCGCCCCCTCCAAGTTAACCCCTTCACTGCCAATGACATTTACACAGTAATCAGTGCATTTTAATAGCACTGATCGCTGTATAAATGCCAGTGGTCCAAAAAAAGTGTCAAAATGGTCCGACATGTCCGCTGCAATATCACAGATCGCCGCCATTACTAGTAAAAAATAAGAAAAATAAAAACCCCAGAAATGAATTATCATCCGTAAACGCGGCAACTTTTGCGCAAACCAATCAATAAACGCCGATTGCGATTTTTTTTTTACCAAAATATGAGGAAGAATATAAATCGGCCAAAACCAATGGAAAAAAATGTTTTTTTATATATTTTTTTTGTATTTGTATTTTAGCAAAAAGTAAGAAATTTGTTTTTTGTGGCAAAATTATCACTTTTCTTTTGTTTATAGCGGCAATCAGAAATGACGCATAGGTGATAAAATACCACCAAAAGAAAGCTCTATTTGTGGGGAAAAAAAGACGCAAATTTTGTTTGGGTACAACGTCGCGCGACCGCGCAATTGTCAGTTAAAGCGACGCAGCGCCGAATCGCAAAAAGTGCTCTGGTCCTAAAGCTGCAAAACCTTCCGGGGCTGAAGTGGTTAAAACACCTTTGCATATTTCTGGGCTTAATCTGCAATCAAGTTGTGTGCCTTGAAGTGTGCCAGGGATATTAATTCATGTGGTTGATGACCTTTCTATTAAATTAGAGGGTCATGGAATTCTGGTAAGCCTTTTGTAAATCTACCCTTGGTGACGGCTGATTTCACTGGAGTGGGATGCTAGTGCACTCATCCCTGAGTAGAATATCGAGACTGATAATTGGACTTTTTTTTATTTATTTTTCCAATTTTTTCTTCACATATTTTGATATAATTTTCATATTTTACTTTGTATATGCACAAATAATCACTTTAAATTAAATTATTGAAGCACAGTGCATTGTTTTATAGATATTTGTAACTAATGTAGATATGGCCTAGCGTCCTTGAAGATGCTTTGTTTCATTTATTATTGGTTGGACCACTAGCACAGCTCCCTAATTTATGTTATAACACTCCCTTACTCTATCCACAATTTTTTTTATAAAGTTTTGCTTTTAGTTCTACTTTATAGTGTTACTAAACCCAGGACCATGCATTCACTATATCTGCTCTCCCACAGTACACAGAACATGGAAATGCAATTATTTTAGTAAATATAAACTGCTAAATATCTTTACTCATCAGCTGTACAGTATATAGCAGTCTTATGACTTCTATCAGTGTCTGGCCGAGCACCAATTAAAGCTTGTAGGAGTGGTTTTCGTTCTACTCTGACTGTTCTATGAGGATGCAGGACCCCCGACTCTTTGTCTGAATAGTGCTGATTGGCCCTGTGCTGATCACATGCACCATCCCAGGAAGAAAAAAACTCTCTAATAATACACATCAAACTGAGCATGTGCAGAGGGACTCCAAAGACTATGTACTATCAGGAGATGGATTGGGGACTATGGAAGAAGGGGAGGATCAGAGAACACAGGATCAAACAGCCTTTTTACACAATGTGAAGAATTAACTCCTTAGGTTCCGCAGTGAGTATAACAAGCATGCTTTACCGCATAAACAGACTGCTTTTACTGTTGTGGGTTTAGTAACACTTTAAGCACTTTAAGCAAAGTCTAGCACTTCCTTACTGCCTTCGCTGGGAACTGAGCTCAACAAACCCTCACTTTTCAGAGGACTGGGGTGAAATTTGGCTTGCTTTTTCTAAGCGCTCTCAAAATATGTAAGAGCTGGAAAACTCCTTTCAGGTAATATCTCATTGGTATTTGACTGATCATCGAGAATCGCTAAGTGCATTTTGTCTTATCTCACCTCCTGTTTCATAGGGTGCCCTGAGATGGGTGATATGGCACACATCTGGTGGACCTACCCAAAGGTTTGCCATCTATGGATAAGAGTTTATAAACTATGATTAAATCAGTCTTGCTGATCAATCCCTTGAGAAACCCTCCTTTATAAACCATCAAGAAGGCCCCCCACCTCAGTCAATTACTTATTTCACACATACAGCCACTAAACAATCCATCGCCCAAGCATGGAAATGTCCATCTCTCAATTTCCTGGCAGACATATAGGGGGCCACGTGACTGAAGCGGACTGAAAATACTGTTGTACTGAAGTTGATCGATACATTGACTTCAGTACAAACCAGCCTGCCCATAAATGGATTGAAATTCATCTGGTTCCTGCTGAACCAGCCAAATTTCGATCCCTCTATAGCCAGCTTTATACTTCTCTTTCCTTTTTTTGCCTCCTTGTTCCTTTGTCTATTCTAATGTCTTTGTTTTATCTGATTTTACACTCATCTTATGTCACCTAGAGCTACGCATGTAGAGCACAATTTTTCCTATCTCCTATGCT
>BLSH010114839.1:1147398-1167217 GCA_018402905.1 Glandirana rugosa
GAGACGAAGTCATACAGTGTCATGTACAACGGTAAGTACTAAAGGAGTTACTTGACATCGAGGGGTCACGGTCGTCGTGAGTACGTCGGGGTCTGGTACTGTGAGGGTGGTGGTACGAACTGATATCCTTTCTGTGTGAACAGAAACATGAGGAGTGGACTAACGACGGTGTGTGCGAACTGTAGTAGACTTGGTTTATTCAAATAGAACCAGAGTAGTCTGGTGTCCTGTACCAAGGTAATTAGGTACACGAATCAGACGAACAGGAGTCGTTTGACAAACGTCCGAAAGAAGGTGGGAGTGTCATGGTCTGGGGCTGCATGAGTGCTGCTGGCACTGGGGAGCTACAGTTCATTGAGGAAATCATGAATGGCAACATGTACTGTGACATACTGAAGCAGAGCCTAATCGCCTCCTTCGGAGACTGGGCCGCAGGGCAGTATTCCATCGTGATGACGACCCCAAACACACCTCCAAGACATCCACTGACATTAATGGCTGTGTGTTGAGTTATTTTGAGGGGACAGCAAATTTACACTCTTACACAACCTGTACACTCACTACTTTACATTGTAGCCAGGGCAGCCATCAGAAATTACGAGGCCCCTTACACAGCTTCAGGCCTGACCCCTAACCCCCCCCCCCCCCCCCGGGCCTGACCACCAACTTTCCCCAGTAAATTTTCCCAACGAATAATATTATATTAATAGTACTTTGATGCTCAGCCCTAGAAGACTTCACGTACCTTAAGTAATTGGTACTAGGGCTGGCTGCTGGTCCTCCTGGGGCTGGCTGCTGGTCCTGGGGCCTGGCTTTTGGGGCTGGGTCCTGGCTTCTGGGGCTGGGCTCCTGGTCCTGGGGTCTGGCTTCTGGGGCTGGGTCCTGGCTTCTGGGGCTGGGCTCCTGGTCCTAGGGTCTGGCTGCCAGGTCCTGGGCTGCTGGACCTGGGATCTGGCTGCTGTGGTCTGGGCTGTTGGGACTGGTATCTGGCTGCTGGGACTGAGGCCTGGCTACTGGTCCTGGGGCCGGGGGTCTGGCTGCCTGGGCCTGGCTACTGGTCCTAGGGCCAGGGGTCTGGCTGCTGGGGCCTGGCTACTGGTTTTGGGGCCGGGGGTCTGACTGCTGGGCCCTGGCTACTGGTCCTGGGGCCGGGGGTCTTGCTACTGGTCCCAGGGCTGAGGGACTGGCTGCTGGGGCCTAGTTACTGGTCCTGGGGCCTGGCTACTGGTCCTGAGGCCGGGGGTCTGGCTGCTGGGCCCTGGCTATTGGTCCTGGGGCCGGGGGCCTGGCTGCTGGGCCCTGGCTACTGGTCCCGGGGCCGGGGGTCTGGCTACTTGTCCTGGGGCCGGGGGTCTGGCTACTGGTCCTGGAGCCGGGGGTCTGGCTACAGGTCCTGGGGCCGGGGGTCTGGCTGCTGGGGCCTGGTTACTGGTCCAAGGGCTGGTGGTCTGGCTGCTGGCCGCCTCCCCTCACATGAAAAAAAACACTCACCTGCGCCGCATGCTGAGGCGGGGGGGCAGCATGGGGGCCCATGCTGATGTCCCCAGGTTGCTGCAGAGAAGGAAGGGGGTGGGCGAAGGCAGAGAGCGCCGCGACCTGTAACAATTAAAAGAAAAAAAAACTTTCCCCAGCCCAGCGGACTCTTTCCTCACTTTCAGGCAGTGTGCAGTGATCTGTCGTATCACAAGTACATGACAGTTCCCATCTTTTCTCTTCTATATCAGTCCGCAGATGGAAACTGTCATGTACTTGTTGTGATACGACAGATCACTGCGCACCGCCCGGCACCCAAAAGTGAGGAAAGAATCTGCTGGGCCGGGGAAAGTTTTTTCTTTTTGCTATAGATGGTGGCGCCAAGTCTGCTCTCTGCCTCCGCCCACCCCCTTCCTTCACTGCAGCAACCTGGGGACATCAGTATGGGCGGTCCTGGCGCCCCCCTCTGCCTCAGCTCACAGCTTTTTTCATGTGCGGGGAGCAGGCCTGACACCGGGCCCCTTGAGACGCTCGGGCCCCGTACAGGAGTATTCCCTGTACCCCCCCGATGGCGGCCCTGATTGTAGCAAAGTGTCATTTCTTCAGTGTTGTCACATGAAAAGATATAATTAAATATTTACAAAAATGCCAGGGGTGTACTCGCTTTTGTGAGATACTGTATACGCACGTGTGTGTTTGAGCCTCATGCAATAGGCTGCACACACCTATGGAATAAATATAACTGTCCACAACAAAAAAATCTTTATTAACCCCTTCCCACCGAGCATACGCATATATGTGGCCTCATAGAAGTGGGTCTTTATCTATGGGGCCACATATATGCACTACAGTGTTTGTGCTGAGAGCATGCCACACAGCGCAAAGACCTAGACTGGTTCCCGATCACCTGATGAATGCTGTAATAGCCTGTGATTGGCTCAATCACTGTATAGCCCACCCCTGGGTTTTTTTCATGAATTGAATTGAAAAAAAGATACATTTAATCTTTTTCTCCTTGCTACATGAGGAAATTGTGAACAAAGAAAAGGCTGTGCAAATAAATAAATTAATAAAGGTAAAATAGCTAGATCAGAGTTTAATCTAGGTCACTGTCAGGGTTAGAGTTAGGGACAAAGGTCATGGTCAGAGTCAAAGATCAGGGTCAAAGGTCAGGGTCAGTGTATTTTAGGTAGGATAAAAAACAGTATTTTTAAATATAGTATCAGTGTCAAACAGGCTCCTTTCACACTTCTGCGACTTGGGATCCGACTTGTGAGACCTCAAGTCGCAGGACATGTGAAATTCAATGTATTTCTATGACAACCATTCCTACAGACCCTACAGAATTCACTGCAACTTCAGAAAAGGTTCCTGCACTACTTTGGTTTGACTTTTGATGCAACTTTGGTCCAGAGAATGTAAAGTCAGATCAAAGTCGCACCAAGAGTTGCATCAAAGTTGTGCTTCAAAGTCGCACTGGAAATCGTGTGACTTTGGAGACACACTAGTGTAAAAGACGTATTAGTGTCAGCATTTTTTGGGTAGGTTAAAAAAGTGTATTATTGTTTCACTACACTATTACAGACATAAAATAACAAACACACATGTCGTATCACCATAATTGTCTGGAGTATGAGAAATTGTTTTAGGTTCTTCTTTGGTGGTAGGCCATGGTAATTTCAAGAAATAGGGAGCTACATTTTTGAAAATGCAATTCCACCAGCCTGAAGATTCTGGAGCCCCTCCAAAAGAAAAAGCTGCCTAACCAGAAGCAAGGAAGTTGAACAAAAGAAAACACCCCAACAAAGTAACCTCCCTACCATGTAGCTTAACAACCAGCATTAAAGGGGTTGTAAAGCTTCATTTAAAAAAAAAAACAAAAAAAAAACAAACATGTTATAATTACCTGCTCTCTTCAAGGATTTTGCACACAGCAGCCCCGATCCTCCTATTCTGGGGTCCTCCAGCGGTGCTCCTGGCCCCTCATCTTCATCGGGTGCCCCCACGGAAAGCTGCCTACCCTGGGTGCACCCATGCGGGCGCGCTCCCAAGTCCTGCTGCTGAGTCCACAGGTTCAGCCCCGCCCCCCACTCCAGTGTCACTGCATTTGATTGACAGCAGCGGGAGCCAATGACATGAGAACCAGCGGCTGGAGCCGCTCAGCTTGTGCATGGCGTTGGAACAAATGGGCTCAGGTAAGGAAAAGGGGGGGGGTCTGGGGGGGTTCTGCAGCAAAGAAGGTTTTTCATCGCATAGAATGCATTAAGGTGAAAAACTTTGAGATGTTACAATCCCTTTAAGTAGCATCACAGCTTGAGTCCCAAAACATAGTGCAAACATTGTCCACTAGATGGCGAACTTCTCCTCCAAATCCAAGCTCCCAGTGAACAAACTCCTGTGAAGTGAGGGATGGGAACTACAGTTGCAAATCAACCTGAAAGTGGAGCTCCCAAATACATTTATGTGAGGTTAAAGCGCAGGAAAACACCATAAGACCCCTTTCAGACTGAGGCGCTGCAAAAACTGCCCATAAAACGCTGGTCACTTTTGCAGCGCTTTTGAGGCACTAGGGGTGCACTTTTTTTAAGGTCACGTGACGACATGACCTTAAAAAAAAGAACCGATTTGAACCGCTTTTGCGGCGCTTTTCAGGCGTTTTTGAAGTGCTTCCCATTCATTTCAATGGACAGGGGCGTTTTTGAGTCACTTTTTAATCAGTTGCCGACCAGCCGCAGCTTGGCTCGCTGCGCAAACCGTCGTCATTGTACGTCGGCCACGCATGCGCGATGTGCGGGCGCGCATGCCGCGTGCTCTGTGAGCGTGCTCGAGGATCGGGTGGACTTGATGTCCGCTGGCGACCCGCGATCACCTGTTACAGAAGCAGAATGGAGATCTGCCAGTGTAAACACGGCGGATCTCCGTTCTGTCAGGGGACATATGACAGATCTACTGTTCCCAGTATTCGGGCCCTGGCCAGCCCACCCCCCACACAGTTAGAACACAGTGAGGGAACACAGTTATTCCCTTGATCGCCCCCTACAGTTTAACCCCTTCCCTGCCAATGCCATTTACACAATAAATCAGTAGCTATTTAAAGCTCTGATCGCTGTATAGCTGTCAATGGGTGCAAAAAGTGTCAAAAGTGTCTGATCTGTCCGCGGCAATATTACAGTACCGATAAAAATTGCAGATCGCCGCCATTACTAGTAAAAAAAATAAATAAATAAAAATGCCATAACTCTATTCCAATAGTTTGTAGACGCGATAACCTTTGCGCAACCCAATCAATATACGCCTATTGCAATTTTTTTTTTTACCAGAAATATGTAGAAGAATACATATCGGCCTAAACTGAGGAAGAAATTTGTATTTTTTTATCATTTTTTTTGGATATGTATTATAGCAAAAAGTAAAAAATATTGGGGTTTTTTTTTCAAAATTGTCGCTCTTTTTTTGTTTATAGCGCAAAAAATAAAAACCGCAGAGGTGATCAAATACTACTAAAAGAAAGCTCTATTTGTGGGAAAAAAAGGATGTCAATTTTCTTTTTAGTACAGCGTTGCATGACCGCGCAATTGTCAGTTAAAGCAATGCAGTGCCGAATCGCTTTGGTCAGGATGGGGGTAAATCCTTCCTGGTCTGAAAAGGTTAAAGAGCTCAAAACATGCTCCAAGAATGCTGCTTGCATCTTTGCATCAAGTGCACCACCCCAATGGAAAAGCATCCATTGAAATGAATGGGAGGCAGTTTTCAGGAGCTTTTCAGGTACTATTTTTAGCGCAAAAGTGCCTGAACAGCTCTTCAGTGTGCAAGGGGTGTAATAAAGGGAGACACTGGTGGCAAACTTCAGGTCAATTAAAAGGGATATATCTGGTGCAAACAGGAGCTATAAAGTAGAACCCAAGATCCTCTTGAGGGGCACCCCAATCGTGGAACAACCCACAACAGGGGAAGCCTTTATAGTGGAAACAAATAGGGGCCTTCCCAATGCAAGTATGTGGGAAACTGAGGAGTGTCATAGCTTACCAATTCGGATCATGAGATAAATATGGGACCAGGACAAATTTGAATGCGTTGCTCCTTCCAACAATTAATGCAGCAGCCAACCAGTCATCCGCAGCCTCTGGAGCCTCGAAGAACCAAACAGAACCTCCATGAGGGACACGCAGGCGACTCGGATACAGCATATTGTAGGGGATGGTTTTGTCGCAAAGTTTCTGCCAGATTTCAGTGAAGGATTTGCGCTTCTTTTGTACCTCAGCCGGGAAATCCGAATACAGTTGAACTGTAGTGTTATCATACGGTAAAAAGGGATGTTTTCTAAATTTGCTGAGAATATGATCACAATCTCTGTAGTTTAAAAAGCAGACTAAGAAGGGATGTGGTGGCGCACCAGGCGTTTTCTTTCCTGTGGGTACTCTGTGCATTCTTTCAACCACAAAGGTAGGCAACACCTCATCCAAATGCAGAAGCTCCTTAAAAAATGTGTCTGTCAATTCCACTTCATCGCCTCCGTTCTTTCCGGCAAGCAGATGACCCGAACATTATTGCGGTGGAGCCTATCCTCCACATCGAACGCCTTGGCAACTAGGCTGCGAACCGTATTCTGCAGAGACTGTAGGAGATCAGTGTGTTGAGCCGTGGCATCTCCTGTAGCAGAGATCCGGTATTCTGTCTCAGAAAGATGGCTTCTGATCTTGTCCAGATTGTTTCTGATGAGGTTGCATTCCTCTGCCACAACCCTAAACAACCGACAGGATATCGGGAGCTCCTCAGGCTAGCATCCGGTCAGCTCTATATTTGGCCACGCCCCCTATAGGATCATGTTTAATAACATAGAAAATAAAAAATGTTTTAAGCCTAATTTAAATCATTACATACTGTAGATCAGGGATATGATATTAGCGGACCTACAGATGTTGCAGAACTACAAGTCCCATGAGGCATAGCAAGACTCTGACAGCCACAAGCATAACACCCAGAGGCAGAGGCATGGTGGGATTTGTAGTTTTGCAACAGCTGGAGGTCCGCTAATTGCATACCCCTGCTGTAGATTGTCATTCTTGTCAAATGGAAAAAGCAGCAAAACTGTTGCAAGATAATATTGTTCATAGAATTGCCCTGTTTGCATGAAAATATAGATTGCAAGAAACTTAGACAACTTAGCATTTCCAGCTAAGGTCCTTACAGTATTAGTGAAAAGTAAGGGAACTTCTCAGGATAGAACTATGGGATGCTAACTTGTTTTAAGGTCCCTGCTTTGGGGCTTTTATCCTTAAAAATGTATAGTGGTTTTGTATATATTTTTATTGTGTTCAGGATTAAAATAACTTATAGCTTATGAATAATATGCGGTCTTTAATGCAGGTGGCACTTTAGGCTCTTATTTCACATGTTCTCCAAACCCTATTTACAAAGTTCAATAGCCCAAGCTGAGAAAGGCAGTACAGTAACTCACCATTTCAACACCTTCATGACTCATGGTAAAACAAACCTTAATGTCCAGACCCAATTTTGCGACTTTAACATGTGCTAGAAAAACTGTACATATGATCACAACTAATTGGTGTATCTAGGAGTATTATTTCTTTTTTTTCAGGATAACTGGGCTTTCATTTGGTGGTAAATGGTAATGGATATCTTCTTTTTTATTATCAAAGGAAAACTGGCACAAAATAGTAAAAAAAAAAAAAAATACTTATTGCTATCACTATAACTTACCACCAAAGAACAACCCAAATTAAACTCTCCTGCTCCTGATGATAGCAGTGATACCACATATGTGTATGTTATTTGTTGTTTGTACCCATAATAGGGCCCAGAAACCATAGTGTGCATTTTGCTTTTTTTATTTGCTACCTTAGAGATCAAGTTATAGAGTTCAAAATGTTGAAAACAGCAGAGTTTGGCACCTGGTTAGGGCTGAAACCGTCTGTTGAAGCCTTCCATTTTAAATATTTTTACCATGATACTTTAATCCCCAACAAGATAACTCATTTTGAGCCCAGTACCTTTCATCTCTAGTGCTACTTTTAGGTCTTGACAATGGCCCTTTAAACCCCCAAAACATAATTGCCTTTCTTTTTGGATTTTTAGCTCTAAACTAATCTGGACTCTTTACTTGCAGTTTACAGTTAGGAACTCTTTAAAAAAAAGCCACAGGCTAATACTGTGCTGTTTCATTTGATAACTCATAGAGCTCTGGGAATCATTTGTTGTGTATTAGAGTGGTTGTAAACATCAGTCATGAAATCTGAACAAAGCACATACAGTATCTCACAAAAGTGAGTACACCCCTCACATTTTTGTAAATATTTTATTATATCTTTTCATGTGACAACACTGAAGAAATGACACTTTGCTGCAATGTAAAGTAGTGAGTGTACAACTTGTATAACTGTAAATTTGCTGTCCCCTCAAAATAACTCAACACACAGCCATTAATGTCTAAACCGTTGGCAACAATAGTGAGTACACCCCTAAGTGAAAATGCCCAAATTGGGCCAAAAGTATCAATATTTTGTGTGGCCACCATTATTTTCCAGCACTGTCTTAACCCTCTTGGGCATGGAGTTCACCAGAGCTTCACAGGTTGCCACTGGAGTCCTCTTCCACTCCTCCATGATGACATCACAGAGCTGGTGGATGTTAGAGACCTTGCGCTCCTCCACCTTCTGTTTGAGGATGCTCACAGATGCTCAATAGGGTTTAGGTCTGGTCCATCACCTTTACCCTCAGCTTCTTTATCAAGGCAGTAGTTGTCTTGGAGGTGTGTTTGGGGTCGTTATGTTGGAATACTGCCCTGTGGCCCAGTCACCAATGAGAGGGAATCATGCTCTGCTTCAGGATGTCACAGTACATGTTGACATTCATAGTTTCCTCAATGAACTGTAGCTCCCCAGAGCCGGTCTATTTCCCAAAGACAACCTCTGGATATGACGCTGAGCACGTGCACTCAACTTCTTTAGTCGACCATGGCGAGGTCTGTTCTGAGTGGAACCTGTCCTTTTAAACCGCTGTATGGTTTATGTAATGTATGGTGTAATGCTGCAGCTCAGTTTCAGGGTCTTGGCAATCTTCTTATAGCCTAGGCCATCTTTACGTAGAGCAACAATTCTTTTTTTCAGATCCTCATAGAGTTCTTTGCCATGAGATGCCATGTTGAACTTCCAGTGACCACTATGTGAGAGTGAGAGTGATAACACCAAATTTAACACACCTGCTCCCCATTCACACCTGAGACCTTGTAACACTAACAAGTCCCATGACACCGGGGAGGGAAAATGGATAATTGGTACCAATTTGGACATTTTCACTTAGGGGTGTACTCACTTTTGTTGCTAGCGGTTTAGACATTAATCACTGTGTGTTAAGTTATTTTGAGGGGACAGCAAATTTACACTGCTATACAAGCTGTACACTCACTACTTTACATTGTAGCAAAGTGTAATTTCTTCAGTGTTGTCACATGAAAAGATAGAATAAAATATTTACAAAAATGTGAGGGGTGTACTCGCTTTTGTGAAATACTGTATATCTGTAGTGTTTGCTTATCTCTCACCAAAGCTCAGAGCGTAATTTCTCTCTGGTGCTATATTCCTCTGTTATCACCATGTGTCCCTTCTGAGAATTTATCCTGACACCAGAGATAAAATGATGACGGGAGAGAGCTCAGCACACAGCTTGTCTGTTTACAACACAGCTCTGTATCCTTCCTTCGTTCCTGTGCTGTGTGTGAAGGGTCCTTTTCCTCCAATCAGCTCTCACGCCCTCTGTAAAAGAGCTCTAACTGCAGCTCTCCACCCCCTCCTCCGTACTCCTGACAGATGAAGAATGATTTTATCTAAATTTAGCACATTTGAAGGGATGTAAAAAAGAGAAAACTGCAGATAAACAAATAAAACGTATGTAGGAGGATTTGTTTCATCTCTTTGTATCATCTGAGGCTATTCACTTCACTGGGTATAGGTGAGGGTTTACAACCAGTTTGAATGTGTATTTGTAAAAACAAAGACTGTTTACCTGTAGTTAAAATAAAAGATCTAAAACATCAATTTGAGGCTGCATTCACACAGGGGCGATCCGACTTCAGGCACGACTTTGCTAGGCAACTTGCAGGCTACTTGCAGGCTACTTGCAGGCTACTTGGAGGCAACTTGGAGGCAACTTGCAGGCAACTTCAAGCTTGACTATGCCAGGCGACTTTGCCTGTGGCCAATCAGAGCGGGGAGGGAGGTGGTTGCCCTGGATAAATTCTTTTCTTTAGTCGCTTCCATGTAGATGGGGGATCCGACTTGGAGGCGACTTCTATTGAATCCTATGGGCACAAGTCGGATAGAAGTCGCCTAGAAGTAGTACAGGAACCTTTTCAGAAGTCGCCTTGAAGTCGGAGCGACTTCAGTCGCGTATATTAAGACGGCTCCCATTCATTTCAATGGGATTTCAGATGTCAAGCGACTTGGGGCGACTTGAGGCAACTCAAGTCGGATCGCAAGTCGCCCCTATGTGAATGGGCACTGAAAGTGCTTTAATTGATCCAAAACCATTAAAGTTTTTCTCTGCACTTGCCTGTACATGCGGAGAGCTGAGGATTAGCGCATGTTCAACACAGAACAGAGATTAGACCATACACAGCACAGAATGGAGGGGTGTGGATTATAGCATGTACAACACAGCGTATAAAGCTAACTATACTGCACACAGCACAATGTACAGAGTGGAGGGGCATGAAGCATAGCATATACAACACAGTGCAGCATTAAAGTCAGAGCTGGTAGAGTCAGTTTATTTTAACATGTCCTTTATAGATGTCCAGTTGGTATTAGTTTAAGTACAATGAATATGTTGGTCTTTGGCCATGGTGATATTCCATTGATTCTTTCCCCAACACCTGCCACTAACCAAACATAAATCTCATCTGTGCAGGTGTGTAGGTCAACATATTCCTGCAGATCAAAATTTAGCTTTTGGGCCATCAGACTAAACATTGCCCTAAACCAAACACTGTGGGGTTGATTTACTAAAGGCAAATAGACTGTGCACTTTGCAAAGTGCAGTTGCATTCTGCAAGTTCAGTTGCTCCAGAGCTTAGTAAATGAGGTAAAGTTTAACTTTACAAAGAATACCCAATCATATGCAAGGAAAATAATAAAAACATTTTTCTTGCACATGATTGGATGATGGCAGTAATCAGCACTTCTGCTCATTTAGTAAGCTCTGGAGCAACTGCACTTTGCAAAGCACACAGTCTATTTGCCTTTAGTAAATCAATCCCAGAATGTCATTAAAAACACACCATCAGCATTGTGAAGCATGGTGGAGGCATCATCATGTTGATGGCATGCTTCTCTGCAACAGACCACTGCGCCCTGATGCCACCCAATTGTGTGACAATAGTGAATCAATATTTGCTATTGTCACACTGATTCTCCTCCCAGCCAATCAGGATGCGGGTCTGAGACCCGTTTACAGATTGGCCGAAAGGAGAAGCATTCCAATTGGCCTAGGAGGAGGAGGGAAGAGGCGCACAGCGGAAGCCACCGTGATGGCTGTGGAGGAGAGCGGGGGAAGGGGAAGCCACCACCCATCGCACCTGATGCCGAGGAGGGGAACAAGGGAAGGGGAAGCCACCACCCATCGCACCTGATGCCGAGGAGGGGAACAAGGGAAGGGGAAGCCGCCGCCCATCTGAAGTTCCGCCCGCCATAGATGGGGTAAGTGCCGGTGCTCCTGGTGACTGGACGGGGGGGGGGTTACCCGACCGAGCGGGGGAGGTGCACTGTTTGCCACCCCCTAAAAAATAAACCAGCCGCCACTGGTTGTAAGTGTTGAATGAATGCAGCAAAATATATGGAAATCCTGATTGAAAAGATTTTTCTTCCAGCAAGGCTGTGACTATACGTATAAACCAAAACTAAACAAGAATGGCTTAAAAACAAGAGTGTTAATGTCCTGGAATGGCTTAGTTAGAGTCCAGATCCTAATCCAACAGAGAATTGGTGGCTGGAGAAAACCTCTGTTTACTCACAATCCCATTGTAACCTGGCAGAGCTTGAGCAATTTGGCAAAGAAAGAAAAATTGTAATGTTCAGATGTGCAAAGCTGAGTCCTATCCACTTACTGTATACTGAAGTTTCTGCCATAAGTGCATTTACTACACATTTCTTGGTATAATGTGCCAGAATTGGAACCACAGTCACATACCGTATACAGGAACACTGTGCTGTTGAACAATGTAGTAAATTGGGACACTTGTCAGTAGTGTAAAGGTGTATTAACTATGGCGGGTAAAAAAAAAAAGTTTGGATAAATGTGTTCAGTATCACTGTATATTCCTAATATCTAATGCATGTAACATAGTGGTCATTTAATTGAACATACATACAACAATTTAATCGATCATCTTATATTTATTTTCACATCCTTAAATAAAAATAGGCAAAGCAACATTTGATTGCTTAAATTTACACAAACTGATGCAAATATATAGAAGTACATATTTATTACATATAGTAAGATAAAGAGATTTTTCAGCATATGTGGCTGAAGGGGACCATTACATTTCAAAAGAGAAAAAACCCTGTAGTATGAAGCTATGAGCTCTTCCTGAAGAAACAATTCCCTTCTTGTCCTGAGGTTGATAAATATGCAATTCTTTGGAATACAGTGTATCATATACATTAATAAGACAGCTGAAACAGTGCATAGGACAAAGGGTTAGAGGTTCAAGAAAGTATTGTTAGTGCTTCCTTTCAGTGTATGATCATAAACGATTTTTAAGATGGACTTGTGCTGCAGATATCTCTGTGCTTTAACACAGGGGTCTACTCTCCGGAGTTCCCCTTATAGTCAGTGGGACTTTGATGCACCCATTGATGCTGCAAGGATTCACAAATTGAATGGTCTGCATTCCCCCACTCTGTGTTCCGGTATGTAATCATATAGAGGGTATCTCTGCTACTTGTGCCTGTTTGGTTTTTGGGTCTTGTTATTCAATAGCATGATCCATTGTTTGTTGTGTCTCCATAAGTGACTGTTTAAAGTTTCAACAGTTAGTAAACACATCACTTATATGATGTGTTTTGTTAAAGTGGGAGTAAACTCCCTTACATAAATGTAACCATATAGGTAAACCTATAATAAGGCTTACCTATAGGTACTGTGAATATCTCCTAAACGTGCACCATTTAGGAGATATTTACTGTACATGCAGCCGGTGACATCAGTGGCGCATGTGCTCTGATGGAACGGCCACTTTTCAGAGTCCTGTGCCGTAAATGGCAGCTCCTGCGTGCATGCGCGGGAGTGACGTCATCGCGGCTCCGGCCACTCACACAGCCGGATTCCGCGAACCCGGAAGGAGGACGGGTAAAGATGGAAGCCCTGTCAGCGGTGAATGCTCACTGCTGAAAAGGCTTTGTTCTAAGGAATACTTCACATAATGTGTTAGTATGTGATGCATACTAGCACATTATAACTTTGCCCTGCAGGTTAAAAAATTGCCGGTGCGTTGAGAGATGAGACTTTTTCACTGGAGGAACAGGAAGGGACAACTTGCTGCAGCCATGTGGTGCAGAAACCTGGAGGTACCAGCAGATTATTGAAGCAGGTACCTCTACCTCTGTAGAGGCACCAGCACCACTAAATCTCAGGCCTTTCTAACAGGCAAAGCTTTGCTGCTTACTAATAGCGCTGAGGTTTTCTTGCCCCTTTTTGCCTCCTACATATTATGAATGGCCAGTAGAAATGCTTGGGGGTGGAAAAGCCTTAGCAGAAGCATGTGCTTTATATCTGCAGCAGTTTGCCCTATTTCTCTCGACAATTTCTTTAACGTTCTTGCAGGCTCATTTAGGCTCCTTTTACACCAGAGCCGCCTCAGGCGGCGACAGTGCTCTTTTAACCCCCCCACAAGGGGTTAAACAGGGGTTAAAAGTGCCGGTTCGCAGCGCTCCCGAAGCGGTGTTCAGGCGCTTCAGGAGCGCTGCTCCATTGTTTTCAATGGGCAGGGACGGTATAGGAGCAGTTAATACACCGCTCCCACACCGCTGTAAAGATGCGGCTTGCAGGACTTTTTTTACCGCCCGGCAAGTGCACTGCCCCAGTATGAAAACACTCTGGCTTTCACAATGGGGTGTATTGGGGGGTGTTTTTCAGGCGCTTTTTAGGCGCTATTTTCTGCGCAAAAGCACCTGAAAAATGCCTTGGTGTGAAAGGGGTGTTAATGTTATACTCCAGTGTTAAGAAATCCCCACTCCTCTGAAATCAGCTACATTCATTGCAAGAAATGTAGCTATTACTGCAAATCCTTTTTCTTTAGATAATTTGTTTCCAGGGCACGTGCTGAAAGTACAAGGGTCTATCTTACTAAGATCTGTAATAGGAAACATCACATCTCTTCTTTAACCATGGAGCATTTATAAAGACAAAAACATTGCCAGCAATGCCTGTACTCTGACTTGTGCAGACTTCTGGGAAAGGCAGTAAGCCAATTACATGACCACTAAGAGATGAAATTTAGAAAATCCCATCTCCCAGCTATTAATATTATTGTCATAATAAAGCAAGGCATAGACAATTAATTAATTTAATTTTAGAAAACTATAATTAGCTGGAAACCAAATAGAAAAAGTTATTTAATAATGTTATATTAAAAACAAAAAATGGTTTAGCATTTACAGATGGTATATTTTTTACCAAGACTGGAGTTTTCCTTAAATAAGCAAGAGCAAGAGTGCAAACACTATTTGCAGTGCAGTAAGCCACACCAACTAAAATGTATATTTTACAGATTTTACTACACAAGATTAATATTTGATTGGAAGCTATGCCGCTTCATCGTTATACATTGAGCTTACTTTTTAAAGTAAACAAGACATGGGACAGTGTGATTCCTCTTTGTTTCTACATGCAATGAGCTGTGTGCTCTTACATTACAATAAACGTATATTTAATAAAATGTAGAGCTTAATAAAATGGGTGTAGAAACTGCATTGTGCTTATTTTTCAAGACCAGAACCATGAAACAATAGTTAATAACAAACACCGCAAAAATGCCCATCAACAAATGAGGATCTAAGTGACCTCCTTTACCTAAACTTTGCTTGAAAGGGTTGGAAAAATTGAGATTCTAAATTCCGTAACTGTCATGTGCTTTCTTTTATAAATTCTGAGAGGCATGGTAAAAAGTCAGTACTCCCAATGATTATTTCTGTCTGGGTCATGTTATATACTGGGCTGAGTCCCAGGTTACATCAATGATTGCCTACATTCTATATGTCCATGTAGATTTATAATTTACCAGATCATGAGATTAATGATCAGGGGTATTATGTTTCCTCAAAGAAAGCTCTGTAATACATTGTGGTGAGCTCAGCAAGGTTAAAATAACCCCTCTTTGCCATACATTGGGATACAAAGCATTTTGAGGCTGACAAGGTAATGTGGGACAATACAAAAATACAAAAAATGGCAGTTTTACTGGTAGATAGGCCCTATTTCTGTTCCAACAAACAGCCCCATTTATTATGTTTAAATAAGGGGAATTGTACATGATTCTATAGGACCCAGCGTAATCCATTCTTTAGATTTCCTGCCTACATTGGAAGAATGATTGCTGCATTGTGGTTACTACAGCTAAAGCTATGCAATGAAGAGCCAGTTTACTGAATGGCATTGCTTAAGGCCATGTTTAAACTTAAGAAAACATAAAAAAAATTGTCTTATATAAAATATGTACTAACAAACATACACACCCCCAAACTGTACAGGCGTACTGTGCATAAGCAGACTACATAGACAACAACTGTCCATGCAGTCAAAACATTATCTGAAATATATTCAGCCCTGGCCAAATACCCTTCAACAGGCTCTGTCCATTAAGATAGGTGAATTATTTTAACTCCTGAAAGTTTTCCCCTTAAAATGTTCAATTCACAAACATAAATTTTGTTAATATAATAATATCAACAATATTAATTCGTATATTTAATTTTTACGTTAAATTGACCTTATTTTAGGACATATTATTTTATCCCTCAGAACATTATTATCTCACACGGTTCTTTTTTTTGTCATTTTAAGGAGTGATAACTTGGGAAATAATCTTTATTTTCACAGTCAAAATATTTTATAAATATATCAAATAATGTTCATATTTTAATTCAAAGCAAAAACCACATGCTAATGAAAATACTGCATGGGCTTTGCTTTTGTGGATTTTTTTAAGTTAAGTACACTTCTCTTAAGGTTCATGGTCCAATAATTAAGGCTATGAGGATTGATACAGAGTCAAAAATCTGAAAGGGTAATGATACCCAGTTGAAGCATACAGTAGATATCCACGATATATTTATATCTTTGTGCCACTTAGGTTTATGGTTATGATGCTTCCCAACGTAGGGCAGGCCTCTGGTGATCTCTTCAACATCCACAGTTATATAAAGGCATGGACACATTCCGGAGTTCTTTCTCCCTGAGACAATTTAGTTTCTTAAATCAATATATTTTTCCTTCAACAAAAAAACAAAAAAACAAAAGAAAAATTACAGAATGTAAACTTGATGGGAAATGTAACAGATTAAAAAAAATGAAAGGGACAAAAACATTATTATCCATGCCATGTTATAACTCCACTAAGTGCTACTTGACAAACAAACAGCACTGTTCCTATTATAATTTTATTGCAATGATAACTCTTTCCTTCAAAGCAATTTACCCAATCCATTGTTGGTCATGAATCTCAGTTCACGAGTTGCCACCTGTTCTCCTCATCTTGTCTCAGCTGAGATGGTCTGAGCCCAGAAATAAAAAATAGTAGCTTCCATCTTTCTGTAAACTTTGCTGTTGATCAGCATGATGCATTGAAGGAACGGACACCAACATTTTAAGGCTATCGGTTAAAGGACTGCATATAAGCCAGAGCTCACCTAACAAGAACATTGGTATTATGGAAGCAGGAATATGGCTTACCTGAATGTCTGAAGAACATAGTGGGTGTACTCTACCCTTTGTATAAGCTTACCATCAACCTTCAGCCTTATAAAGATATTCATACCTCTGCCAGTCACATATTATTTACTGGCAGAGGTTTACAGTTTACATATAAGGCTGATCTTAATGATTTCAGACTTCACTTTGTCAGATTCTCCTTTTCATAGACATTTACCCCCTCTGAGCCCAATTATGATTGAGGATAATAAACAATCGAACACTGGACCCAATGAAAGAGATACAAGGTAGAAGAAAATTTATTGGAACTCATGGCCATAATTATTTTGTGATTAATTTCACAGAAGAAACCCAGAGAAACCTTCAGCCAAGAAGCAGGAACTCTATGATAACATAAAAGTAGGCATAAAGATTATGAAATAATGGCACAACTGGGACCCTAGGGGAAAATAGTACAGTAATGTAGGGTGATGGCAGCAGCTCCCCTGGATAGGTCCTGAGATAACCTAATACACATATGCAAAGAAAAGGAAGAGGAGGGGGAGCACCATCTAAGTGTACCTGTTTTGCTAATTGGAATAGATCAGGATAAATGCACTCACTTTTGCGTCAGGATTAGGATGTGAATGTGGCCCTCTGAGATATGCAGAGATACGCAGTTCAGCAGCTGGTGAATGCAGAGGTCGGCAGCTAAGCGGCTATATCAGCAGAGCTCGGCTGAGAAGCTCCTGGAAGGTAGATGGAAAAGATCGCTGCTGTGCTTGGATCAGCTGATCCTAACCAAGCCAGCCAAGGACCACAAGAAGCACTGTGTGACAGCTTACGCTCCAAGCACAACAACGGCCCTTTCCATCTACCATTCCTTCCACCTCTGGATGCAGACGATCCAAACCGAGCCAGCCGAGGACCTCAGAAAGCTGGAAGCACTTTCTGACAGCCTGAGCTCCAAGCACAGTCTTACATCTTTCCATCCACATGTTGATCCTGGATCAAAGCTGAGTGCATTTATCCTGATCTATTCCAATTATCAATACAGGTACACTTAGATGGTGCGCTCCCTCTCTTTCTTTTCTTTACATAAAAGTAGGCATGCCATCAACCATGTTATCAATTAGATACACATCATTCCAAGGAGTGCACAATGTCTGACATACATGCTGTACATACATAGTCTTGTACATTAGATGCCAATGATAGGTCAAGTTCATCTTCTCCTGATAACTGTCTATGTTACCAGCTGGAAAACATCAGCTTGGGAAGTATGCTAGCAGCCAAGTATCAATCCTGAGGGAGCTGTTAGAGCCTGTTAGCTTTCTCCTCAATACCCCGAGGAGAAAATGTTTGTATAGCTACCTATAGGGATCTGGTGTCACAGACAGAAAGTTTCCCACTGCATCTTGGGATATCTCATACCTGCGATACCTCCAAAGCAAAGCTTAAAGTGATTGTACCGAAACTTTGGTTGTCCATAGCAGGGTTCTGGCACCATGGAGGCAGCAGCAAAGTAACCAGTGTTTCAGTAATGATAAGATCGTAGTGGAGATGGATGAATCTACTGAGTCATTTTTGCACACCCTAGCTCGACTTTAAGACCATCAAACAAGGCAGTTACCAGCAGGAACCAGCCTGGGTATTAAAACACAAGCGCCAAATGACCTTACTGTAAAAAAGGAGTCATAAAAATCTGGTGAGTGGCCAATCTTCTATTTGAGCACAGGTGATGACAAGAAAAACATTATAAGCACCTTGAATTAGGAGCTTGGTGACAGGATAAGACTACCAATTATGGACTTTTTTTTATCACCCTATTTGATTGAATAGAAACATTTGTGATATATGGACTTTGCAATTACACGTTATACTTTTAGTAAATAGGGTTGATCAGTTGCGCTATTGATCTTTACGCTACCAATTCATTTCTACGTTGTTATATACACTTCTTAAATGGGCAGCAACTTACCTATATACACACTTTTTAAGCATTTTTTCCTAGGAGGCGCCTTCTCCATATTGGTAACATCAAGTATCAATCCTCCATGTGGCCGATAATAAAAACTCAATTCTTCTGAGACTATATGACACAGGCCTAAACCACAGCAACCTCTGCTGCCATGTAAAGGGCCTGTAGTCCTGGCCTAACTGGTAGTTCCTGTTTCTGGTTACCTTTCTAAATGTCAGTTGTGCCAGTTTACAGTCAGTACTTTGACAGTTTTTCATTTGAAAACAACATTTTTTAATCAGTTTGGTGCTTGGTGCTTTTCTTTGGTACAAGTTCAAAGTATAGCAATTGTAGAATAAGTAAATACATGGCTCATCTGTTCATCACAGTGTTATCTGCTGTATATATTACTTCTTTCCTTTCCACAGAACAGCTGCTGCTGCTACTTTCTCCTTCCTGTTCCAATCTTTGTGTATGCATGAGCAATGGAAAATGATGAGTGATGAGAAAATGATCTAGTGTGATAATGGATCAGGACTAAAAAATACTCATCTAGCTATGTCTTTAACCCTTAGTGATCCATTTTAAGATCTTTGCCCATAAATAAACATATAGCCAGTATAGCAGGAAAAAAAATACAAGTTGTAAGCAGTAATGCTGCCTGCTCATTACGGTGCAACTAGAAGTGGAGGGAGTAAAGTACCTGATCTGACGGCTTCTTCTCTTGAGATCCAGTAAGTAAAACAGACTCTTCTGCAGGGGAGTCAGGCTTCATTTCCACAATTATTTTATCTTTAGCACCAGGATTTGTACTACAAATTTATTGAGAAGGAACAGAAATTAATGCAATGTGAAGGAAAAAGTGGGCAGATATATAAAGTGCATTTTAGGATCATAATTTTACATAAGCAATACAAAAAATGTAAGTAAAAAAACAGCATGGAATTGTTAAATGGAGGCTAATAGGAGCCAGGGTGATAATATTGTTGTGTGGATAGAAATGTGCCATGTTTTACAAAATGTTGGGCATTTATATGTTGCTCTGGTACCTCTCTCAGCATTCACAGTGCCTGACAATGTCTGCTTCTCTCTCTAGCAGAGTGATGCTATCCTTGTTCAGACATCATCCAGGGTTAGCATCTACTTCATGGACTCTGTGATAATACAGTCATGTAAATTCTTGCAAAGTCATATTAATCCAATGTAAAAATTGGGAGGTGCAGCATGAGGGTATTTAAACTCAACCCATGCTATAACTATGCTAGGAAAATATATAATTGGGGATTAACTGATAAAGAACCCAGCACTGTCTGTTGGGGGTGGAGAATAAGTCCTTAACCCCATTTAAGGGGTTTCATATTGCACTTCCAAGGGCCAAAGGGAAGGTGAGTAATTGCAAATGGAGAAGGCACCAGTCAAGTGAATCTGCTGCTTTGACCTATATTGGCAAAGCACATTTTC
>BLSH010114839.1:1213764-1233342 GCA_018402905.1 Glandirana rugosa
TTTGTATGGTCAGGGACGTACACAAGTAACATTTCAGGGTGAACAAAATGACTCCTGTACCATATCTGAAAGAGTACTTAAAGACGTACAAAATAGAAATCAGTGTACCGTAATGTTAATCTGGATTGTGAGTTTTACCGACGGACCATATTCCTTTTGAAATCTTAAGGATCTAGTACGTAGAACAAAAAGTATAATTAACGTCCTCCAGGAGTCCGTAGACACTGAAGTGTTCAATATCTCCACGTTCTACCACTTTGACACTGATGTTTAACATGTCATAAACCAATAGGTGTTGGAGCCTAGTGAACCATATAATTACTGTGGCCCTGCTGTTGGTGCTATATAAATCCTGTATAATAATAATAATAATTACCTCTGTGTCATTAATATACCAAGTGATCCGAGGTTGTGGATAACCAAATACTGTACAATTTGTAGTCACAGTTTCACCATCTTGCACCTCTATAACTTGTGAAGTCACAGATGCCTGAGGACCTCCTGCAATTAATATGAAAAACAAGATGCATGATCTAGGAATTCTAAAGTTTTCCTTATACCAGGCAGCCATTTTGAGTGTTAGGTCTAATTGTAATGCCATGTGACTAAAGATAAAACATGCAGAAATTCATGAGAAAGTCTATACCATGTCCTCAGTAAAACAAGTGGGACTTTACAATGAACACATGCAGGGACTGGTATGTTTATCATATGAGCATGGCTATGCACACAGGACATTTTAAAAATGTTATAAAAACATCAGTAGCTTTGTAGTGAGTTTTTAAACATTGTGTTTTTATATGGAAAACAGGAGATGGCGCCAAACAAAAGTGACAACTAGTAATAATAAGTGCGGTTTTGCAGCCTACTCCCTCTTAAGTGAAAAAACACCCAAGTGACACAAAGTATATAAACAAATGGAGTAAATGGCGGTTATTATTCATTCATGAACTAAACATTTGTGTACATAGATATCATTTTCTATTAATTGTCACTTCTTATGAATTTTGTTGAAGAATGTCTTGTCATTTATGATTATTCATTTATATATTTTTTAAGGGTGAGTGCCATTTACTCCATTTGTTTATATTGTTTTTCAACATTTCTCAACGTTTTTGCAATAGCATTTTTTTTTTAGCTTTTTTGAGCATTTATCTGCATTTTTTGACATTAGAGCGTTTTTACAGCTGAGAAACTCCTCTCAGAACCCACTAGTCTTGGATTTTTTTTACAGCCAAAAAACATCCCAGCCAAAAACAGTTGATAACAGCCTATGTGTACATGGACACATAGGATAACATGCTGCAGAGTTATTGACTATAGGAAAAAGGGACGGAAGCCAAAAACAAAGCTTGTAAAAACGTCCAGTGTGCATGAGGCCTAATACTCAATATCTGATAAATGCTGATAAGATACTGATAGCAGACTGAAGTACAAGTTATGCATGCTGTTTAGCAAGGAAAAACTAAACATTTGCATGGTTATGAGTTGTGAAAAGTGATTCTTGTTTGAATTAACTGATTCCTTCAGAGCTCTGCAATAAAACACAAGCAAGGGGCAAAACACTAAGTGCACAGTGTGTTGCCCATAGAAACTATTCAGATGCCATCTTGCACTGGTCTGACCTCAATAGTAAATTCTGGTAGTTGCTATGATTTATGATGCTTTGGGTGCAGAGCTTTGCTTCTGAGTTTTTTATGAAAGGGACACTATCACCTACCCATTCAGAGTCATGGTGTCTCCTGTCCAGGCACCCTCCAACAAGGTCTTTGCTCACTTGCCAACACTCCAATAAGCGTTAGTGCTAGGTGGTGTCAAAGCTTATCCAGGTGGATGATGCCACTGCCCCATTACAAGACAGTGTAAGGGCCTTGCCACGGGCCACTTGGGTCACACACAATATACACCAATACCTTACTTCCTAAATGGTGAAGCAGCGAGGTGGCACGCTGGGGGGGGGGGGGGGGTGAGGAGGGTGACTATATTTTGCTTATGGAGAGGGCTATTAGGAGACACTGTCACTTTGGCTCTATAGACTTGTGTACTGTCAATTCAAAAAGCATAGTGCATACAGTATTTTCATTATTATTAGAGAGGGGCCGAATACCCCCCTGTTCAGTTCGCAGCAGAACTCCCGAACAGTTCTAACCTGAATGGCGAACCCCATTGAAGTCTATAGGAACTGAACAGGAGAAATCAAAAATGCCCATTTTGAAAGCTTATATGCAAGTAATTGGCCATAAAAGGGGTATGGGGGGTCTGGGTACTGCCCTGGGGTCAGATTTAAATTTAATGATGTTTAAAGTGCAACACTGACATAAAAGGCAGGGGGCAACAATTGGGACTTTAAATGAAGACTTGGCTGGGTAGAGGCACAATCTTCCATCCCTATAATTGGAATAAAGAAAGCTAAAACAAAAGCTAACTAGGAGGGGATTGGGACTTTAAATGACACACGAGTGTGAGAAAGAGATGCTGGATGGATATGGTAAAACAATTTATTTTAGAAATAGAATATTTTCATAGTATATATCATATAATCTATATTCAAATAGGTCAGTACAGACCCAATATATAATATGTGTACATGGATACAAAGGTACAAAGCATACATTTGATGGTATACAAAAAACTGCCCCCATCCATCACAATGATGTGGTTATGTATAATATTCCATTATCGATAAACCTGTGTTGTCCATGACCTCCAAGTACCCCCACAGGGGGTTGGTCTAGAAGACCTTGTAAAAAATTGTCTTAGGTAAAGAGTTTGACGGCTTTAAAGTGCAACACTATAAATTAAAAATGCCTTTAAATATTGTGCCTGGGGGGTACCCTTAGTCTGCCTGTAAAGTGGCGCATCTGTAGCATATATAATACATGCTGTAGCAAAAATTACATTTCTAAAGAAAAAAAAACAATTCAAATCACATTTAAATTGACTCGCGGTAGCAATTGCCGACACCCAGCTATTGAAAAAAAAATAAAGAATAAAATGGGATTGCTTCCCCCCCAAAATCCATACCTGGCCCTTACCTGAGCATGCAGCCTGGTAGGTCAGGAAAGGGGGGGCGAGCAAGGGCCCCCCCTCCTGAACCATACCGAACCACATGCCCTCAACATGGGGGGAGCTTTGGGCTGGAATGGTTCAGGAGGGGGGCGCTCACTCGTCCTCCCCATTTCCTGACCTGTCAGGTTGCATGACCTGATAAGGATCTGTTATGGATTTTGGGGGGGACCCCATGCCATTTTTTATGGGCCTGGTATGGACTGGGGGGAGGGGAACCCATGCCTTTTTTTTCCTTTTTTTTCAATCAGTAATTTATTTTTTTCTTATTCAGCTGTCAGTGGGAAAACCCATTGATAGCTGATGACTCATTGGTTGTTAAGGACACCGCGGCCGGCTTCCCGGCCTCGCTTCTTGACAATAAGGGCGCAAAATGCACTGTGCAGTGTGCACTGCATTGCAGGACCTTCGGTGGGGCGAACACCCGCCAAACACCCTGCAAATTCGGGTGTTGGACAAACGGGCCGAACTGTTCGCCCAATACTAATTATTATGTGTAATTTGCTAATTTTATTTATTTATTTTTATTCACTACCGGGTTTAGTACATGGATCTGTATGTTATACTATCGATTTTGTGGAGTTCTTTATGTAAAAGCCTATTCACACATCACATGGGTTTTCACTCCTACAACCACTGCTAGTATTAACAGTGTCTTTATATGATGTGTACAGGTTAGAAAAAAGAGACATCCCACATGTAAATAAAATAATGGCTTTCTAGGCTTTTTATATTTAAATTTCATATGAAAAAATAACAATTCTGCATCAATGAGATATTTATTTTTGTAAACTGAACGCTTCGATACTAAACATTATCAAGAGGTGACGTAACTAATGCATGTAAAAAAAACTGCAAACAAATCTATTTATCTATCAGGAATAATGACTTCAGTTACCTTGCACAGTGATCCTTATGTCTTTGCTCGTAGTCATTCCAGGTACATCAGGAAGGTCAGCCACACAAGTATAAAGTCCCGTAGCACTGTAATCTACAAAATCCAGGTTTAACAGAGGCCCATTTGCAATGGTTTTTCCGTCCTAGTGGACATAAAAAAATACATTTTCAGTTCAAAGATTTGTTGCCTTGACATGTACATTAGCCTGGTCAATACCAGTATAAGACTGGTTAATGGAACACTGTATGCTGCTGATGGCTTTTAAGCTAGAGATTCACTAACTTGTTTCCAGTGGATTACAGTTTGATTTGATGCATTCGCTTGACAGGAAACCATCAATTTACTTTGAAGATCAACAGTAACAGGGGACTCAAGGGACAGCACAGGAGGATCCAGGACTAGAAAAAAAACAGAGATTTCATTATATTATAAATGTTTGAAGACCTGAAGATAATTACCGCTTAAAGTAACAGTGAGAACATCAAACCAAATGATTATGCATGCTACTTTTAGTTGTCAAATAGTATTTCAGTTTGTTTAAAAATGATACCTTTGTACTCACCATAAAATCCTTCTCTTGGAGTCCATTGAGGGACACAGGAAGTCATTCACCCCATCTTCCTGTAGGTGGAAATATAACCCGAAAGTGAATGACTTTCTGTGTCTCTGAATGAGCAAGAAAGAAATGCATTTTGCAAAAAAAAAACTGTAAGCTCATACAACATTTGGCATTCTACAGCTGAAATTCAGGAATTCAGCCACTTCCAAATACAGTGACTTGAAAAGGTATTCATGTGGACTTTAGATTTGCCACATTTTGTCATGTTAAACCAAAAACGTAAATTTATTTTATTGGGGTTTTATGTGATAGACCAACACAAAGTGGAACATAATTGTGAAGTGGAAGGAAAATGATGAATGGTTTTCAAAATGTTTTACAAATAAATGTGAAAAGCGTGGCATGCATTTGTATCCAGCCCCCTTTACTCCGATACCCTTAACTAAAATCTAGTGGACACATTGCCTTCAGAAGTCACCTAATTAGTAAATAGACTCCATCTGTGTGTAATTTAATCTCAGTATAAATACAGCTGTTCTGTGAAGCCTTCAGGGGTTTGTTAGAGAACCTTAGTGAACAAACAGCATCATGGGGGCCAAGGAACACAGCAGACAGGTCAGGGATAAAGTTGTGGAGAAGTTTAAAGTAGAGTTAGACTATAAAAAATATCCCAAGCTTTGAACATCTCTCACTTAGCACTGTTCAATCCATCATCCAAAAATGGAAAGGGTATGGCACAACTGCAAACCATCCAAGACATGGCCATCCATCTAAACTGACAGGTCGGGCAAGGAGAGCATTAATCAGAGAAGCAGCTAAGTGGCCCATGGTAACTCTGGAGGAGCTGCAGAGATCCACAGCTCATGTGGGAGAATTTGTCCACAGGACACCTATTAGTCGTGCGCTCCACAAATCTGGCCTTTATGGAAGAGTGGCAAGAAAAAAGCCATAAGAAGTCACGTTTGCAGTTTGCGGGAAGTCATGTGAGGGACACAGAAAACATGTGGAAGAAGGTGCTCTGGTCAGATGAGACCAAAATTGAACTTTTTGGCCTAAAAGCAAAAGGCTATGTGTGGCAGAAAACTAACACTGCACATCACCCTGTACACACCATCCCCACCGTGAAACATGGTGGTGGCCACATCATGTTGTGGGGATGCTTTTCTTCAGCAGGGGCAGGGAAGCTGGTCAGAGTTGATGGGAAGATGGATGGAGCCAAATACTAAGTAATCTTAGAAGAAAACCTGTTAGAGTCTGCAAAAGACTTGAGACTGGGGCAGAGGTTCACCTTCCCACAGGACAACGACCCTAAATATACAGCCAGAGTTACAATGGAATGGTTTAGATCAAAGCATATTCATGTGTTAGAATGGCCCAGTCAAAGTCCAGACCTAAATCCAATTGAAGATCTGTGACAAGACTTGACAATTGCTGTTCACAGATGCTCTCCATTCAATATACCCAAAAACACTTGCAGCTGTAATAGCAGCGAAAGGTGGTTCTACTCAGGGGTTTGAATACAAATGCACACCACACTTTTTACTTATTAATTTTTAAAAAATGTTGAAAAACATTTATAATTTTCCTTCCACTTTACAGTTATGTTTCACTTTGAGTTGGTCTATCACATAAAATCCCAATAAAATACATTTACGTTTTTGGTTGTAACATGATAAAATGTGGAAAATGTCAAGGGGTATGAATACTTTTTCAAGGCACTGTATGTGCTGGGTAACTATGCCACTTTGTGGACTTATCTCTTATCTACAACTGACAGCTTTATTAAACACAGGCAGTAGAGCTATCACTCTGACAGATGAGAAGCTGCCTTCTCACACAGCAGCAGCTCTGCGCACCCCTCCCCTCAGCTGTCCATGTATATAAGACTTTGTATTTTGTAAATGGGTTCACATAATATAAAGCACTCTGTAGCTGGCCATGAGGAGGGGAGGGACAGGCAGAGTATCTGCATGCAACACTGCAGCTGCAGGAGCTGAATTAAAAGGTCCAGTATAGCGATAGCTATGCTCCCGGCACTCAGTAAAAATGTAAAGTGTAAATTAAAGAGATATGTCCACAAGGTGGCATGCACCTCTTTAGACTTGACCTATGAAAATCCAGTACATTTTAGAAAGTGGCTGAATTCTTGGAGTTCAGCTTTAAAGTTTTTTCAGGTCTGCCTCCTTCCAGCTTCCCAAATGTGTGACTTTATAGCTGCAAATATGGTTTTGTGTCAGGGTTTCCTCTTTTACTACCCAACATTTCAGCAGCCATTACAGGCACCTACAGCCATGGCCAAAAATATTGTAAAAGATAATGCATCACTTAGCCCAGAATATTTTTGCAATTACAAATGTTTAGGCATTCTCATGTGTATTTCTTTTGTATGTGTTGGTATGACACAAAAAAGTAGAGAAACAAAAAGCCACACTGACGCATTCCAAGCAAAACTCCAAAAATGGACTGGATATAATTATTTGTTTTTTAAAAAAGGAGATTACACTGGACTGACTCGATCGGTCACTGGTTATAGATAAGAGGTCAAAGGGGCAGATAGGAAAGGTTTCCTTCCAGGGAATAGTGCCCGGCTTTGTTTGGGGGAGATGGTGAGCCCTGTTGAGGGACTGGGCTGCTACCTCGGGTTGCGGACAGGTGGTCGTTCCTGTAGTGATCAAAGAAGGTAAGTGTAAAGGAGCACCCAATGTGCAGTAGATGTGAATATAAAATGCTTCATCGAGTGTAAAAATGGTAGAATAAAGCCCAGGGCCCATTTGTACCCGAAATAAAGCATTTTATATTCACATCTACTGCACATTGGGCGCCCCTTTACACTTACCTTCTTTGGACAAAATTATTGGCACCCTCAATTTAATATTTGGTAGCACGCCCCTTAGAAAAAAATAACTCAATAGCTACCTGTAACCATCAGTGAGTTTCTTACACCTTTCTACTAGAATTTTGGACTACTCTTTTTTTCACCAACTGCTCCAGGTCTCTCGGATTGGAAGGGTTCCTTTGCCAACTGCTGTTTTGAGATCTCTCCATAGGTGCTCTATAAGATTTAGATCTGGACTTATTGCTGACCAGTTCAGTACTCTCCAGCGCTTTATCTTAAACCAGTTCTGGGTGATTTTTGACGTGTGCTTTGGGTCATTGTCCTGCTGTAAGACAACGACCTCTGACAGAGACTTAACTTTCTGACACTGGACCCTACATTGCGTCATAGAATCCTTTGGTAGTCTTCAGATTTCATAATGCCATGCACACAGTCAAGACATTGAGTGCCTGACGCAGCAAAGCAACCCCAAAACATCAGTGAACCTCCACCATGTTTGACTGTAGGGACTTTATTCTTTTCTTTAAAAGGCCTCACTTCTTTTTCTGAAATTAGTAGAATCATGGGCTTTACAAAAAAGCTATAATTTAGTTTTTTCTGTCCATAGCACATTCTCCCAAAAGGATTTGGCTTCCTCAGGTTGGTTTTGCCAAACTCCAATCTGGTTTTTTTATGTTTCTGTGTAAGCAGTGGGGTCCTCCTGGGTCTCGTACCTAACATCCCTTTTCATTCAGATGGCAATGTATAGTGCAAGCTGAGACAGTTGTACCCTGTGCCTGAAGGTCAGCTTGAAGTTGATTGAGATTCTTTATCCACCATTCAAACAATCTTTTGTTGCAATCTTCGATCAAATTTTCTCTTTCGTCCACGTCCAGGGAGATTAGCTACAGTGCTATGGGCTGTAAACTTCTTGACAATGTTACTCACAGTGGAAACAGGAACATTAGGATCTCTGGAGATGGACTTGTAACCTTGAGATTGTCCATGCTTTTCCACAATTTTTGTTCTCAAATCCTCAGACAATTCTTTGCTGCTCTTTCTCTTCTCCATGCCCCGTTTGACACACAGAGACACACAACGAAAAGGTTGAGTACATTTTTCACCATTTTAAGGGTCCTTTCACACAGGCATGTCCGTCCTGCTTCTCAGCAGGGATCGATCAGTTGATCCTCGCTGAGCCGGCGGATGACAGATCCGTCTCCTCTCACTGTGTAGAGACAGACTTGTCAGAGCCCCACTGTCCTCTATGGGAGATTGGGTGAAAATGGATCTGCCTGTTCATTATCATGATTCCATTCGATCTGCCAGATGGATGGAAAATAAGGTTTACATCCGTCTGGATTTAGCAGACCAGATGAGATCGGATAGCGGCGGATGTTAGCAGACATGTCACCAATGACATCCGTCGCTCCATAGAGGTGAATGGAGCGTCCAAGCAGGTCCGCCTGAAAATCGGACAGGCAGACCATGTCTGTCCGCATGTGTGAAAGGGGCCTAACTGGTTGCCAGTGTGATTTCTATATTATCAGCACCAGGTGAGTTTAATTGCAACTTACAGGAGCATTACAAACTATTGTAATGCAATTATTTCTTACAATTTTGAGAAGGTGCCAATCATTTTGTTCAGCCCATTTATGAAATTTTGCGTGGAATGTGTCAGATTTGGCTTTTTGTTTCTCCTCTTTTTTGTGTCATACCAATACAAGCAAAAGAAATAAACATGAAAATGCCTAAACATTAGTAATTGCAACAGTTTTCTGGGCAAAGTGGTGCATTATCTGACAGAAATGCAGGGGTGCCAGTATTTGTGGCCATGACTGTATTTCAATTTCTTTTTTTTTTTTTCTATATTTGAGTAATCTGTATAGTCACTTCCAGGTTAATCTGGTCTGCAATTCAAGCTGATAAGCAAGCAATGAATGCAATATTATATGAAGTAGGATTGCAGACTCCTTAAATTTAGTTTTTGAACTAAAAAAAAAAAAATGAAAACTGTTTTTCGTTCAGACTAGGCAATCTGCATCGCCATTTAGTAAATGTGGGTTATAAATTATCTATTTGCCTTTTTTATATTCATAATAGTGCAATTCTCTGAAAGAAAATAATACATCTTTAGACTAGAGGCTATTTTTCCGCAGGCATTTTATGTGCTCGGGATAGATTTAAAGCAATCCGTATACTGTTTGGTTTACAATAACAGGAGTAGAATAAAGAAATATATATATATTGTATATTTGTTATTTGAGACTCCATATATACAGGTATTAAAATAGGATGCCCAGTGTATGCTCCTATGAATTTTTCCCAGGTCATAGTGGGTTAAAGGAAAGAATGCATTTATCCAAGCAGCTCCATATGCTAATAATGGAAGTGCTGTGGGAAATGTAACTAAGTATCAAATACACAGTGCACCTGGCAATACTTTGTACATGTCCTTAAACAGCTGTTCATGGTTATCATTTTAATATTTAATACTACCCATCTGACATAATTGATTACCATGTTCTTCAACTGTAAACTATAAAACAAAGGATAACTAGTGCTCCTTAATCCACTGTTCATTCTTTCACTAGAGACTTTGTAGCAACCATTCATTGTTTTTTTTATTTCAAACAAGTGGCAATCTAATTGATTTAGTATAGATTGAAAACAAATATGCATCCAGTGTATTAAAAAGGCTTTATACATTGTTAGCTGGCAGGCACTATTTGATGTCACCAATGTTATTAACTTCCAAATGCTTTCACAACACCCCAGGAGCCCTCAATTTATTATAAAACCTCTCCAGATCGGCAGGAGACACCAGACCAGGACAGACATTGAGACATGACCCTGTCTTCCAATGACTTGCATGTCACTGAGACCAAGCATGATGTTCATTCCACATCAACCAAGTTGTAGGTGGTCAAAAAAAAATTTTGGTACCTTTCACTATTGAAAAGTGAACAACTGATAAAATATTGCCGCAAATATTTAGCAGTGATTTGTACTTATATTTTATAAAGTCTGTTGTTTCATATAAAGTTTGGGGCCCTATTCACACAGTGTGGCAACATGAAAAGCACCTGTTCTACTGTCAATGGCACTTCAATACACTGTACACTGTATAGCAGAGATCAATGCACAGCAGCACTATAGAGTACGTTCAATGTGTTGTGGTCCACTGTTCTGCAAAGAAAGGGTCATGTGGGATTTTTTTTTTCTTTGCATGTGGCTATGTGTTGGTAGCCCATTCATAATAACTAAGCTGGCACAACACATTGTATTGTGTGCTAATTTACCACAACTGCTAACTAAACTGAAAACCAGTTCTTTCACAATGCTTGTTTTCAGTGGCGTAGCTAGAACCTTCAGGACCCCAGTGCAAGAGAACACAACCTGGGCTCTTCCCTCCGAGCCCGGTGGTGAAACTCCAGGGCACAGTCCCAATTATGACCTTTGTGACCCCTGTAGTTCTGCCACTGGTATCAGTCCTTTTTATTTTTGTTATTTTAGTTATTATTTTTCTTTACAATATTAATTTTAGTAGCCTAAACAGACCTCCGATATTAAACCTTTGAGACAGAGAAGGAGACTGAGGACACGGCCCTCAATCTTCTCCTTTCCACCACTGTACCATGGCCTCCTTTCTCCTGAAAAACACTCAGAGGTCAGCTGCAGGGGGCTGCCCAAAGAACCATAACAGTGAGCTATCGGGAAATGGTCTTAACATACAATGAGAACAGAAAAAAACAAAATAAATAATCTATAAAAAATATAAGTTTATTGATATGAATGTCAAAAATTAGACACAGAAATTTTTATGTAACAAAATCCCTCCACCATTTACAAATTGACAACTTGGTCAATGGAACATTAAAAAGATCGTCCGGACGCCATCCGCCCTCTCATACAACCACACACACCATACAATTCATGATGGTACCACCAAATGGGGAAAAATAATGGGTGTAGCCAATCTGTGGCTGAAATGTTGGAAAAGCAAGCTAGTAGGTTGATCAATTTGATTACATAATTGAATAACCCACATATGGAATAGATCCTGATCAATTAGCTTAAGGATCAAACTGTAGGTTAGCAAAGCCAATATACCCCGCTGAGGCTTATAGCATAAAGGGACACCGATCATGGACTGTCGCTGCCGGCTTATAGCCAATGGTAATAGTCCCAAAAGTAGTCCAGGTATCAGTGGGATCAGGCTACACAACTATGGATCCATACACAAGGATGGATGACACTTCAGGGAGTGTATATATGCATCTCAGTTCCGGAGTCACAGGGGAAATACAGGCATTAGTAAACAGAGTGATCTCACCCAGCGTGCTTTAGTCTCAGCCTTCCCACCATGTAAATTCTGATGGATCCGATCCTCACAATGTAAATGCAGCATTCCAAAGTACCACCAGTTTTCTACAACCTCAGCACAGCCACATAGAGGACACCACTGTGGCCGATCCAAGCGTCCGATCTGGGAACAATCGGCCACACTCTGCAAGGAGCTCAGTGGGGCAGAGGAGGCGTCGGGACGTGCACACACATGAGGTCAACGCGTTTCGCTGGGTGATCCCGCTTCTTCAGGACTAGCGTCCTCTGCTGGTGACAGGCTTAAGTACACCAATAAAAAAGCAAAAAAAATGGCTGTGCGCTGTCACTATGTGTTAAAAAAACAAAACAAAGCTGCTGCTATCACCTAATGTGTTTCGCACATATGTGAAATGTATAATGGTATGTGACAGCGCTGTCCATGGCAATAACCAGTGCATATATACCTCACACATAATAAATATTAACCGTGAGAAAATAAATAAATAAGAAATTAAATAAAGTGCTAGTGCCTAAGCAACAATTAATATACTATTGCCGTATTACAGGTGTAAATACATATATAAAAGTCCAATTGTAATGCATCAAAGATAATAAACAAAAGTTCTTATATAAAGATTAGCGGTTCCCTAAGGATATAAAGCTGCGTATCTCCACCAGTGATATTCCTTAAACGCACACTTCAAAGAGTCCTTAGAAAGTGATCAGTGCCTCCTTAAATGGAAAAAACTGAGTATCTCCACTCTGTGATGTTAGCCCTTTCACCAGATGCAATGCCCACTCATCTCCATCATAAACCCACCAGGGGTCAAAAGCGCATAAGATGTATACATCTCTGGTGTTCAGGTTCCTCTGGTCATTAAGACACTTCGGCTCAATAATGATTACTGACAGCTCCAAGGTAACTTAGGGAGAAAAATGTGCTTCCAATAGGGCTGTACCCAGAGTTAATCAGAGACAAATTGCAATAGCCCAGCTTCATAATATATACTCACATTTATTCATTAAAAACATTGCTTTTAAAAACGATACAAGTCTCACGTATGCAGCAAAAGAGCTCCCACCACCAGGTTCAGCCTCTAGGTGTTACGCTGCCATCCTACGTAGCTTAATCTGGAGGAAAATCGACAACCAAACGCATTCCAACTCTTTAAGGATCTCAACAAATTTATCCGAAACAAACAAACCCCCATCCACAGAAGCTGATACCATATGACTCTTGAAAGCAGATAAGAATTTATAACCGTTGACAAATAAGTGGGCCTAGGATGCACTAATTGTGCTCAGGTGCCACCCTCCAACGTCCTTTTGAGAGAACATTTAGCACCACTGAAGGTTACATTGCCTTAAACATACACCAGACTATTGTCCATAATCATCAGCAGGGTAATTTATTAACAAGAACTTCATAAAACCGCAGGTGCCCAAAGACCACATGCAACCCCTTGGCACTTTTTGTGCAGCCCTCAGACCCCAGCAATTTGTAGTGGGAGTGGGATTGTTGATTTGTAAAAATGTAGCAGCAGTGATTTGACACCAGCCCCTCACTGTATTCTACAGCACATTCAGTCTTCAACCAAACCTCCACCATATCCACAGTCTCTGAACATCATTTCCTCTAGCATGTACGCAACCTCTCAATACTTTCCAGAATTACATTTATTTAATATAAGGCCCCTATCACATGGCCATTCCGATCAGGTCTGCCACCAGGTGTAAATGGACTTGTACCTGTTTACACCCAACCACTCATGTAGCAGAGCGAGCTCTGTCCCATCTGATAGGGGCCTTATGTGTGGCCATAGGTGTGCACAACCTATTGCATTAGGATGTGCACCCCAAAGCTCGAACACATCTGTGTGTCTGTGCATGTGTATATATACAGATGGTGTCAGCAGAGCAATGGATTTACAAAAGACCAACATTGTCAAACAAATCGTATTTCTTTTTATGAGGGGGTAAGCAAAAACTTAGAAGGAGTGGCTGTGGACGTGGTATACTTGGATTTTGGAAAGGCGTTTGACACAGTTTTCCCACACATGGTTAATATGTAAATTGAAGTCTACAGGCTTAAAAAGAATCAGTTTGTAAATGGATAGAAAAATAAGTAAAAGACCAAATTCAGAGAGTAGTGGTTAATAATTCATACTCTGAGTTGTCTAAGGTTATCAGTGGTGTACCCCAAGGTTCAGTGTTGGGACCCTTATTTTTTAACATATTTATAAATGATAAAGGATCTGGGATTAAAAGTACCATTTTTGTGTTTGCAGATGACACCAAGCTATACAGTAGAATAACGTCCTTACAGGATGTCTCCAATTTACAAGCCGCCCTCAATGCACTCTTTAATTGGCCAATTATGTGACAAATGAGGTTTACTGTTGATAAATGTACTTGGGGCTAAAACATGCATGCATCATACATTCTAGGAGGAAAACAGCTTGGGAAGTCAGTGCGTGGTTGAAAATGAATTGGGTGTTCTGCTAGATCATATAATTAACAATAGCATGCAATGCCAAGCTGCAGTTTCTACAGCTAGCAAAATATTTTCTTTGATTATAAGAGGTATAGACTCCAGAGAGAGAGTTATCATTTTGCCTCCATACTAATCATTAATAAAACCTCATCTGGAATATGCAGGTCAGGTTTGGGCATCTATTCACAAAAAGGATATTGGAGAACTAGAGAAAGTGCAGAGAAGGGCAACCAAACTGATAAGAGGCATGGATGAGCTCAGCTATGAGGAAAGATTTGAGGAACTGAATGTATTCTCTCTTAAAAAAAGAGGAAATTAAGGGGGGATACGATCAACATGTATAAAAATATAAGTGGTAAATATAGTGAACTTGCTGTCGAGCTATTCACTTTCAAATCATTACAGAGGACATGGGGATACTTTTTACATTTGGAGGAAGAGATATTTAACCTTCACATACAGAAAGGCTTCTTCACAGTAAGAGCTGTGAAAATGTGGAATAGACTCCCTCAAGAACTAGTTCTGGCCAGCTCTGTAGATTGTTTTAAAAAAGACCTGGATGTATTCCTAAATGCGCAAAATATAATTGGATAACAACACCAGGGGTAGTTGATTCAGGGAATATCCGATTGCCTTCTGGAGGATCTGGAAGAATTTTTTTCCCCTACTGCAGCAAATTGTATCATGCTTTAGTGACTCATCTTTCCTTTTGTCAGGGCCTGGGTTTGAACCCAGAAACATGTGCTGTGTCAGGGAATGTCTCTTCTTGCTGAGCTACCTGGAATGCTGGACAGCTCATGGGACAATTCCTTGAATGATCCTGTCTTGAACCTTGTTTGTCTTGAACCCTGAATGCTTTGCTCCTCCCATGAACTTTCTGATTTAAGCCATGGGGACCACCTCTGCTCCAAAGCACCCCTCCCCATGTTGAGTGCATGCGGCCTGCTATAGTTCAAGAGCTCACTCGCCCCCCCCACCTTCCTACGCTGTTTTTCTTTGCCAGCATTCTTTTGTTTACATTTTTTCAACTGTTAGCTTCCTGGCCCACTTCTTAACAACCAGCTATTAAAATACTTAACGTAGCAGTGTCCCCGACCCCTAGAGGCCTAGTGGTGACCTTCAGAGTCAAGGAGAGCTGACATCCTTCCTCAAAGTGTGGGTTATTAGGCATTGTGGGTGTAATGCAAGATGGAAACATGGGCACCAGTCACTTTTTGGATGCAAGAAAATGAGATTTATTGTCTCTTAAGCAGAACTGGTGAAGAAAGGGTTAGGGGCAGGACACCCTTAGGCAGATGCAATAGCAATTGGCAGACTCCGAGACAAAAAAAATAGGCAGACAGCTATACAGGTAGAGGGCATTTAAGCTGGATGGAGCAACTGTATATGTAGAGCTGCTGTCTCCTATAGCAACTGAACTTTCAACAGTCAATGCAGATCTGTACACCTAACTCACAGTACCCCATTATAGATCTTCTCTCACATCTCACATTATCCTACTGTATATTTTCACTCACTGAGCTTACAGTCTCTCACTAGACTTCAAGATCCCAGATGTCACTGGATCCCCTGAGCTCTTCCACAGCTAACCCGATGTAAATACCTCAAGCTTCATCCCTGCTAACCCGCAGGGTCCCTAGCTTGGCACTTCTTCACAGCCTGGTGAAAAGGCTGCTCTGGTACTTCTTCAGACTTCCATACACTGGCCTCTGATAACAGGAGTGGTGGTCCCTTGGTGGCAACTGCTTCCTCTTTACCTCTGGCCTTGAACCTCACTTGTCCCTGGCAGCAGGAGTGGTCGTCCCTTATGGCAACTGCTTCTCCCTCACTGCTGGCAACGATTCGGCTCCCCGTCCGACGGAACCTCTGCAACTTGGTTGGGCTTCTGGCCTGAAGCCCCAACCCCGCGCTGCTTCTCTCAAGCCTGAATAGGCCTCAGACAGCCTAGCAGCCAGGTGCTCCCGGGATAGGCCTCAGGCTTCTGGCCTAGCAACCAGGAGTCTTGTAACACACGTCCACCCAGACAGCCATCCAGGTGGCACAGAACCCCGATCACCTGACTCCTCCCGAATAAATAGGCTCTCCCAACAGGCCAAGGGGCCAAAGAAAACCCCTGGAAATTGGCAACCACCTATCCACTCCTAGTCTGAATTCCTTATGCCCTTGTCATTCTAATGCCACAGGCAACAATGCCACCTAGTGACAGAAGAGAGAGGTGCGTCAAATCCAGATTTAGGGAAAAGTTAGTGGATCCCCTAACAATTAGCCAGGCTGGTTACCACCTAGCAAACAAAATTTGTTAGCAGCCCTGCCTAAGACCAGGGTGCTACATCCACACGGAATTTGAATTGGTCGATAATTTTTCCGTTCTGCACATGTCTAAGAGGGACACATTATAGCACAAAGTATTTGAAAAATAAACACACACCCTGCCTTGCCCTCAGTAACTCAGACTATGAGAATTAATATACAAAAAAAATGGATTGATTTAACCCAAACCTAAACCAATAGCTATGTACAAGGGGAGTGGGATGGCCAGTCATATTTTAGTAAATGTTAAAATTCATTAAAAAAGAAACACTTTTCCAAACAGTAAAACTACAGTGCATACATGTCAAATAATTCAACTTACAGTAGACATAGAGTGTGGCCTCGTTCACGAATTCCGCAAGACTATCCACATCAAATGAGGAACAGACATAAACCCCAGAATCTTCACGTGAAACTTTCCGAGAATATGGCAAATCTTCTGTCAAAATGGTATCATTACCTTTCTGGGAACAGGCGGGAGAGTTTAGACAGTCAGATGTGTCAAAAAATATACAGTATGTGTATAAAGCCTCCAAAAAGTACTCCTTGTCTTTTCCAACATGCTTATCTTTTTTTTTTGTGTGTGTACCATTTAAAAAAAAAAGTAGAAAATATTGCAGTACTGTCATTAATTTTAATAATCTGACATCAATGTATAAACTCTTTATTTGTGTTAATGAAGCTTTGATAATCACATCTATGTGGTATGTGGTTCTTGTATCCAATGTAGACAACAATTCATAACCATTGTCAAAATAAAGACACAACATTCACATCTCCAAATGTGTGTGCAGTATAGAGGGAAAAAAGGAAAGGGTATAAAAAGGATCACCATTTCACTTTTAGGCTTCATGCACACAGGACCTTAAAAAAAGAAATAAATAAAAATAAACCTAGTTTATTCATCTCAGCACTACAGGGATTTCTCTTGGGTTCAGCATTTTTAGGCTTAGCTTACACTTGCAGCTGGGGAGGGGTACAAACAGGCAATTTAGCTGCATTTTGCTGCCCCACAACCACTTCCCCTAAGTTGCAAAGGTGGCCCCATCATGGCCCAGCAAAAATCATGCCCACTGTCGCATTGAATGGGCAGTATCACCCGCCAAACCATTTAAGTGAATAGTTGCCCGCAGTTCTGCAGGTTTTTAGGGGTTAAAACAGGCAGTGAGGAGGCAACATAATTCCTCCTCACCACCTGTCAAATGCCCTCTTTTTCACTTTTCGTCACACAGTGCAGATTACGAGAGAAGCTAGTATAAACAAGTCTTTGTAGAGAGCTGCCCTGACTTCATACTGTACCTACAAATTATAGTTTACACTAGAGCCCAGCACTCCACCAACGCTTTCATGGCTGGAACCTCCTCAGAGCAGGACCCACAAGAACTAAAGGGACGTTGCCTGGCTGACACATATATACTAAAATATATGCTTAACCTCACTAAACTGAAGCTGATTGGTGCTTTAAAGACTTCAGCAAAGTTGCTTGAAGCTTGCCAAAAGCTTTGCAAAAACACACTGTTCAGCATACTGAAGCCCATGAGAGCAAGGCTATAGTATCTCACGGATTAGGTACAATGTTATAGTACTTCGTGTGCCAATCCAGTCTTTTAAATGTTAACGCTTGTTCATATGTATTTGGACATTAGTCCATGCTCAGATCTGGAGCATGCAAACTACTGCGCAACTGACAGTTACAAGACACAAATAAAAGAGGGCTCACCAGCATAGTACATAATCCAACATTTATTCAAAATCACCATAAAAATTTACTCACAGACATGTGAATAAAGGCAGCTTATCAAGCTCCTCGTCCGTAGCTTGGTAGTCCATAAGAATCAGTAATTCCAGAGTATAGGGAGACAGGAAATGATATAGAGGCGGACAGGAAGTAGCGGCTGCAACGCACTTCTGGCCCCAAGCATCGCTGTGAATTCCAGGCGGTGCGACCATGTCATTATGGACTTTTATATAGCACCCTGCTTTTCAGCAGGGACAAGACATGTGTTCGGATGTGTTCAGCCCAACAGAATGGTATGTCTTGCTTTCATCAAAATGTGTGTTTATATATTTATTTATATTGACCTACATGATACATCAGGTTGCATCTTTTATTATTATATCTATCATTATTAATAATGTTTTTTACATATACTTTTAAAGTATTGCTTTTTAAGCTTGGGGTGTTGGAGTATCAATTCCCCTTCCAGAAGTATAGTCTCCCCCCCCCCCCCCACTTTTTGGGAGGGGACCTTGGCTCCCACATTGTAGGCGTGATAGTGATGTGAGTAAAGGTATTTATATGGCTGAATGATCATTTGCTGCTTGGCTCTGATGAAGAAGGACATACCTTTGAAACACATCAGCTAGCAAGGACCCTGGTGAGGTCCACCCCAAGCTTGAGTTATCGGCTAGTCTGGGTGAGGTCGAAATTTGCAAGAAGGAGGGCCCATAGGGATTTGCCGCAACACAGAATTCCCCCAAATAAACAAAGTATACAAAAAAGTGTCAAAAAAGAATTGGTAATTTATTAGATCAGGGTTAAAACCGTCACATGACGAGTAATGTGGTTGCCATATACAAACATAATAGTATACATATAATAAAAAAAAAAAAAAGTGAACCAAATGAAAACACAGGTAACAGTGTGGAAGCAAGCAAACCCTCAATTGGAGCAAATGGTCCTGGTGGTGAAGGTGCAACTTCCTCTCCTACATGTTTCGAAGTTATTTTAAGTTATGTAACAAACTTCTTCCTCAGGGAGAAAAATCACTGTATAGCTTTGGTTCTCTTAAATTTAAAAGAGAGCATACATCAGCTAAAGTTGAGCTGGGAGCCAAGGGTGTCCCCAAATTTTTGGCTAGAAAAATATCAATGTTTTGTATGACCAACAACCCCCAATGAGTGATGGGGGAGGGGAGTGTGAAAACAAAGGTAAAGAGTGGCCGACCCTGTTATATCCCTCCAGCGCTTCCACAGGTGTCCCCCACAAGAATCACTGTGGGGAGCAAATCCGAACCCAAAGGGGAAGATGGACGGACCACTGTGTAGTAAGATAGTAGGCTAGTGCCAGGCAGTTTTGAAATAGATATAGCTGGAGAGATCTTAGCATT
>BLSH010114839.1:1233407-1246512 GCA_018402905.1 Glandirana rugosa
ACCTGAAGTGGGTCTGATCGGTCATTGAGTTCGAATCCCACCTGGAGTGGGTCTGATCGACTATTGAGTTCGAATCCCATCTGGAGTGGGTCTGATCGGTTATTGAGTTCGAATCCCACCTGGAGTGGGTCTGACTTTTATCCTTTTTACCCCAGGATTCTAAGAGATACCTGATATAATCAGCCCTTACGACACAACGGAGGGGTTAATTTACTTTAAACGTTCTTCCTCCCGGGTATCCCTAAACGGCGTTGTGTCTTAAGGGGGTTTATTTGTTTCATATGTTTTTTCATTTTTGACACTTTTTTGTATACTTTGTTTATTTGGGGGAATTCTGTGTTGCGGCAAATCCCTATGGGCCCTCCTTCTTGCAAATTTCATTTAATTGGGGAGGCAACACAGCATTCCCGACTAATATAGTCCATAGAGAATCTTAGGACCCCATTTTTCCTATTTTCAGTCTGGGTGAGGTCCACCCTAAGCTTGAGTTATTGGCTAGTCTGGGTGAGGTCTACCCTAAGCTTGAGTTATCAGCTAGTCTGGGTGAGGTCCACCCTAAGCTTGAGTTACTGGCTAGTCTGGGTGAAGTCCATCCTAAGCTTGAGTTATCGGCTAGTCTAGGTGAGGTCCACCCTAAGCTTGAGTTACTGGCTAGTCTGGGTGAAGTCCACCCTAAGCTTGAGTTATCAGCTAGTCTGGGTGAGGTCCACCCTAAGCTTGAGTTATCGGCTAGTCTGGGTGAAGTCCACCCTAAGCTTGAGTTATCGGCTAGTCTGGGTGAAGTCCACCCTAAGCTTGAGTTATCGGCTAGTCTGGGTGAGGTCCACCCTAAGCTTGAGTTATCGGCTAGTCTGGCAGAGTGTAGCCATGAGGAGTGGCCTGATGAGGGTTTATACTACCTATGATTGCGATTAGTACTTTATTTTATTTTACTCCTCATAACATTTTGTGGGATAATGCACTAGGCTATTGCGCCCTCTTTTTTTTTTTCATCTATTTCTATACTATCCTATTACTAGCACCTGCACAAAGAAACAAAGCACTGTATTCATGTGTCCATCTTTCAGAAATGCTCTTTACCTTTTGCAGTGTATATGAGGGTTGTGGATTTCCATTACCCTCACAGATTAGGTCCACGGTATCTCCCTCTTTTATGATTTCAGATGGGCTTTTAAAATATACTTTTATTGAGGTAGTAGCATCTGTAAAGCAGAAAACCAGAATCAGATGCTAGATTGAAATAAAAATCATGCATAACACATTTATTAGTGACCTAGAAGGAAAATGCAGTATGTATACAGTATATATATATATATATATATATATATATATATATATATTGTGTACGGGATTAGCTCCCTGGGAAAAAGGTAGTCCAAACGGCAGGTTTTCTTAAAATCTGACTTGTAGCCAGGTTTATTTAAAACAGTGGTTCTCAACTCCGGTCCTCGGGACCCACTAACAGGTCAGATTTTAAGTATTACCTTGGGGAGATGCAGACTAGAATACTGCAATCACTGAGCAGCAAATTATATCACCTGTGATGTTTTTCAGTTATGCTGCAAACCTGGCCTGTTAGTGGGTCCCGAGGACCGGAGTTGAGAACCACTGATTTAAAAGGTTGCAGATAAATCAAATAAACAAAAACAGAAAGTAAATCCTTGCCAGCCAGGCACTAACTAAACATTTCCAGTTTCCTAACTCAGAGGTGAAGGAAGGGCTTAATGCAAACTTTTTGTTTCAGTCAAAAAGCAAAGTTCAGTTCATCAGCTCTCTCAGGCTTGATGACTCCTGAGTCCCAGGTCAGAACAATTATCTGATTCAGACCTGCTTTCTTTATACCACTTGTTGATAGACACAAGTGGACTGCAAAATCTGGTCTGGAACCCACCCTGCCAAGGTGGCTGGTAAAACCCGGACCGGATTCCACCTTAGTTTCCTGCAAGTGAACGCATGAGACGTAAAACATAACGTCCATCGATCACCTCGCCTTTCATAATGCCACATATCCCCCCTCTGCTCAAGCCCCTGCAGCTGAGCAACTGTCCCAACCAGACAATTGATATGGGAAAGGGCATCTGCATTATTTTGGAGTCTCCCAGCACTATGTCCCACTGTGAACTTAAATACTTGAAGAGCAAGGAAGTACCTTGTCACCCGACTGTTTTTCTCCTTGTTATCACACATCCATTTAAGTGATTTAAATGATCAGTGACTATTTTAAATGGTCTCCCAAACAGGTAATATTTCAGGGCACCTAAGGCCCATTTGATAGCTAAACATTCCTTCTCAACAATGGCATCGTTTTTCTCATGTCTGTTGAGCTTTCTGCTAAGGTAAACCACCGGGTGCTCCTTCCCGTCTCTGACTTGGGACAATACAGCACCCAGTCCCACATCAGAGGCATCTGTCTGCACCACAAACTCCTTTGTGAAATCTGGGGTCACGAGCACACATTGTGAACAAAGGGCTTGCTTCAACATTTGAAATATCTTCTCTGTCTAAGGATTTCACTTGATCATAACCGACCCTCTACCCTTCGTCAGATCCATCAGTGAGGCTGCAATGGTGGCAAAATTGGGTATAAAACGCCTGTAGTACCCGGTGATCCCCAAAAATGCACTATAGGTTCGGGACACTTTTGTACTGCCTCAATTTTACTGATCTGAGGCTTGATCAGCCCCCGACCAATAATGTAGGCAATGTATTTGGCCTCCTCCAAGCCTATGGCACACTTTTTTGGGGGTTGGCAGTGAGTTGTTTTCCTAAGGGAATCCACTACTGCTTGCACTCGGGGCAAATGGGATTCCCAATCTGGGCTGTGGATGACTACATTGTCCAAATAGGCGGCTGCGTATTGGCGATGTGGGCTTAAGGTCTTGCAATACCCTGGGATGTCTCCCATACAGTAGTTCAAAAGGGGAGTAACCTGTAGATGCTTGAGGTACCTCCCGTATGGCAAACATGAGGTATGGCAGCAAAAAATCCCAATTTCTCCCATCTTTGTCCACCACCTTTTCTAACATGTTTTTGAACGTTTTGTTAAATCTCTCCACAAGACCATAAGTTTGCATGTGGTAGACAGATGGGAGATTTTGAACAACTTACACAATTCTTTAGTGACTCAGGACATAAATGGGGTGCCTTGATCCGTCAATACTTCTTTTTGAATAGCCACACGACTAAATAGCTGGACAAGCTCTTTGGCAATAGTTTTAGCTGAGGTATTACACAAGGGAATGGCTTCAGGTTATCATGTGGCATAGTCTAGTATTACCAGTATGTGCTGATGGCCCCAGGCAGACTTTACTACTGGTCCCACCAGATCCATTCCAATTCTTTCAAAAGGCACTTCAATGATTGGTAATGGTACCAGCGGACTGTAAAAATGGGGCGATGGTGCAGAATACTGACTGGGCATGACTCACAATATTCTTTGACATCTGCATATAACCCGGGCCAAAAGAATCTCTGGGTTTTTCTCTCCTTGGTCTTCTCTATACCCAGATGCCCCCCTATTATATGACCATGGGCTAAATCTAATGCCATCTGGCGATAGGGTTTGGGAACCACTATCTGCTATACCTCCCCCTCCTCTTGCTTTACCACCTGATACAGCAAGTTATTTTTAAGAGCTGTGTAGGGAAAAGACACCCCTATATTATCTTCATCAGGTTCCCCATCTACCATTTTAATGTTTTCTCTGGCTCTATTGAGTGTGGCGTCTTATTGTTGCTCCGTACAAAAATCATCTTTTCTGACCTCTAAGTCAGGCACCACATTCTGTCCACTCTATTAGTCAGCGATAATTTCTTGTTCATTAACCTCCAGCTGGGGGCTGGATTCCAGCTCCTCCTGCTCCCCAGCCATTACAGAAAAAGGAAAAGGATCTTCTCCTTCCTTGGACACACCAACAGTTTTCCTTTCAATTTTGTAATCAAAAGGGTCTGGTGTGAGTTCCAGTGTTTTCTCAGCAGAGGGAGCTCTGTCCTTCAGACTCCTTTGGTTTCCCATGAACTCCAAAAGTGGGGAAAATCTCTCCCCACTAGGGCTTCATGAAGCAGTGAGGGTACCACCCCCACTGAATGTGTCACCATGCCCCAAGGGGTATCAATCTCAACTACAGCAGTCTGGTAGTCACATGTGTCACCATGTATGCAAATAGCCCTAATGGTGCTAGGATGTATCTTTGCAGGATTTACACAATCACCTTTGACTAATGCCACCACACTACCAGAATCTAGCAGAGCCATGACTGGCCTTCCATGAACTGAAATTGCACAAATTTGTTTTTCCATGCGTTCCTGACATGTTGCAGTACATGCCACCTGTGCAAAAAGAGACATGCATTTTTCAAGTAAGCATTATCACATTGCATTTGTTTATCATTTAGGGAACAGTTAGCAGCAATATGACTAAACGCATAACAGCGATAACATTTTATGTGTTCTGTACTCAGTTCTCTAAATGGCCTCAGAGACCTTCCTGACCTATTTAGCCAGTCTCCAGGTCCTGAGCCCATAGTCTCATTATTTGTAGCAACAGTCTTGTAATTTTTCCCCATGATGTTGAACCCTGGAACAGTCTTACCGGATCCTCCAGGCAATTTTTCACCTCTAGAGACATTGGAGTGGGGCACGGATGGGTTCAACAAGTCCTCGGCCACAGTATATCTCTCCCTATCTTAGGGTCCCCATGGCTGACCCACTTCCTCAAAGTGGCAGGGAGCACACGTAAATAACGGTCCATGACCACACGCTCCACAATTTTAGGGCCTGGCAAAGTCTCTGGCTGCAGCCACTTCTTGGTGAGGTGTATTAAGGCAAACATTTGGGAACGGAGTGGCTTGTCAGTACTGTATGACCACCGATGCACCCGTTGAGCCTGGACTGCAATGGTGACACCCAAACATGCAAGCATCTCAGCTTTCAGTGTCTCATAATCCTGGGCAGCATCTGGTTGCTGGTCATAATAGGCCTTTTGGGGTTCTCCTGTCTCAAATAGTGACTCTTTCAAAAGATGCTAGGTAAGTTTCCACATCATCTGTTGGTGTCATCTTCTGCAGGGAATAGCTGACACGCACCATTTTCTGTTCCACCGGCAAAGGACCTGCGGAACCCTTCTTTAACTCCACCAGGGCTTCCGCAAACTGGCGATTCATCTCCTGCTGGGCTGCAATGGCTTGGCGATTCGCGTCCTGCTGGACTGCAATGGCCTAGCGATTCGCCTCCTGCTGGGCTGCTGTGGCCTCTGTGATTTGGCGGTTAGTTTCCTGCTGGATTGCAGTGGCCTGGTGATTTGCCTCCTGCTGCTTGCGATTTGCCTTCTGCTGCACTACCGTGGCCCACGCGACCTGGCGATTCGTTTCCTGCTGATGACAGTTTGCCTCCTGTTGCATGGCGATTGTTCTCCTGCTGGGTTGCAGTGACCTGCAGCAGGGCTTTTAATACATTTTCCATCTTTCCACTTGTTCAGGAAGATGGCCGCCGAATCCACCATGTGTGAGGGGCTAGCTTAACCGCTTGCCGACCGCTGGTCGGCAATTGACGGCGACAAGGTGGCTCTATTGCGCAAATCGCCGTCATATGATGGCGGCTGCGAGATCGAGCCCAGTGAGCTCCCGCGCGTCGCCGGGGGCGCGCCCGTGCGCTCACTGTGTCCGGGGAGGGCCAGGGAGCGGGTGCGGCGGATTCGATCTCCGCCGGCCACCCGCGATGCCCCCCCCAGAGTGAAAGAACGGAGGTCCGTGTAAGTAAACACGGACCTCCGTTCTGTTAGGGGGGAAGGGCTGTGATCACAGCCTTCCACTACATGGAGGCTGTGATCACTTCCCTTCCCCAGCTAGGGCAGTCCCCACACAGTTAGAACACGCCCAGGGAACACAGTTAACCCTTAGAGCGCCACCTGCAGGTTAACCCCTTCACTGCCAATGGCATTTACACAGTAATCAGTGCATTTTTATAGCACTGATCGCTGTATAAATGCCAATGGTCCCAAAAAAGTGTCAAAATGTTCCGACATGTCCGCTGAAATATCGCAGTACCGCTAAAAATCGCAGATCGCCGCCATTACTAGTAAAAAATAAAAAAAAAATAAAAACCCCAGAAATGAATTCTCATCATCCGTAAACGCGACCACTTTTGCGCAAAGCAATCAATAAAAGCCGATTGCGATTTTTTTTTATCACAAATATGAGAAAGAATATAAATCGCCCAAAACCGATGAAAAAAAATGTTTTTTTATATTTTTTTTTTTGGATTTGTATTTTAGCAAAAAGTAAGAAATTTGTTTTTTTTTTTGCAAAATTGTCGCTCTTCTTTTGTTTATAGCGGCGATCAGAAATGACGCAGCAGTGATCAAATACCACCAAAAGAAAGCTCTATTTGTGGGAAAAAAAGGACGCAAATTTCATTTGGGTACAACGTCGCACGACCGCGCAATTTTCAGTTAAAGCGACGCAGTGCCGAATCCCAAAAAGGGCTCTGGTCCTAAAGGGGGAAATCCTTCCGGGGTTGAAGTGGTTAATGGGGATCACCTTCCCTGGGAAAAAGGTAGTCCAAATGGTAGGTTTTCTTAAAATCTGTCTTGTAGCCAGGTTTATTTAAAATGTTGCAGGTAAATCAAATAAACAAAACAGAAAACAAATCCTTGCCATCCAGGCACTAACTAAACATTTCCAGTTTCCTAACTCAGATTTGAAGGGCTTCTCCCAGTCACCCACAAAACAAAGATAATGCAAACCTTTTGTTGCAGGCACAAAGTAAAGTTCAGTCCATCAGCTCTCTCAGGCTTGATGGCTCCTGAGTCTCAGGTCAGAGCAATTATCTGATTCAGACCTGCTTCCTTTATACCATCTGTTGATGGACACAAGTGGACCGCAAAATCTGGTCCGGAACCCACCCTGCCAAGGTGGCTGGTAAAACTCGGACCGGATTGCACCTTAGTTTCCTGAAAGTGAATGCATGCGAGGTGAAACATAACTTCCATCGGTCACCTCGCCTTTCATAACGCCACTTATATATAATATATATATATATATATATATATATATATATATATACACACACAGCGGGGATAAAAATAAGTATTGAATATGTCACCATTTTTCTAGGTAAATATATTTCTATATATATTTCTATCTCCTTTATATTTCCGAAGGTGCTATTGACCTGAAATTCTCACTACACGTCAATAACAACCAGTGCAATCCATGCATACAAAGAAACCAAAACAAACAAGTTCAGAAATGAAATTATGTGTAATAAAATGAAACAACACAGGGAGAAAGTAATGAACATGCTAACTAAAATGTATTTAATACTTGGTACAAAATCCTTTGTTGGTAATGACAGCTTCAAGACGCCTCCTGTATGGAGAAACTAGTCATATGCATTGCTCAGGTGTGATGTCGGCCCATTCTACCACACAAACAAATCTTGTCAAGTCTTCAAATCTTGAAGGTTCCGTGGCATTGTCTAGGAACTCTGATCTTTAGTTCTTTCCAAGTATTTTCTATTGGATTCAAGTCAGGTAATTGGCTGGGCCATTCTAGCAGCTTTATTTTCTTTCTTTGAAACCAATTGAGAGTTTCTTTGACTTTGTGTTTGGGATCATTGTCTTGCTGAAATGTCCACCCTCGTTTCATCTTCATCATCCTGGTAGATGGCAGCAGATTTTTATCATGAATATCTTAGCACATTTTTTCATTCATCCTTCAATGGTATGAAGTTTTCAAGTACCGTATGCTGAAAAACAGCCCACACCATGATGTTCCCACTTCCAAACTTCACTGTTGGTATGGGGGGTGATTTTGGGGTGATGTGCAGTGCCATTTGACCTCCAAACATGGTGTGTATTATGGCATCCAAAGAGTTCAATTTTGGTCTCATCTGACCAGACTATATTCTCCCAGTATTTCACAGGCTTGTCTAAATGTTGTGCAGCAAACTTTAAACAAGCTTCAACATGCTTCTTCTTCAGCATTGAAGTCTTGCGTGGTGAGCGTGTATACAGGCCATGGAGGTTGAGTGAATGACTTATTGTTTTCTTTGAAACAATTGTACTTGCTATTTCCAGGTCTTTCTGAAGCTCTCCACAAGTGGTTCTTGGCTCTTGGACAACTCTTCTGATAATTCTTTTCACTCTTCTGTCAGAAATCTTGCGAGGAGCACCTGGTTGTGACCAGTTTGTGGTGAAAAGATGTTCTTTCCACTTCTGGATTATGGCCCCAACAGTGCTCACTGGAACATTCAGAAGTTTAGATATCCTTCTGTAACCAATGCCATTTTGCAACAATACGGTTGTGAAGATCTTAAGAGAGCTGTTTGCTTTTACCCATAATGAGACGTTTCTTGTGTGACACCTTGGTAATGAGACACCTTTTTATATGCCATCAGTTGAGACTGAACCAGCTGATATTAATTTGCACAGACAAGGGGCAGGATTGCTTTCTATTTACTTATAGATTTCAGCTGGTGTCTTGGCTTTCCATGTCTTTTTGCACCCGTCGGTCTTCGTGTGTTCAATACTTTAACCCTGTGTCATTCCATTTCTATTACACATTACTTCATTTATGAACGTATTTGTTTTGGTTTCTTTGTATGTATGGATGTTATACTTCAATGAGGGTGAATTACATTTGAACTTGAAAGATTCTTTTAATTAAAATTAGAACAGCCGCATCAAGCAGGCACCACTATCTCCGTTGTAGTATATGAAACGAAAGGATGCGATGTCCAATAAATGCGAACACTCTTTTACTGGTAATACAAGTGCAATGCAATTGCATTCACATTTCAGCAAAACAGCCATACCACTGCCATTCCTACCACCTGCTAAATGTTACAGTTTCAGCTCCTGATGGCGTCCTAACAGCCAGTGACTCATCCCTGCCCTGCTCTTTCACCCGTCATCCAGGATTCTCGCTTAACAAAACACCTTGTCCCCATATTGAAGAGAATAAGGGCCTATTACCCACAACCCTGGCCCGGTGGTTGTGGGGGTCTGCGGGCGGGTTGCTTATCAGAATCTGCAGGCATAATAAGGGAGCCCCCAGATATTGGCCTCCACTACTATGTGAATAAGTAAGAAGGAGTACCACTACTTATTTACAACAAAAGAATGTACCCTAGAAATTAATATTGGCCATATTTAGTCAATGACGTCACATAGGTGGCCCTGCCCCTTTGTTTACTTTGGCAGCGGTGACCCAGAGATGTCATTCGGTGAGAAGGAATGGAAAAAGTCATGCAGCATTTATCTCTTACTGAATTGACCCCACTTTTTGCTAATTTTGGCTTTTGTAGCAGAACATAATGACAAATAATGATCGTTACAGCTTAGTAAATTGAGTGTCATGCACATAAAACATACTCACAATGCACTGTGATATTTTTTCTCTCAGATTCCAGCATATGATCCCCCATTGGTAGGCTATATGAGACATCGCAGTAAAAGAAAGCACTGGCATCAGACCTCTGCACAGGGGTCAGTAAAATACTCTTCACTGTGATTAAACCCGCAGATCCTGTTGCGACCTGAGTATGGATTTTAACACCTATGTACAGAAGAAAATCAGAAGATTATCTTTTAAATGAGGCAAAACATACAAGTCAAGTGTTTAATGGAAAATAAAACTACAGGCAAACCCCTTTTTATTTTACAATAAACATATATAGTGATTAGTTCCTGGTTATTTTTTGTTTTACAGATGCTCTGTTTAGAAAAAAAAAACAATATTCTATGAGGTTGAAGTCTTCTAGTTTTTGCTATTGGGTTGGTGGTCTTTCTCCTGACTGCCATTTTTCTTTAGTGCATGTGTTCCAAGACTATGGACATTAAAGCCATGGCAGGAATTATACCACCTGTTGCTTTTGGAGGGTGTAGCTCCCACAGAACGTGACCCATTCAAGTGAATTGGGCCACTCTGCAAGCGCCCTGCAAACATATTGAATGCTTGCGGTTGTAGCATGCTAGTGTGGGATTCAAGGGGTAAAGCAGGCGGTGAGAAGGGGATGCAATGGAGTTGATTTACTAAAGGCAAATAGAATGTGCACTTTGCAAAGATTACCCAATCACGGCCAAGGAATATAAAAAATTGCATTTTTGCTTCCACATGATTGGATGATGGAAGTCAACAGCGCTTCTGCTCATTTACTAATCTCTAGAGCAACTGTTCTTCCAGAGTGCAACTGCACTTTGAAAAGTGCACAGTGTATTTGTTTTTAGTAAATCAATGCCAAAGGGATTTGGTTCCAATACAGGGACACTCCCTCCAAATCAGGGACAGTAGGGAGGTATGTATATGTGGGATAATGAGTTTTATTTATTGCATGCTTGTTGTGTGGCAATGAGAAGTACTGAAGACAGACACATCCAGGCAACTGGATTTATCTCTGATGAGATTTGTAACCTCTTATAGGGCAGGGGAGCTTATGTACAGTAAATACTTCAATGGTCTTTGTAATGGTCTGCCATAGAGATGAAAAACTAACTATATTTGATAACCTGCTGAGAATACATAAGAGGTTGTTATGGTAAGTGAATGAGTCTCTGGATTTGCCATGGTTAACTTGGTCCGGGTGGATCCTGTTAACTTGTCATTGTTAGACTGCATTGCCATGGTAACTGTCAGGGGTGGAGGAGTTTGGTGGTTACAATGCGGTGCTATGGAGACCAGTGCAGTATCAGAACCTTTAACAATAGTAAATGATTGGACTTCCCTGCTTAGGGTTACCATGGTAAACTGTTGAGGGAGTAAAGCTTCCCACTCTGGAAACAGTGGAGGGCATTGGCAATCTGGTAGGAACTGGATATGGTGGAAGAGCCTTATGATCTCTTTCCTATTAATACTGTTAAATTAGCTATACATGGTTCGAAATTTGGTTGGTTCAGCAGGGACCAGCTGAATTCCAATCCATGTGAGGCTAAAGGCTGAGGCCTGGTTCAAACTGGTGCGACATACGCTCCGACTTTGGGAACACATGTCAGATGACATGTATAAATCAATGGTTCCCTATGAGAGCTGTCTTAACTGGTCTGACACAAGTTGGTCCGACTTTGAAAAAGGTCCCTGCACTACTTTGGTTCGACTTGGGCACGATTTCAGGCCATTGATTTGAATGTATGTCGGATCATCATCTTAAAGGATCCGACTTGTGGCATGCGTACTCTGAGGATCTTGAGAGAGAGAACCCTATACCAAAGTTTAAAAAAAAAAAATGCCAAAATCCATACCAGACCCTTATCTGAGCATGCAGCCTGGCAGGTCGGGAAATATGTTGATGGAGACAAGGGCCTCTTCCCAACACCCATGAGTGGTGGTTGTGGGGGTCTGTGGGCAGGGGGTTTATCGGAATCTGTGGAAGCCCCCTTTGACAATGATCTTCTTCTTCTGGTTCTCTTCCCTCTGCTGATGTCTTCTTCCTCCGGTTCTTCTCCCTCCGCTGTCTTCTGCCTCCGGTTCTTCTCCCTCCGCTGTCTTCTGCCTCTAGTTCTTCTGCCAGTTCTTCTCACTCTTGATGTCTTCTCCCGATGCTCGCTCCCACTGTTGTGTTAGCTCTGGCGTGTGCCATTACTTATTTAGCCACGGGGCATGGCCATCCAATGCCGTTATCCAGAGACCCCTCCCCTTGTGACATCACCACCTAGGGCCTGATGGGGCAGTGACATCACAAGGGGGCGGGATCTCCGGGTGACGTCACCTGGAGGGAGAAGACACATTGGAGCTCCTTTAACAAAGGACTGTCAAAAACCTGTGTACTGGTTTTATTTCTGACACTTTTTTGGGTGAATGAGTAGGGGTATAATGTACCCCATACTCATTCACATAGGGTGGGGGGCTGGGATCTGGGGGGCTGGGATCTGGGGGCCCCCTTGCCCGCAGACCCATGCAACCATCGCCCATGGTTGTCGGGAAGAGGCCCTTGTCCCCATCAACATGGGGTGGGGGGCACAAAGCCACACCCTCCCATGTTGAGGGCATGTGGCCTGGTATGGTCGGGGGGGTGCTTGCTTGCCCCCCCTCCTTTCCTGACCTGCCAGGCTGCATGCTTGAATAAGGGTCTGGTATGGAATTCCCTTCAAGATCCATACCAGACCAAAGGGTCTGGTATAGTCTTGGGGGAAGGAACCCCACACATTTTTTTTTTTTTTTTTTAATTTTGGCGTGGTGTTTTCCCCTCAAGATTCATACCAGACTCAAAGGGCCTGGTATTGTCAGATCCCGTTCATTGAATATGCATCAAAATTATGCATGAAGTTGTACTGCAAAGTCGGATCGGAAGTCATCCAACTTCCATGTCAGAGCAGTGTGAACCCGGCCTGAACAGAAGTTGATCTACAGATTGATTACCACTTGAACTGAACAAGCTGAAGAGAGAAGCTGAGTGGTTGTCATGCACAGCTGCTCCAGATTCTATCTGCTCCAGTTTTGATAAATTTCTCCCTATGCCTCCTCACTGCCTGTCAAATGCACTCTGAAGAACTATCTGAATGTTATGAGCATTCATCCCTGAGCGCATTCTGCACTATATGTTAGCAGCTCTTGGTACACCATCCAGTCCCACCCAGCCCCAGCAGTTTTGAGCCTCTGAGTTTTATAGGCTGCTGGCAGAGGGGCTGGACAATGTGCCTGTGCCTTCCTCCTACACCTAAACATTGGAGTCTCATGCACCAGCTAAATGCCCACTTTGCATGAGGCACCTTAACCGCTTAACAACCGCCCCATAGACAATTGACGTCTACAGGGCGGTTGCTTAATTCTGGGAGGACGTCTATTGACGTCCTCCCAGAATCGCGGTTCCCGCGCGCCCCCTGGGGCGCGCACACGGGAACATCCGTGACCGTCGGGTCCGGGGGACCCGACTGATCACGGATCGTGATGAATGGCCGCTGTGCGCGGCCTTTCACCACGTGATCGCGCCGTCAAATGACGGCGCGATCACATGTAAACAAGCCGGCGGAAGCGCCGGCTTGTCTCTCCTCTCCGCACCGATCGGTGCAGTGTGAGAGGAGAGAGGGGGGAGAGAGGTGGTGCTGCAGCGCTGTGGGCAATGTGTAATGCCCACAGCGCTGCCTAGGTGACAAAATACTCCCCCCACCACCC
>BLSH010114839.1:1301862-1314562 GCA_018402905.1 Glandirana rugosa
GTTCTCCCTTTCCCTCCTCCCTCTTGTCTTACTTATTCTCCCCTTCTACTCTCACCACTCTGACCACAAAATCTCCCATCATACGACCGTCAGATCCTAACATGTAACTCACTTTATCACGAAGACGTTTATGTCGAGTTCCAATCCCGTACATCATGATTATCCTCACCTCTAATCACATTTTCCTATTATGTCATTTACCAAATAACGTGGATATGTACCCTCCATACTCTATAAGTATTATTTGACGTCGAACTAGAGTGACATTTATAATGTAAAATCTAAAGGAAAAATTAATTCAACAGACTTGGTCCGGGGACAGTGTCCTCAGTCAGGGGACTGTCCCCGGAAACTGGGGACATCTGGTCACCCTACTCTACCAGGCAGAATTATTAATTAAATGTTTTTTTTTCGGGTTTACATCCACTTTAACATACTTAAGTGATGCAGGATACTTAATTAAAAAGGAAATCTAAAATGTAATATTTACAGTGAGATCAAGCTGCAGTTTATTATGAATATCTCATACCTCCCATGTATAGGTGCAATAAACCATTTACTGTATTATCCTTTTACACTAATCTCCACTCCTATTAGTACTACATGCCCTAACCTTGAGCTGTATTTGCAGAAGCACTATTTCACTCAATGTACAATCCTAGACTGCCAGCATACTACCCTCTAAAACACCAGTCTCACCACTCTCATCTTCCCCTCTTATTCATTCTGTTCTCCCTCCTCCCTTTCCCTCTTGTATAAAACAAGTGCTGTATTCAGCAATAGCTCCTCTCAGAATCCTTCCAGCTGTCGTACTGCTTTACAACACCATGTATTTTAATTCATACAACAGAGCTTTCACTAGTAAATCGCAACCTTGTTTTTTTTTTTTTTTTTTTAATGAATGCCCTAAAAAGTTCACAGTGAAAGGGTAAAGAGCCCAAGTAAAAGCACTTAAATGTCTATATGAAATCTGTCCTTAGATAAGCAGGAAGAGCAAGGCGTGGGCTTGCAGAATGAATTTAAAATGTAAAAGCATTATAACATTTTTTTTTTTTTTATGGTAAATGACTTATATTTATTTATTTTGTGCTGAATGAGGGCCCACTATTTTAGCAGGAAGTGATGGAATGTGAGATTGGTTTATCTTGTTGGTGTTTCTAATGTTAGGCTTGCAAATCTGGTGTGGTTCCAACCTCGGAGTCGCTTTTAGAAGGGGGTATGCTCATGCAGAAATGCCAGGCCTGGAAGTTTAATGCGTTTCAACAATTGGCTGACTCTTGGGTGTTTGAGGCTGGCACACAATAACATAAGTGAAACCCGTAAGGTATTTGCAATCTGAACGTTAATTAATGTTGCGGTCAATCATCGTGATCACATGCAGGCTGGAGGTCTCTTAAAAAGATGCTACTGCAGCCAAAAGTCAATGCATCTCTGCTTAGTACTATAAATGTTAGATACAATTAAATAGTTAAAATATATATATACACAGGTGCGTCTCATGAAATTAGAATTTCATCAAAAAGTTCATTTATTTCAGTAATTCAATTCAAGTTCAAAGTGAAACCCATATAATTTATATAGATGTGTTACACACAGAGTGATATATTTCAAGCATGTCTTTTTTTACTTTTGATGACGATGGCTTACAGCTAATGAAAACCCAAAATTCAGTATCTCAGAAAATTAGAATATTACATAAAACCAATAAAAAAAAGGATTTTTAATACAGAAATATTGGCTTATTGAAAAGCATTATTGAAACCAAAAAACTCTGCGCTGACTTAGTGAAAATAACCCAATGTCATAATCAGTAAAACACAAATATAAATATGTGGTGACAGAAAGAAGAAAAATAACAGTGAAACCAGGAGGCTGCTGTGCTCAAGTGTGCACCTGCCTAAATGGTAATTAAAAACAGCGCCACCCCTGCAGATGTGACACTAAGTGCCCGTTCACACGGGGCGACTTGCGAGCCGACTTGAGTTGCCTCAAGTCGCCCCAAGTTGCTTGACATTTGAAATCCCATAGAAATGAATGGGAGCCGTCTTAATATACACGACTCAAGTCGCTCCGACTGCAAGGCGACTTCTGAAAAGGTTCCTGTGCTACTTCTAGGCGACTTCTATCCAACTTCTGCCCATAGGATTCAATAGAAGTTGCCTCCAAGTCGGATCCCCATCTACATGGAAGCGACTTTACAGTTAAAAGAATAGAATTTATTTTTAGGCAGCCCCCTTCCTCCCTTCTCTGATTGGTCAAGGTAAAGTCACCTGGCAAAAGTCGTGTTGTAAGGTCGCCTGAGGTCCTTGAAGTCGCGCTGGAAGTCGCGCTGAAATTGCCTAGCGAAGTCCCGCCGAAGTCGGGTCGCCCCTATGTGAATGCAGGCTTAACCAAAGGTCAACGCCAAATCAAAAGAACAAACTATATATAAATGTCCATACAAATCCACAAAATTAAGGATGCAACAAAGTCCTTGGAATATCTGGTGTGCTATTGCTGGTGATACCAGCGTGCTTTAAAGTGCTCTTGAGTGCTCCACACGAATCCGTGCAAGAAAATATGACAGGTGCCAGGACCCTCTCGTGCCCCCACTCACCAGAGGAAATGGACCATCTGCTTTTCAGTCAGAAGGTCAGCAGAACTGAAAGTTAATGAGGGTGAATCTTGGCCATGACAACTGTAGGATCAGCCTGGTGTCCGAACTCACAATCCTCAGGGTACCAGCACTCCAAGTCACTTGTGAATAGGGTTACAGGATGGAGACTGCGATTCGCTGCGCGTCAAATATATTCACTGATCCCTGATTTCTGTCCCGGGCTCGGTGGTATCCGCTCGGTGTACTGAACACAGTGCAGGCCTCTTCCCGGATCTCCTCCCACTGCAAAGCACGGAGCACACTTTCCGTTCACGTCTGCATGAAGTGCTCTAGAATTTCCTGGCAGAGGGCTGTGCTGACTTTGGACTTGATAAAACACAGTGGACCAACACCAGCAGATGGCATGGCTCCCCAAATCATCACAGAATGTGGTACATTTTGCATTTGATTTGGAATTCAAGGTCCCAGAGTCTGGGGGAAGAGTGGAGAGGCACAGAATCCAAGTTCCATGAGGTCCAGTGTGAAGTTTCCACAGTCTGTGATGATTTGGGGAGCCATGCCATCTGCTGGTGTTGGTCCATTGTGTTTTATCAAGTCCAAAGCCCTCTACCAGGAAATTCTAGAGCACTTCATGCTTCCCTCTGCTGGCCAGCTTTATGGAGATGCCAATTTCATTGTCCAGCAGGACTTGGCACCTGCCCACACTGCCAAAATACCAATACCTGGTTTAATGATCATGGTATCACTGTGCTTGATTGGCCAGCAAACTCGTCTGACCTAAACCCTATAGAGAATCTGTAGGGTGTTGTCAAGAGGAAGATGAGAGACACCAGACCCAACAATGCAGAAGAGCTGAAGGCCGCTATCAAAGTAACCTGGGCTTCCAGAACACCTCAGCAGTGCCACAGGCTGATCGCCTCCATGCCAGGCCGCATTGATGAAGTTATTCATGCAAAAGGATCCCGACCAAGTATTGAGTGCATACTATACTGTACATGGACATACTTTTCACTAAGCCAACATTTCTGTATTAAAAATCCTTTTTTTATTGGTCTTATGTAATATTCTCATTTTCTGAGATACTGAATTTGGGTTTTCACTAGCTGTAAGCCATAATCATCAAAATTAAAAGAAAGAAATGCTTGAAATATATCACTCTGTGTGTAACACATCTATATAAAATATATGAGTTTCACGTTTTGAATTTAATTTTTGAAATAAATTAACTTTTTGATGATATTCTAATTTTATGAGAAGTGCCTGTATTTACTTTTGTCCCTTTGTATGCCTTTAGGCCCCTTTCACACATGTGCGACCTGAAAGTCGCACAATTTTGCAGGAATTTCACAACTTTTTGCCGCGATTTTGATGCGACTTTAAGCAATGCCTGTGTAGTATTGAGGTCTATGGACCTCAAATCGCATAAAAGTCGGACCAAAGTACTGAAGGGACTACTTTGAAGTAGCTGCGACTTGAAGTCGCACAGATATGAATGGTACTCATTGGAAATCATGGGGTACGACCTGTCATGCGACTCTGCAGTCCCAAGTCGCAGGAAAAGTCGCACAAGTGTGAAAGGGGCCTTAATGAAAAACATGAACATGGTATGTTTTTAAAAAGTGTACCAAACAAAAGCCTTAGAGCCGGTTCACACTACAGCGACTTGGGAGGCGACTTGTGTCGCTCCAAGTCACCAACAAGTTGCTTGACAGAAGAAATCCCATTGAAATGAATGGGAGCCGTCTTAATGTACACTACTGAAGTTGCTCCGACTTCAAAAAAGGTTCCTGTACTGCTTCAAGGCGACTTCTATCCGACTTGTACCCATAGAATTCAATGGAAGTCGCCTCCAAAGTCTGATCCCCATTTATATTGAAGCGGCTTTACAGGAAAATGAAAGCAGTTTACTCAGTGAAAAACCCAGGCAACCCCCTCCCTTCTCTGATTGGCTCAGGCAAAGTCGCCTGGCATGGAGGTCGCGTTGCAAGTCACCCAAAGTCACGCTGAAGTCGCCCAAAGTCGCGCTGAAGTAGTCTATGCAGTCGCCTATGAAGTCGTGCCTGAAGTCAGAACGCTGTTGGGTGAACCGGCTCTAATATGTCCGTACAAAAAATAAAAAGCAAATATTATGAAAGTGGCTAATTTAGTCATAGAGTTATTGTTAAATAACTGATGCATACTGATACTGCATACTTTGGCCTAGGCATCTACAAATCATTGACCTCGGGTCATGAAAGGGTTACATTACTTGGTAGGAAGACCGTTAATTGACTCAAAATTCCAAACAAAAAAAGTAGTTAATCAAATTCACCCATGTGAGACGCTGATGAAACAGCTGACTTACTGCACAAAAAATAGGCATTTTATTTTCTGCCTGGTTGGCTGTTGTACACTTTACTGGACATAATGGTAAATAGGTTTTTTTCTCTACTACGCCAAAAATATGGAATATCATACCAAATAATGTTATTAGATATATGTTGCAATTTCCCATTGTTGACTATTTATTATATACAAAAAAAAACCCGTTATTAAAACTTTTTCTTATTAGAACTAGGTGCTAGGGAATAATAAATACTCAAAAGCCTCACACTGACCCTATCCACATCTCTAGGTTCTAGTAGGTACCCTTCTGAAATTAATTTATATGCACATGAATTATTGGGTTTATGGGTTAACCACGTTGCTCATCAGAGAGCAGGTACTGTATCTATTGCTAATCCACATCATAAGAGTGTAGTGACCAGCATTGTTGCACATAGCAGAACTGCAGGTTTGGTAGGTCTGGGGAATTCGGTAATGAAAACAATGGACTTTACCGACACATATGATAGTAGTATAAAAATAGAAAGTTTTATTGGTCTACATTAAAAGGGTTTCACCATTCAATGGTATTCATAAACACAGTGAATTAGTAAAAACATTTACAACAGTACAGGTGGACCCCCTTGGGAGCTAAAATGGTACCATACAATGCTGGACAATGAATATACATTGATTCGTAAACATTGATTCCCACTGTGGGGGCTCCACTCGACTGTCTTGAACTAAAGGAATGCTACATGTTTCCCGACAATATAGTCGCTTCCTCGGGAGCATACAATTCTGAGGAAGCGACTATATTGTCGCGAAACATGTAGAGCCATTCCTTTAATGTATATTCATTGTCCAGCGTTGCATGGTACCATTTTAGCTCCCAAGGGGGACCACCTGTACTGTTGTATATGTTTTTACTAATTCATTGTGTTTGTGAATACGATTGTATGGCGAAACCCTTTTAATGTAGACCAATAAAACGTTCTATTTTTATGCCGGTAAAGTCCATTGTTTTCATTACCAAATTCCCCAACTCCAAAGGACGTGGCACAGTGGTTATTATTGTTTGGAGCCCTTCTAGCCATCTTAGGGCACCATTCGCTTTTTTCTCACTAGGTTTGGTAGGTCACCATGTTTACCAGTTGTACAACTTATATTTTCTTCCAAATGTATATACAATTGTGCTTGTTCTGGCAACAAGTGATTGGGGAATATAAGTAAACCTGTGACAGATACAAAGTAAAATTACATTGTATAGTCAAATGTGAAGGCAGTTCCACTACTTAAACCATGAGATTATGGACTACTTATCCAAAGAATATTTAATAGCATAGCATGTTCTTACTACCTGAAAAGGTTGTTAGGTGCATTCAAAATATAAGAAATCCACAAAGGGAAAACCTGCCTGCATGCATCTGCAATGGTTAGAAAAGCATTGAGTTCTTCTAGAGATCTCCCATGGATAAATGATCTGTCAACACAAAGAAATGGCAGTGTGCCCTTCACAGTTGACTCTACAATGATATTTCGTGTCAGATGTGTCTGGGTCTTCTTTGAACTTCACTTGTGTTGAAATGGAGGTATTTTTGCATAGACGGACCCAGCTGTTCAACTTTCTTTCAAATACAGAAGTGCACAACTTCAACTCATGCTAGGTTGTTCTTTACAAAGAACCCTTCAGACCACTCTGGTTTGCAACGTTCCTAAAAAAGTGACATCACTGCCAGGATCAGAGGCACAGGCTTGTGGGAAGTGGAGAGCAGAGGACCTGAAATCAGGCATATAGAAATAGAGTGGGTACAAAGTAAAGCTGGCCATAGATTGCATTCAATAGGAACCAGACAAATTTTGATCCATCTATGGCCGTGCCCATTCGAGAGAAGCCAATCTAATAACTGACTCTTTTGAATTGGTCTGGACTGTTGGTAAATGTCAGTTTGATCAGTGCCTGCAGCCAATCGTCTGCAGCACCGATGACTGTATTTTGACAGTGGAGGAGTCCCCTCTGTTGAATACAATAGCACAGCAGAGAGGTTCCCTCCATCCACCTCGCTTCTGTGGGTGGGGGAATCCATTCATTTTTTTTTTTTTTGATCAACCCGCTGGCGGATCAAAATCAAATGATCCATGTATGGCCAGCTTTAAAGGAGAAACAAAACCAATGATGAATTTCAGAGAAGGACAACTAGAGCTGAAGAGTGGGTAAAGAGGAAGAGGCAAAGGGAACAGAAAGCGAGCACAGGAAAGGAAGTGGGTATAATAGTGAATAGTGGAACAAACCCAAATAGGAAGAAAGAAGACTGGATGAATAGGAGGATAATGTGGGATGATTTACTAAAGGCAAATATACTGTTCTATTTGGGACACTTTGCAACAGAATTTTCCCTAGAGCTTAGCAAATGAGGTGAAGCACCGCTGACGTTCATCATCCAATCATGTGCAAGCAAAGATCCTGTCTTTTAATTTTTTGCACGCGATTGGGTATTCTTTGCACAGTGAAATTTCATCATATTCCCTAAGGTTTGAGAAAAATTTACATGCAAGTTGCAACTTTCCTTGCAACATGAACAGCCTATTTGCTCATGTAAATCAACCCGTATGTGTCCAAAAGCTTGCGCTCTATTACCTCTGTGCATGCTCTCCCTTCCATTTCTTTTTGTTCCCATAATCCTCTTCTTCTACACCTGCTCTTTGTCCTTCAGCTTTTCTGTGCCTATTCTCTGCTCACCTCCTCCCCTGGAAGAACTTTCTGGCCTTCGGACTGATCCCTAGCCATTCAATGTGCAGAGAGGCAACACAGAAGCACACATAGAGTATAGTGCATTGCAGGAGACACTGCGGCTTTGCACAGTGCAGATGTCTATTAGCTCTACTGTGCATTACATACCCCCAGCTATACAAAATGCAGATACAGAATATATCAGGTTGGGTTATTCTGCCACTCTGATTGGTGCACTGTGCTTTAGTGCAGGTCTGTTTGCTATTGGCACATAGACTCCTGGCACAGGCCAAGATGAATATGCAGAAGAACAAGACTTAAATATTAGGGATTATATAGTTCAAAGGTTATGTTTAAAATTGGACTTTCTTTAGTGGTAAGGATAAGTGTAAAGGTGACGCTGGGGTTAAGTGTTCGGGGTTCACTTTAGAGGTTAAGTATTAAGGAAATAAGTTTAGAGGAGTTAATTTCCACCTGCAAGGCAATATCATAATGTGCTAGTATGCACCGCATACTAGCACATTATGAAAGGCTTACCTTAAAACAAAGCCCTCCAGCGATGTGCTGTCACCGCTGCAGAGGCTTCCATCTTCACCCAGTTCTCCTACTGGGTTACGGGACTCTGGGTGTCTGATTGGCTGAGCCGCGATTAAGGCACTCCTGAGCATGCGCGCAGGAGTCTTGGCCCCGGCACACAGCTCTGAAGCTGCATGAGTATGCCATCACCGACTGCTGCTCGCAGGAATATCTCCTAAATGGTGCACGATTAGGAGATATTCATTTTACCTAGAGGTAAGCTTTATTATAAGCTTAAATGTAGGTAAAAATAAAAAAGTGTTAACTACCACTTTAATTGTTGCAATATAATCAGTTTTTTTTTAATTTTCAATGTATTTTCATGTTATCCAGCAATGCTGACACACTTCCTGTTCTATGTCTGCCCAAAGTGCCCCAGAACCTATGCATTGCCATATGAGTCTCCTGTACATTACACTGCCGCCCTGTACTACAACTCTACATGCAGTCACTGCAAGCTCCGCACACACAGACAGGGCAAGAGGGACACACACAGCAAAAGCTGCACCTCTCCTCTTCCTCCACAGTGCTGTGATTGACTGCTTTTGCTGTGTGTGTCCTTCTTGCCCTGTCTGTGTGTGCGGAGCTCGCAGTGACTGCATGTAGATGGCAGGAGTGCACACATACAGGAGACTCATATAGGACTCCATAGATCCTGGGGGCATAGGGGCAGACAGAGAATGGGGAGTGTTTAAGCGCGGCCGGGCTAAACATGAAAAGTAAACTCAGAGGAGGGAATTTATTAAGAAAAAAAGAAAAAACATTGAAATAATGTTATTTGTATCTGTTTCTAACCACTTCAGCCCGGAAGGATTTCCCCCCTTAGGACCAGAGCACTTTTTACGATTCGGCACTGCGTCGCTTTAACTGACAATTGCGCTGTCGTGCGACGTTATACCCAAACAAAATTTGCATCCTTTTTTCCCTACAAATAGAGCTTTCTTTTGGTGGTATTTGATCACCTCTGCATCACTTCTGATCACCGCTATAAACAAAAAAAGAGCGCAAATTTTGCAAAAAAAAAAATATTTCTTACTTTTTGCTAAAATACATATCCAAAAAAATATAAAAAAAATAATTTATTCATCGCTTTTGTCCGATTTATATTCTTCCTCATATTTTTGGTAAAAATCGCAATCAGTGTTTATTGATGGGTTTGCGCAAAAGTTGCTGCGTTTACAAACAATGATAATTTATTTCTGGCGTTTTTACAATTTTTTTTTTACTAGTAATGGCGGCGATCCGCGATTTTTTTCAGGACTGTAATATTGCAGCGAACATATCGGACATTTTTGACACTTTTTGACATTTATACAGCGATCAGAAATTTAAATATCCACTGATTACTGTATAAATGTTATTGGCAGGGAAGGGGTTAACCTGCATGGGGTAGTGAAGGGGTTAACTGTGTTCTAACTGTGTGGGGGCTGGGCTGCCAGGGGCATGACAGATCTAACTGATCTCAAGTACAGGGATCAGTAGATCTCTGACATGCCGCCTGACAGAACGGGGAACCGCCGTGTTTACATCAGCGGTTTGCGGTTCTGGCTTTGTCACAGGCCATCGTGGGTCGCCAGTGGACATTGAGTCCGCCCGACCCGCGGCTCCGCTCAGGGCCCTAGTGTTCTGCCCCCGAGCGCTGACTATAAGCGGCGATTTGTGGGACAGAGCCACGCTGTACCGTTCATATCTGTGCGACTTTAAGTCGCACCAAATTCAAAGTAGTCCCTGTACTACTTTGGTCTGACTTTGATGTGAGTTGAGGTACATAGACCTCAAGTTTACACAGGCACACAGGCATTCCCTGAAATTGCGGCAAAATCGCGTTAAAATTGTGGCTGCGAAATTGCGGAAAAATCATGGCGCGGCAGTGTGAAAGGGGCCTTGTGACTTTAGACTGCAAAGTCACATGACAAGTCGTTCCCCATGATTTCCAATGACAACCATTCATATATGTACAACTTCAAAGTAGTCCCTGCACTACTTTGGTCTGACTTTCATGCGAGTTGAGGTCCATAGACCTCAAGTTTGAACAGGCATTCCCTGAAATCACATCAAAATCACGTTGAAATTGTGTCAAAATTGCGCCCGCAAAATCGCTTAAGAATTGTGCAACTTTCAAGTCATGGCAGTGTGAAAGGGGCCTTAAGGGGTTCTAAAGCCTAAGGTTTTCTTACCTTAATGCATTAAGGTAAAAAACCTTCTGTGATCAGGATCCCCCCAGTCCCCCTTATTCTTACCTGACCCCGATCTCAATGCAGCACTGTGTCCAAGCAGCGGCCCTCTTGGCTCACTCCATCTTCACAGGGCAGATGGCCATTGGCTCCTGCTGCTGCCAATCCAAATCTGTGAGGAGGGAGCAAAGAGCAGGCCTAGCCGCACTGTCTGTGTCATTAGACGCAGATAGGGCAGCACAGGAGCAAATTTGCATGAGTGTCTCCATAGAATGAGGCTTTCTATGTAAGGCACTCACTGAAGAGGAGATGCCAGGAGCACTGGCAGAGGACCCTAGAAGAAAAGGATCCGGGCTGCTTTGTGCAAAACCATTGCACAGGGCAGGTAAGTATAACATGTTTGTTATTTAATTTTTTTTTTAAAATAACGCTTTATAATCACTTTAAGTAGTAGGAGTGTGTAGATTATTTTTGGAGAATAATGATATCTTTTAGTGTCACTTTAGCTTGATGAACATATATCAGACTTCATCTTAGTTAATTGAGTAATTATGAAGGAATATTATAGATATTGGTTTCGTTTTTTTAATTTTTTATTTCACAGAAAAAGAGTAGAAATCAGTGAAAAGGGTATAAAAAAGATACTGATAGAACACAATAATGAGATATGCATACTGTATGTTAAATAATAAGTGCACTTTTGGACCAATGCACAGCTACCTCGCAATGGTGCCCATGGCTTCCCATGTTTTCTTAGAATTACCCAAGGCCGCATCAGGAGATGGTCTAAAGCCCAATACACACTATTAGGCCCCTTTCACACTGAGGCGCTTTCCTAGCGTTTTTGTGCTAAAAATAGTGCTTCCAAAATGCTTCTAAAACGCTGCCCATTAATTCCAATGTACCTATTCACACTGGGGTGTCACGCTGGTGCTGCGTTTAAAAAAGTCCTGCAAGCATGATTTTTTGTGCTTATTCTGAGCGCTAAAAATAGCGCATTAAAAACGCCCATATACATTGAAATGAATGTAAAGTGCTTTAAAAGCGCGATAAAAGTGCGTTAAAAGCGCCAGCAAAACGCCCAGAGGTTGTGGAAAGGTCAAAATACTAGGAAGTAAACAGGATGTAATGTAGGGGGATGTGCTATTTATTTAATGCTAGCGCTTCAAAAGCGCTTGAAAAACGCCTGGACGTTAGCGCTAATTATAGCGCTAACGCTGGAAAAACGCGGCAAAAACGCTGTAATAATGCTTGATGTTTTGCATGCGTTTTTCAAACGCCTCAGTGTGAAAGTAGCCAATCATTCAAACAATCGTCTGGTTTTCCTCAATGTTTCACAGCAGGTTAAAGCCAAGGATGGTACTAATTGTACAAAAATTCTCAAAAGACAAAGCCTTTTTTTAATTTCGTTTAACCAATTCAGCCCCGGAAGGATTTCACACATTAAGACCAGAGCACTTTTTGCGATTCGGCACTGCGTCGCTTTAACTGACAATTGCGTGGTCGTGTGGCGTTGTACCCAAACGAAATTGACGTAATTTTTTCTCACAAATAGAGTTTTCTTTTGGTGGTGTTTGATCACCTCTGCGTCATTTCTGATCACCGCTATAAACAAAGAGCGACAATTTTGAAAAAAACCCAATATGTCTTACTTTTTGCTTAAATACATATCCAAAAAAAAAAATGTATTCACCAGTTTTGGCAGATATATATTCTTCCTCATATTTTTGGTAAAAATAAACGCAATCGGCGTATATTGATTGGTTTGCACAAAAGTTGCCGCATTTACGAACGATGAGAATTAATTTATGGGGTTTTATTTTTTTTATTTTTTACTAGTAATGGTGGCGATCTGCGATTTTTAGCAGTACTGCAACATTGCGGCGGACATGTCGGACACTTTTGACACTTTTTTGGGATCATTGACATTTATACAGCGATCAGTGCTATGAAAATGCACTGATTACTGTGTAAATGTCACTGGCAGGGAAGGGGTTAACACTAGGGGGGCGCTCAAAGGGTTAAGTGTGTTCCCTGGGAAGTGTTAGGCCCCTTTCACACTGGAGCGTTATTACAGCGGTAAAGCGCTAAAATTACCGCTGTAATAACGCTCTAAATATTATTTTCATGCATCTCTATGGATGCTTTCAGACTGAGGCGTTGCGCTAGCGCAGCGCTTCAGAAAATCATGCAAGCATGATTTTTCAGGAATGTGGGGAGCGGTGTATTCACCGCTCCTCCACCGCTCCTGCCATTAAATTCAATGGGCAGCGCTCCCGTAGCGGCTGTACACCGCTCCGGGAGCGCCGAGCGCCGGCA
>BLSH010114839.1:1315637-1345885 GCA_018402905.1 Glandirana rugosa
AAAATCCCAAATGATGGCGAAATTCAACACGTCTCTCACCCCTTCACAACTTTAAAGACGGACAAAAAAATGACGGGGTCCCTCTACTGGGAGAGATAGACAGGACCACTAGTCGTAGTGCCCCGTTGTAAAATGATAACAATCCTTCTTTGGAAGTTCATCCCTGTGAACAAGGTCACTGTCGACAGGTTCTTCCTTAAGGAGAATGAAACTTCCCTAAAGGTGAGTCAAGGACAACGGTGAACAGTGTCTGAACCACGACGTCCTCTTGGGGTCTTCTTCGACCACTGATCAACTGGGTCCACGGGCCTCAGGAAGTGCGGTGAGACCCTGTTCTTCGAGTGGAAATCCCTTCAAAGTAAGAGGAATTCCTTCTTGGACAGCTGTCACTGGAACAAGTGTCCCTACTTGAAGGTTTCTTCCTAACAATAGTAAAATGTTGCCCCGTGATGCTGATCACCAGGACAGATAGAGAGGGTCATCTCCCTGGGGCAGTAAAAAAACAGGCAGAAATTTCAACACTTCCCCACTCTCTGCACAACTTAAAGCGGTAGTAAACCCTAAAATCTGTTTTTACCTACAGGTAAGCCTATAATAAGGCTTACCTGTAGGTAAAAAAAATGGTTTAGGAGATATTTGCCCTGCATGCAGCCGCTGACATTAGCGGCGCATGCGCTCTGACGATCCGGCTGAGGCGGCCAGCAACTCAGAGCTGGCTGCCGGAGCCAAGAGCTCCCGCGCGCGGGAGTAATGTCACGCGGCTCCGGCCACTTACAGCGCCGGTGCCGCGTACCCGGAAGAAAGAAGAGGACCTACATGTCAGCGTCCTTAGCGCTGACCGACTCGGGCATCGGGGGCCTCGTTCTAAGGTAAGTATTTCATAATATGTTAGTATGCGATGCATACTAACATATTATGCTATTGTCTTGCAGGATTTTTTTTTATTTTTATTTTTATCAGCGGGTTTACTACCACTTTAAACTGGGTTTGATTAGAGATTTGTTTTAACTTTTGCAGTGCTATAGTACCAACATAACTATATACGGTGGCAGCTGGAGTCTGTTTACATTTTTTCTGCTGGATTTCATCAGTGTCCCAATCACTTCTATAGACTTGTAATGGGGCCGAAGGCTTGATGTATTAAGTATCTATTATTGCTCATATTTTATTTTACCAAAAAATTAAGGCTTCTATTTTTTTTTGGATACTAAAATGCATTTGAGTGTATTTTTTCCTGAAAAGTTAGATTTGATAAACAGTAGCTTTAATGTCGTTTTACATAACAACAGGGCTTTTTTTTCTCATAAAATAGGTGCAGGAACTCAATCCCAAACCCCAAAACCCCCTTCCCCCACCTACACACACACCCCCTCCAAACTGCATTAAATAGTGGGTGTGCTTAAATCTCCCTCACGGTGGAAGGTTCTTAAAGGGGCATTACATACCAGGAGTGCATAGTAAGTACAGGTTGCGGAGTTCAGGGGATACACACAAGAGTTGAACTACGTTCAGAGTTCAGGGGGTGTGCTACGTACACAGTGCATGGTTCAGGGGTGCGCTGCATACAGAGTGCAGAGTTCAGCCTTCTTACACAGCTGCTTGCCTCTGCATCCTCCATCCACATCTCACCTTCACCCCTCTTCTTCTCTATTATCCCCCCATACACAGTAGGTGGCTTCGCCTCTCTTACTTGCAGGGAGATCATCCAGTAGGGGTGCTGGCATCCGCACGACACCCGGGGCACCTGTATCTCCCTTCTCCCCATCCTGCACTCAGTGGGAGCCTCTCAGAAGATCAGATCTGTGGGAGCCATTGGGAGACAAGCTGGATTTCTGTGTTTACAAGGTATAGTAGTTTAAGGGAGCAGAGGGCCTGAGCCAGAGATGGTGGACTGGGTTCCACCAAGTTCTAGCTGAAAAAAAGCCCTGCATAAAAACATTGCAATATTTTATTTTACAACAGGGTCTCAGCTTTCAGAAAATGTATAACATTTAGGTGATTTTTCATGTGCATTTTATTATGTATGCGCAACATGAAAAAAAAGATATGGCTCTGGTAGCAAATACGTTCAGTGAATGTTTTTGAATGCTTTTTCAGAGGCAGTTAAGAGTTGGTTTACAGGCAATCAAAAAGATGACAATGCTGCCTCCTGCATTCCTGTTTTTTGATCCCTAGGGTTCCCAATGGGATTTACACTGAACTACCACACTGTAACCACAATGGATACATGTGAAACGCGGTTGCGATATGGTCCCATTGACTTTAGTGGGTGAGGCTGACAGGTATGTGAAACTCGACATGCCAAGTTCAAATTGCTGCACCACGAGGAGAAGCATCATAGCAGTGCCAGTGTAAACAGACCCAAGTGGCCGTCATGTCACAATGTAGAGGTGCAGTCGGGGGGCGGCCTAAACCTAAAGATGCTGTTTGCATTCAGAGGTTTCTTGAAGCTCCAGTCAGGAGTAGCAGACTTCAGTATGTACAGCATCTCTGCTATGAAGAGATTGTAGAGCCGGAATCTGAATGATTATAAATAGTACGATTGCCAGGAAGAATAAAGAAACAATGTCGTGTCCGAGCTAGTCCTAGCTAATTCAGAGGGGGATCTGCAGAACGTCAATACGCAGCAGTTAATAGAATGTGAAACAGAGCCATGTTCTACAAACCTTTAAATAGGTTACTAAGCTGATTATTTACAATTAGCAGAATTTTAAGGGGACACTTTCCAGCACAGGAAGTGTCTGGTAAAATTACATGGTATTAAAAGGTCAGAAGAACATGAAGATACAACATGGCAAATATAATATATATAGGTGAAAGATTTATGTTTGTATGAATAAGGCCTCATACACACGGGCGTTTGCAAAAAAATAAGCAAAACGCCGGCCTGACGTCAGGGAAAAAAATTGCCCTTTTTTTTTGGTGTTTTGCATTGACGTCAATGCACGTTTTTTCACGCTAGCTTTCAGCGGCGTTTTCTGCCTCTATTCAAAATCGATGGTTCCCTATGGGAGCCCATTGATTTGAATAGAAGCCGCATCAGAAGTCGGATCAGGATGATCCGATTTGCGGCGCGACTTGTGTGCCAGGGGTCTTAAAGCGAAACCCCCGCAAAATAATTGCGTGGGGTTCCCCCTCAAGAGCATACCAGGCTCTTCGATCTAGCATGGACGCCAAACCTTTGCGCGGACCGTCTGTCAGTACAAACAATGAGTCAGACTTCCGAAGGAAGCTGTAGCTGCCAAATACACCCGCAAGGCCCTCACGACGTCCATGGAATGTAACTCAAATTCCTTAGGATGTGGGGGATGCGGACACAATGAAGGAAGGATTTTGGGGGGGACCGTATGCCGTTTTTTTCGGCGTGGGGGATCCCCTTAAAATCCATGCTAGATCGAAGAGCCTGGTATGCTCTTGAGGGGAAACCCCACGCAATTTTTTTGCGGGGGTTTCCCTTTAAGACCCCTGACACACAAGTCGCGCCGCAAGTTGGATCATCGTGATCCAACTTCTGGTGCGGCTTCTATTCAAATCAATGGGCTCCCATAGGGAACCATTGATTTTGAATAGAACGCCTGACGAGGCTTAACGCTGTGTATACAACGTTAAGCAACATTATTGAGCTTTTTGCCGGCTCTGCGTCAAAAACGCCATGACGCTGCAGCTTCGGAACGCACTGGTCCCGCGTTCTAGCTACAGCTCACTAACGCCGATGCCCTCTACTGCTCAAAAACTTCTGCGTTTTTATAGGGCCATTGAATAACATGGAAAGCAGCAAAAACGCCCAAAAACGTGGCATTACAAAACGCCCTTGTGTATGAGGGCTTAACATTTGCTGAAATGTATAGAAGCTAACGCACATGTGTTCATGCATTGCGGCCCGATGTGTTATAGCAGCTCACCTGAGGCTTTTGGCAATGCGGCACGCTACAACATACAGTATGTGCGGTCAGGTTGGCAGCGACTGTTCATGTCCGTTATTTTAAAAGGACTTACTGTATATTCCATTTAAAGAGTTTTGTAAAAAAAAAATATTAATACTGTTACCCTGCATTCACCTGCATGAACTGTGGATGTTCAGTAGGAATGAGATGACTCAGAATGTTTGGACCCTGTCCTTATCTTGCTTTTAGCAAGCATCAATCCAGAGACCACAAAATGCATTTCTAGTCTTCTGAAATATCAAACTGTTATCTCTTGATTTACTCAGGATCAATAGTGGGAAAATATTATATGGAAGTATGACAATTTCTAATGCACAGGCAACCGCTAGTGAATTAAAACTATCCCTGAAAGAAAACTGGCCCTGAACTGAATTAAACCCAGCCCTGAATTGTACTATGCCCACACCTAATCTGGGCCACTTATTTAAAAAAAAAAAGTACCCTTAAAACTGAACTACAGGTTTGATCAACTCAAACACAAGCTCTCTTGGATTATGATAAATGAACGTTTATCGGCAACATTAACTGATAAAATGAAGGCCTTTGAGAAGGTGTGGAACCCATGGATCAAATATCTGACTACTGATCCCAGGACCCTGCCTGTTTAGACCGTTTCCTAATCAGTGAAGGTTGGAGCACGGAGTCCCCCATCCCTCCTTCCCCCCTTCTCCCCCTTTCTTCTCTTCTATTTTGGGCTTCTGGCCTCTTTTCTCCATCTGTAAATATGCATTCTTCTATTGCCAACTTAGGGAATAGACTTGTTCCAAGGGTTCACTTAACATGATTGTCTCCCCATGAAGGAGGCCAACAGTTATTAATTATATGGGAAGTGAAATCCTGGCTCGTACCGGAGAATGCATTTTCTACTACATTTACTGATGATATGGATAATGGACTCTGAAGTAACATATTGGGGGATGACTGCCTTCAGTCTGGGAACAGACTGCAATATGGTACAACAAACATGAAACATACTCCTGTTACACAAGTGTGTTTTGCTAAATCGAAATATTGGCATCCTTATCTTGCTTTTGGAATTACCAATACTCAAGTATCATTCTCTATGTTTTAAGTTTTGTATTATCCCATGTGTTCTCCTTATGCATACACTTTGTCCAATGGAGATTCCGCTTACAAGTTAATTCTTCTGTCTTCGTATAACAATTTATGATATGTTTATCTAGTACTTTTTCAAAATCTTTAATAAAAAGTTTGAAACAGAAAAAACAAAAACCAAAAAAAAAAACTGAACAGGGAAACAGCTAAATACATAGGTATAATACATAAAAGGATGCTGTTTTCCTGTTAGGCGCACACTCATAGGACAATGGATAAAGAGCTGCAATCATTTGTGTCTTTTATATCTGCCCGAGCTCAGATCTTTAAGAAGAATTTCAGGTATGGATATTTTATATATGGTTACATTGGTCCAGCCTGGACCAATGTAACTCTGTATATATCATACCTATGGCCTCCCCCTGGAAGCTGGAAATCAGAGAAGTAGACCCAGCTACTGCCGGAACAAAGTCATCTAGCACCCAGGGTGAAGATGCCAAACGCCCCCTCCCCCCAAAAAAATGCATGAGTGTTATATGTCTGCAAAAATCCCCCCTCCCCCCCAAAAAAAAAAAGTCAAGCGGAGGGGAGATTGGGGTGGGTAAATGAACACTGCACAGTGGCAATCCGGCAGTCCTGATCCAGGAGAGCTGCAGTGGCAGGAGGAAGAAGCTGGAGGGGAGAGAGAGCACAGCTTGCACCTCCTCCAGACTCTGTCCAGATCTGGCTTGTTTCCTCCAGTGCTAAGCTAACAGGAGTAGTGAAGCTGCCATCACTACTCCTGTCAGCTTTTAGGTAGGAACTCTCCAAGCAGTGCCCGACCTCCTCACATATTACCATCGTGCCCAGGGCAGCTGCCCCTCCTGCCCACTCCTTGTCCCAGCCCTGCAGCTACTACAGTGATCTCAACTTGCTTCCGAGTCCTGAACTGAGTGGATGTCTTGCTGCATTGTGAGCACAGGAGGTTGGCTGCCCAGCACAGGCATAACACTTTCCCCCGCTTCCAATCTGAGAACACTTCATTCATTCAGAAAATGCAAAGCATTCTCTGAATGGATCCTATGTCAAGCAGCTAAATTTCTGTGTTCAGTAAGCAGTAGGGTAGCCGCTCGGCATGGGATCCAGAAGAAAATGGAGATCACTGGAGTAAAGTTGTCTACCTTGTTGATTTTCAGCTTCTAGACACATTGGCCAGGTATGGTATACACATAATTACATTGGACCAAGATGGGTACATGTAACTGTGTAAAAAATATCCATACATGGAATTCCTCTTTAATGAAACTGTATTTGAGAAAGTCCCTTGATAACCCAGGGATTACTGTCAGGAATTCCTGGGTTATCAAGTCCCTTGATAACCCAGGAATTCCTGACAGTAATCTTTCTAAGGGTTTGGACACACCATGACCAGTGACCGGCCTTTTTCAAAGGTGGTTTTCTATGAGTCTCGTTAATTAATCATTAATGCATATAAATGCACAAAAATGCATGCAAATGCACGTTACTGCACAGGCGACTTCAGTGCATTTTTATGTTTAGTATGGTGTGGTTCCAAAAAGGATCCAAAAGAGTATAGTTCTTTTGTGATAAAAGTTAAAGTGACTTGCTTTGTTCATTTACTTAATAATATGCAATGTTATACCCTAAAAAGGATGAAAAACACTCAAGCAGGGTCATTTACAAACAGAAAACCCAGAGAGCGTATTGTATGCGTTGTGTGTTAATGGTCTCGTCTGCATGTCCATCACCAGATTTTGTTAAGTTCTAATGAAAAGAGAAGTGGCTACAAAATACAGATAGAAAAACCCCTTTAATATAGAGCAAAGTCACTTTATGCCAACAAGCATTTCCTGGCAGCCACTTTCATTACTGTTTACATTTCCCTTTTTCCCTGTGTTACTATCATTTAACTAATGCATATGTTGAATTAATCATGAAAGTCTTTATGGCATCTGTCACCGTAGCAGGTTCTGAAAACACTTATTACAATGGAAAATGTGTTTTCAAATACAGTGCCTGGATGATTCAAAGGACGCACCGTGAAAATGCAAAATATGGTCCAATCAGCACCCTAGACAGTGCGTGGAATACTTCCTGTTAGTCTAAACTTCTAACAGGCCAACCATACATGGCTAACTTTTCATTTCAGCATTTGTATGAAGTTTTCAAAAATCCTTTCAGAGCATTCATTGACACCATCATTGATTCAACTAATTTCATTCAAAAGTCCTTAGAGACTGGCCTCAGGTGATACACAGATCCTCCTACATAAGATGTACCTGTTAATCTGCAGTGTTCTCTTCTCTACATCCATCCTAAGTTCAGAATTTGTAAAGCTTGTCTGAGAGTTCAGAAAAAGTGGAGAGCTGAAGCTACAATCTGCATAGCTCATAGAGGAGAGCTGCGAGAGCTGATTGGAGGGAAGAGACACACCCCCTTCACACAGCACACAAGAACAGACCTGAGGCTGTCAGTTAGCTGGAGATCCCTCCCCTGTCACCTTTTTTCTCATGGTGTCAGCAAAATTTGCCAGAAGTGATTAATGCTGATAGCAAAAGAACTAAGCAGCCGACAGAAATTACACTTAGTGCTCTGAATTGACACAAGTATGCACTATAGAGGGATATGCTTTCTTCATATTTCATGCCTCAGGTTAACAACCACTTTAAAGCAGATTTTCACCCCCCCCCATATTTAGTTTTTTAAACCTCTGCTTACCTGGTGGTGTGTTCAGCATATTTTGGGGTAGATAATTTGATAATTAAGAAGGAAAAAAAAAAAAGCGTGCTATTTGTGTAGAGGACCAGAGAAAGGGTGGAGCAGGGTTTTGTAGGGTAAAGATCTGCTGTAAACATTTCTTCCAAACCTGTTACTTGAATGGATTCCCTGATGTAATAAACAGGTGTCTTTTATTGCTTATGAAATAAATGAAAGAATACTATAAAACAAAATTTGACTCCTTCCTGCCTCCTCTGGACCACCCTTTAACTGGGTCTTAAAGCGGTAGTAAACCGTTGTGTTTTTTTAAAATCTTTGCAACCTGCAAGGCAATGTCATAATGTGCTAGTATGCATCGAAACTTACCTTAGAACGAAGCCCTCCAGCAGCATGTTGTCACCGCTGAAGGCGCCTCCATCTTCACCTGGTCTTCCTTCCGAGTTCGCGGACTCCGGCTGTGTGGCTGGCCAGAGCCGCGATGACATCACTGCTATTTCTTCCACTGATACCGATGATGGGGTACTATTACTCCCACTAATACCAATGATGGGGCACTTCTCCTCCTACTGACCACAAACCCTGAGGCTATGTTTATTCTACCGATGCTGGGCCCAGGACACTTTCTACCCTCACTGTCCACAATCCGGCTCCCCTAAAGTCTGATGGACAGTAAACTGGCTCTTTGAAAAGTTTGGAGACCCCGTGCTCTATGGCATCATGCACAGAGCAGTACAGGGGCCATACAACATGCGGCACCCACTGCCAATGTGTACAGCTGCCACTGAGATGCATTAGAAGGGGTGGCTGTGATAGTGCTGTCATTATACAGGCTCTGCACATTGTATGGCCCCTCTATGGCCCTGTGCACAAAGCCTTACATGGAGTATACTAGATAAATAGGTAATTTAGCTCCAAGGAAGTGACATCTTTGTATGTATAGGCAATTTTTTTCTCAGTTTTGGATAGCGTAGGGATGTGTGGAAACCCTTGTTGGTTTATATTTTACCCTCTATATACCATTGGGGATATTACCCTTCGCTTCCTGGAGATGCATCAGAAAATGAGAGAAAATCTTTACCAAGTCAGGGGAATTTTCTTCTTAGGAAGACACCGTTGTACCCCAATGGATATACATTGCAGCACAACATGCGGTAATAAACTACTGTGTATTGTGGTGTTTATCATTATAAATAAACTGTAGTACATTTGTGTAAGATAACTCACTCAAATGAATGCCTTTATACAATGCATGTTAACACATTACAACAGTGTGAACCCAACCTTCGAGAGTTGTCACTAAAATGGGTGTCCTCAAAGGAAAATTGTAAGTTGTATGTAAAATCGAGGATTTCCCATCACTTTAGTATTGGTGACAATGGCCGTTAAGATAATTAGAGACAATGAACCTACCTAATGGGGGGCACAGAAAATAAGAAAACATGACAGGGGCTCTTATCCTTCCCCACTCTAACCAAAACTAAAATAGGGTTTGGTCATACATCCAACACTGTCTTAATGCATGGGCACCCCTGGGCAGTGCCCAGAGGCCCCAGGTGCATGGGGGCCCCATGATAATCTTGCATTACATCATACTTGCCAACTGTCCCGGATTTTCCTGGACAGTAATGTTTTTTTATTAAGCTATCCCTAGATGGCTGTGTCCTGGGCAGTGTTCCAAAACCCGTACTGTTCCCCCCTCCCTGTATTGTGATCTTTGTGTTAATTAGTCTTTGATTTATGGCATGTTTTCTTATTGTTTTAAATCTATTTTATTAAAAGTACTAATAAATATATGTTTAATTCTATCAACTGTTTATGCTTTAATTCTTGAGAGCAGGCAACATAAATAGGGGCAGGCTGGTAGGGGCCCCAGTGCCTTCTTTGCCCAGGGGCCCATGATGCTATTAAGACGGCCCTGCATACATCCACTTCAAGATATATTGGGCGCTGATTATTGCACCCCTCTTCTGGAGACAACCCTCTTGTGTAATGAATCTGTTGGGCGCTCATTATTATACGACGCTCAGGTGCATGAAGTATAGGCAGAACTGTAAAAAGGGAACTTTAAAAAAAAAAAAAAAAAACTGAAACATTTGAGTCAGCAGAAACATTGTTTTAAAAAGGATATCAGTGACTGATTTCTCCTGGGAATTTGTCGAGCTACAATAAAGTCTCATGCACACGGGCGTATTAAAATACTCCTATCCACACTGGATCTTGCTGGCAGAAAAATGCAGGGTAAAAAATGCTTGTTTTGGTGCGTTTATAAGGCGTATGACGTGTAGAAGCCTTTATGTGTAAATTATTACATTGGTTTGAATATTCATTTGTTCTAGCCACTAGAATGTATGTATGTGTGTTTATATGTGTTTATGCATATTGTTACAATTTACATGCATATTTGTGTAAATTTTGCCAGTAAGCGCCTCTCCAAATGCAGCTCTAAAATACAAATCTAACTGCCACATTGGTTAAAATAGAGCTGCATTTAGAGGCTAAAATAATAAAATGAAAAATGCCTCTAAAACTGTTTTCTTTTTCTGCACATGTGTTGCGAGCTAAGGTCTCATGCACACGGGTATATTCCAAATATACTGCCAGAAGTTGGCAAAAAAAAAATGCCTCTAATGTCATGTATTTGTTCATATTTATGCATGTCTAGAGGTGTGTGTGTATGAGCATAAACTCATTGTTCTGGTAAGAATATTCATTTATTCAAGCCACTAGAATAAATGTATGTGCATACATGTGCGTTTATACATGTTTTTGTGCATACACACGTGAGTTATGCTCATAAACGCCTCTGCAAAAGCAGCTTTGGAGAATTTGTTTTTTAATGCCCCTTAACGCTGCTCACAAATATGCACAGAAATACCTGCATGTGCATGGGCACATTAAAGTTATACTAAAGCCTCCTTCCTTTTTTTTTTTTTTTTTGTTTAAAATAACAAACATGTAATACTTGCCTGCTCTGTGTAGTGGTTGTGCACAAAGCAGCCCAGGTCCTCCTTTTCTTGGTACTCCTGTTGAGTGCCCCCACAGCAAGCAGCTTGCTATGGGAGCACCCAAGCCGAGCCGCAGCTCCCTGTGTCCATTCAGATACGGAGCTTCGGCCTGGCCACACCCCCTATCTCTCCTCATTGGCTCACTGACTTTGATTGACAGCAGTGGAAGCCAATGGCGCTTTGCTGCTGTCTCAGACAATGAATAGGGAGAGTCCCAGACAGCCGAGTCTCTTGTGCAACATTGCAACATCACTGGATCTAGATGGGGCTCAGGTAAGTATTAGGGGGGCTGCTGCACACAGAAGGCCTTTTATCTTAATGCATAGAATGGATTATGAAAAAAAACCTTCTGTCTTTACAACCACTTTAAATAACAAGCAGCTTTGTTAATGGACATAAAAACAATAAAATGCCAGTTGCCCCTAGTTGCCCTTAGTCATACACTTTGTGTTTACCTCTAGCTGGTTCATGGACACAGTTCAAGCTTGTTGTTCCTCATTGACCATTGTATATTGACCATTATGCATTGACATGTAATTTTGTAAGGATTTGAAGTGACCATACTCAATAATGAATATAAGGGTTACATTTAGATATTAATAAATAGATTTGTGTCTTTTTTCAACCTGAGTATCTATACTGACATTGACATTTTGGGATAATTACAGATACTATCCATTAATCGGTACAACTTGTTTGAGACTTGTCCCAGCGACAATAGTGGACACGCTGCTTTTTGGCAGCCATAAATGAAAGTGTATGTAAACTATAATATTAAAGTGACACGAAACTCTGGTATATAAAAAACATCTATTTATGTATTCTTAACTCAAAAAGGTACTTTCTATTGCTCTCAGATCCTCCAAATCTCCAAATCCCTTTTTATTTATCCTGTGATCTGACTTTCCGATAAAGGGCGGCTACATTCCAACATATACTTCCTGAGATGGACTATGGGATATGTAGTCTATAGAGCAGTGCACGTGACCCCAACTAACGCACACTGCTCATTCCAAACAACTGGAAGTTTCAGGAGCTCGTAGAGAACTTTACAAGGAGGCAGATAAACACAGTAAGAAATAGTTTCATGAAAAATAGATTACAGGACCATTAAATCTTGGATGTGTATGGATTATTTTTGGAGAATAAAGAAAGTGGGTTTGATTTACTAAAACTGGAGTGTGCAAAATCTGGTGCAGATGTGCATGGTAGCCAATCAGCTTCTAACTCAATTAAGTGTTGACAATAAAACCTGAAAGCTGATTGGTTTCTATGCAGAGCTGCACTAGATTTTGCACTCTCCAGTTTTAGTTAATCAACCCCATTGTTTAGTGTAGCCTTATTCAACCAGGGTAACTTCAGGTTTCTTCAGGGGTGCCTTGGCAAAATGCCTAAAAATTGTATACAAGCCAGCAGGTGGATCAGGTCTGCCTTTAAGTTACACAAAGCCACAGGTTTTCATTGTGCACCATTACAAGCTTTTAGTTGCTGATGTCCTAACAACCATTGTCATAATCGGTTGATAAAGAGGATGTTGGGCACCTACAAAGCATCCATGTTTGCCTCTCCCCTGCCCCTCTACATCACCACTTAGGCATTAGCTGAGTGAGGCTGGGTTCACATTGGTACGAGAAGCGCTCCGACATTGGGAGCACAAGTCGCATGACGTGTATAAATCAATTGTTCCCTATGAGAGCCATCTTGACTGGTCCGACACAAGTTGGTCCAACTTTGAAAAAGGTTCCTGCACTACTTTGGTCTGACTTTGATCCTACTTCAGCCCATTGAATGTCACTGAAGTCAGATCAGTTAAGACGATGATCCGACTTTGGCATACGACTTGTGCTCTGTGGATCTTGAAGGGGATCACCACGCCAAATTAAAAAAAAAGCCATAGATGCCCCCCTTCAAGACTGTACCAGGCCCTTCAGTCTGGTATAGAATTTAAGGGGAACCCCAACGGCAAAATAAAAAATCAAGGGGTCCCCGAGATCCCGCCCCCCACTATATGTGAATGAGTATATATGTGAATGGGTATGGATGAGTACATCATCCAGAGGCCCCACCACCTTGTGACATCACCACCGCATCATGCCCTGGGTGGTGATGTCACAAGGGGTGGGGCCTCCATATGACATCACCGGATGGGCACGCCCCATGGCTATATAAGTAATGGCACACGGCAGACCTAGCATTACAGCGGGAGCAAGCATTAGGAGAAGATAGGAGGGAGAACAGAGGGAGAAGACAGCAGAGAGAGGAAAACTAGCAAAGGGAGAAAACAGCCGAGAGAGGAGAACCAGCAGCGGAAGAAGACATCAGAGGAGGGAGGAGAACCGGAGGAAGATGTCATCAGCGGAGGGAGAAGAAATCAGAAGGAGAAGAGATGCTGGAGCTGCTTTAATAAATTACTTTGTCAAAAACCTGTGTTTTCGAATTGTAGGGCATAGTCGGATTCACAGTCGTGTCTTACCAGTGTGAACCAAGTCTGAGGGAGAGAGACTGAGGGAGAATAGAAACATCGGAATACTAGTCAGTACCAGTGTGCAAAGGTATGTCTGCTTTGGAAGAATAAATAACCTCTAAGGTGTCCTATGTCCACATGTGTGGATGCTGTTGCAATATTTAAACCTATTAGTTTTGTTTGTTTTTTTTTTACAATGGGGCGCCTTGAGGGTGTGAACAATTTTAAAGGGTGCCTTGACTCAAAAAAATTGTCAGGGCTGGGCTCAGCTCTCCCTTCTAAGAGCAAGCTGCTCAGCTGAGGGTTAATTGCCAGTCTCAGCTTCCACTCTGTCTCACCTGATGGCCATATCCTGCCTCGTTAAGCCAGCTCTGCTGCTGTATAAACTGCATGGATCAGATCACAGATGCCTTTGCCTTGGTCAATGTCTCTGGAGAAATGTCTGCTGTGTGTTCCTGTGAAAGACTTTGCCTGTTTGACGTTTCCTTCTGATTCCTGGATTCAAGACCCTGCTCGGTTTGACCTCGTTGATCTCTGGACTTCTGTTTCACTGGCTTGCTCTGACTATCCGTTCTGGTTACCGAACCCTGGCTATGTTTTGACATTTTACCTTTTTATTAAAAAGTGTGATTTTACTGCACTTCTGTCTTTGTCTGATTCGGTGTTCCTGACAGAAACACTGGTTTAGTGTCACTTTAAATTTCTAATATTTTCCCCCTTTTGATCTTTTAGATATAAAATTGAAAGTGTATTATATCTGTTCAACAAGTGCAAAAAAATTTGCTGTTCATACAGCCAGAAAACATGTAAGCTGATAAGGTCCTGGGTTTTTTGCCTCTGGACTCTTATTAGATAGTATTGTTCCCTGCTATCTCAGTGGACTACAAAACACCTTCCCCTGTTTTGCAGACAAGAGGGAAGTCCTAACACACTCCCTATCCTAGGGTGAAAATGCTGCTCAGCACAGTTGTCAACCTAGGACAGGAAGTTTGTTAATGGCAGAGTTACCAGGTTAAAAAAAAGGGAAACAAATGTGTGAAAAAGGAAAACTAATTTAGCCACCTTTTTTAAGGACGGGTCAGCTGCAATACAATCAGTTTTTGTTCTTGGGTTTAGATATACTTTAAGTCAGACTGGTACCCTAGCTGGCTAAGGAAGATTATTTATTGGCAACACAGTGGCAAAGTGGTTAGCACTTCCACCTGGCAGTAATAAGGTTGTCAGTTTGAATCCCAACCGCGGCACTACCTGCATGGAATTTGCTTGTTCTGCCTGCGCCTGCGTGGGTTTCCTCCCAAAGTCATGATGGTAAGTTGCCTAAGTTGCAGTATGTGTATGAATGTGAGTTAGGGACCTTAGACGGTAAGCTCCTTGAAGGCATGGACTGATGTGAATGTAGAATAAATATGTGTAAAATTCAGCGTAAATTGACCGCGCTATATAAGTATCTGTAGTGAATAATATTAATACATTTTATCCATCTGCAATTTGTTATATCTACATTGTACTGTATGTCTGTTTGTATAAATTGTGAAAACTCCCTTATACCCACCTCAGTTATAGCCTGCACTAGATTTGCCAGAAGTATTTATCGGCCAAGTACTCACATATGGGTATCGTCCTCATGCGCCATAGTAATAGATGCACCATAGGTAAAGTGATTATTCATTTAAATGGCAGGATATAGCTTCACACTAATAAGGCTTGTTCACATAGCCAAGACCTGACGTATAAGCTGCATAACTGCAGCACACTGTAATGCATTGTAGATGTGCATGGCAAAGTCAATTGCACCCCAATGTACATCTACAGTGCCCTGAAATGCAGCTGGTAACACACAATACAACATAAAGACCCATATGCTCTGTACATTGAATTTAAAAAATGGCACAGGACTGTATTCTTTTTTAGTGTGGGCCTATTTATCTTGGGCTGACTAACACAATGCCCATCAGAACACTGAAGAGGCGCACTGTGTTCCAATGTGAACAAGCCCTTAAAATATTGTCCCTATAAATAAATACATCATTGTTAAATGATTTGCCCTCGTAGAGGATTAACCACTACTAAAGCCAGCCATAGATGGTTCGAATCTTGGCCAGTTCAGCAGGAACCTGCTGAAATTTTAAGTATGTATAGGCAGGCTGAATGGTACCTGTATGGGCAAGCTGAACGGAACTATGTATGGGCAGGCTGAATGGTACCTGTATGGGCAAGCTGAACGGAACTATGTATGGGCAGGCTGAATGGTACCTGTATGGGCAAGCTGAACGGAATTATGTATGGGCAGGCTGAATGGTACCTGTATGGGCAAGCTGAACGGAATTATGTATGGGCAGGCTGAATGGTACCTGTAGGGGCAAGCTGAACGGAACTATGTATGGGCAGGCTGAATTGTACCTGTATGGGCAAGCTCAACGGAACTATGTGGGCAGGCTGAATGGTACCTGTATGGACAAGGTGAACGGAACTATGTATGGGCAGGCTGAATGGAACTATGTATAGGCAGACTGAATGGTACCTGTATGGGCACGCTGAACGGAACTATATATGAGCAGGCTCAATCAATCAACTTGGGGGCAAGACTGTCGGGTTTTACATGCGACTGTTGCTAGCGGCTATTATAGCTGCTAGAAATAATCACTGTGTTCTCTCCCTGCAGGGAGAAAACAGTGACACAGTGGGAGGGATTCCTGTGGTTGCGGGAAAGAAAACCACTAAGCCTATGGACATCTTAAGGCTACATTCACACTGGGGATTAAGGCCAGTGCCAATTGTATGTTCTGTTTACAGCTGAGGATGAGAGCAGCTAGGTGCAGCCCCTGGCCCCATTCACTCTAATGACAGGTCGCTGGAGGCTGCAGCTATTTGCAGCACTCCACACAGCCAGCGATTACCTGCGGTGATCACTGCTGGACGCACTTTGTGTGGGGAGCCTTCCCGGTCATCAGAATACATAGATCAGCACTGCTCGCTATAGACAGTGGTGCTGATCAATCAGGGAAAAACCCGACAGGCTGGTTGTACAGAAATGGATCGGTAGAATGTGTTGTGTAAATGGCCTTCTTTTTTTTTTTAAGTGTTAGTATCTGCGCAACTGATCAGCCGATTTCCCACTTAATTTTCCCACTCCATTTGAAAATTTTCACCAAAATTCTCTCCTCCTGCCTGCAATCGCATCTTCAGTCTCAAGCTCACCTGGCTCAATCAGGATTTACACCTAACAGGGAAGCAAAGGACAATACCCACAAAACTTCTATATGCCATCCATCTTGCTCACAAACATAAAACTCCATGTGGCATCTCTCCACAGATACAGAATAGGCCTTTAATAGGATGGATTGGTCATTGCTGAAATTGATATTACAACATTAACACAGTATACACAGTATAGGCCTAGAAGAAAACATGTTTAAATGGATGCCATTTATTTGCATCCTACAATAGCGGTGAGAGCCGATGAGACAGCTTCTGCACTCTTTTCCCTAAAAAATGGAACTAGACAAGAATGCCCTCTGTTCTTAATTTTTGTTCTTATACTCAAGCCCTTCCTTCGGTACTTTAGAAAAAATTTTAACATAACAGGATTGTGGTCACAAACACACCAACATTAAAGTGGATGTAAAACTGATTCATGAAATTTGAGCTGGGCACATAGATCTGCAGTGTTTTGTTTCTACTTAGCAGGGGAATATAGAATAAGTAAACCCCATCAGCTTATGCCAAAGACTTTTTTTATTCTTTATCACCAAACCTGAACTACCGTTTCCCAATCTCCTGGTGGAAGCTCAGCAATTAAGAAATATGAAAAACTATCTAATTTAAAGAAAAATCTCCACAAATCACAAGGCACTAAACATTTTATTCTACTTATTCTTTAGACTACTGCATCTCATATCCAATTTCACTCACCGATGAGCAGGAAAATATTTTTTTTACCTTGGACCAAAATTACCCCTATGATAGATGGAATATTTGCAGAAAACTTCCCCTGCATCATTAAGGAACTGCAGAAATGGCATAGTATACTATACTAGTATACATAGTATGGCATAAAGGTCATCCCTAAATGGCATATCCCCGCCCCCATACTTTATTTGTTTCAGACCCTACTGACAGCTACCAGCCTAGTTCCTCCATACGCTTCGTCTGGAATTTGCTCACTCACTTCTGGGTCAGCAAGGAACCCAGATTAGCTTACAACACATTGACACTGCCCAAGGTCTATGGAGACATTGACTTCCCAGACCCAAATAAATACTATCAGGCAATGCGTTTAACCAGGACAGTAGACTGAGGTAGATGCTCACTCACAAAAAAACAATGAATAACCTTGAAACAAGAAACAAAAAATCCTCTTCAATGACCATCATGGCTTGACCACAAGCATGCCAACCTACTTAAAACTCATCCCACTACTGGCCCAATCATAAAAGTCCCTACTGCTACAGGATGCGTTACCCCTTTCCATGCATGCCATTTCAGGAAATACTCCTATGATTGGTAATCCGTCCTTCCCTCCTGGCCCAAACAATAAATATCTCACATCCCTCCTTAAAGCCAACAAATTCAGGCTAAAAAGCTTTTTAATCTCTATGGGAGTCTTAAAAATTCAGCGAATAATGGAAGCTCCCCTTGGTCGCTAGGGAGCAATACGCATGTCACATTTTTTTACTGTCCCATACCAAAATGTCGCTCTGAAATGATTGCTTCTTAAGCAACACACGGTTCGACGATCGCATACAACAGGTCGTACTCACGACCGTTGTATGCGAAATCGATCGTTCGTATGCGCGATTTGAACAGTCGAACATACGACCGTCGTACAAGGGAGTTGTATGAGCAGACTAGAAAACTTGGTCGTACCAACAAGCTCTCATACGACCGTTGTATGGTGCGTACAGAGCAGTTGGTACAACAAAGTTGTATTGTGAAAAACATGCATGCTCCAAAGTCAGGAACAGCTGGATGCTAATTACATGCACCTGAACGTTCTTTCCCCGGCTGTACGATCGTGTAGTGCAGTCAGTATGCTGCATACAACAGCCAACATACGATTCGACACGATCGTACGTGCGATCATCGAACCGTGTGTACGAGGCATTAGACTTTGGGGTTGATTTACTAAAGGCAAATAGGCTGTTCACTTTGAAAGGGGAGTTGCAATTTGCAAGGGACTTTTCCCCAGAGCTTAGTGAATGAGGTGAAGCTCTTCTGACTTCCATCCAATCCAATCATGTGCAAGCAAAAATGCTATTTTTTATAGCATGTGATTGGGTATTCTTTGGCCCCTTTTTGTACAGAATCCAGTAGACACACACTTTCAAGAAAGTACTGTTACCTTACTTTACTACTGGAAGAATTTACACCACCTTATATTTGTAAATGGGAAAGGAATCTGGAGGTGTCCTTTACCCTTCAGCAAATAGAAGACATTCTTGTTTTGCCAATCATTCCACTATAGCTAGGAGCTTTCAAGATTCTGGTTATAACACACATTAGTACTGGGTTCCACCTGTTCTGCATACAACTTAGCCACACATCAATCAACTTTTGTTGGTGTTGCGAAGGATCTGAAGGTACGCTGTTACACATGCCAGAATCTGTAGTCTGACTACCTCCCTCTGTAGAAAACAAGAACTTCCCCTTCGGTAGGCTTATGGTTCTCCAAAACCCTTTAAATAAAAAATTTGGAAGATTTAAGAACATCATTAAAACCTCAAGAGGAAACATTTTGGAGGACAGAGTATTACTAGATAGAGTTCTCGCACTCGCAGAAGTATTGGATTTCTGACATTGAGGGATTAGCCATGAATATGGAAATATTGAACTACTGGACCAAATCCAAACAGTGAGGGCACTTGAGCAGCCTTGTCCTACTTTCCACCCCCATGCCCCCACACCCCTCCCTCCCAGACCCTACCCATCCTTCCATATCGCCCCCCTCCTTTTTCTCTTCCTCTTTATTCTCCTTATGTTTTGCCTGACATTCCCTACAGTTCCTTCCCGTCTCTTCTTTTAAGATAAAAGCTGAGGATTCAACCCAGAGTTCATTTCACAACACCTAATATACACAATAAAACTGAAGCTACTTTCCGTATTTGCTGGCAGGTTGTATTGTCTATTTTATTGTATATTTGTGTTGATTTTGGATTGTGTGAGCTACTTTGTAACAACTTCTTTGCTCACATATGTGCCAATACATCCTTTGTTCCTATAAATGAAGAATTTCATATAGTGGTGGTATAGCCATGGTAGGACCATATTGTGGCTTTAGGGCCGGTTCACACAGGGGCAATCCGACTTCAGGCTCGACTTTGCTAGGTGATTTCAATGCGGCATCAATGCGACTTCAGCGCGACTTTGGGCGACCTACAACACAACTTAAAACGACCTCCATGCCAGGCGGGAGGGAGGGAGGGGGTTGCCTGGGTAATTCACTAGGTAAATTCTTTTCTTTTTCCCGTAAAGTCTCCTCAATATAGATGGGGATCTGACTTGGAGGTGACTTCCATTGAATTCTATGGGCACAAGTCAGATAGAAGTCACCTTGAAGTAATGCAGGAACCTTTTTTGAAGTTGAAGTGACTTCAGTAGTGTACATTAAGGCGGCTCCCATTCATTTCAATGGGATTTCTTATGTCAAGCGACTCGGGGCGACACAAGTCGTATTCCAAGTTGCTATACTGTGAACCAAGCCTAAAAAAAATTTCTCCAATATCATTCACACCACAATCTAGCCTACGCTACTATACTAAAACCAAATCCAAGTACAGTCATATAAAAGTATACGAATGTGATTTTATTAAAAGACCAGATTCCTGTTTCTGGCAGTTGTACAAACTTGTAAATACTATTCTGTATTGTGTAAAATCAGACATATGGAAAAACAGTAGCGTCTATAAGTTGTCCTTGTTCTATGAATCTCTATTTGAAAAGTCCGTCAGCAACAGTAAAAGTGTTCAAAAAAATCAGACAAACTCACTTAGAATTCTATCTCCTATTAAAGGCAGATTACTGGAATTCCTCCTCTAATTTAGTCATTCAGTAAATGAAGTGCCCTGTTAATAACTTCATTATATGGCGTCCACAAGCACCTATTGTTTCGTGAAAATGTAATGAAGGGGGTAGGAAGACTGTCACCATTCAGCCCAAACAGTTTGGAAACGATGACGACAGAAGGGGTGCAGGGTCAGGATATGAATTGGATTTGCATTTGGGGGGGGGGTTCCTAATGTCAATCAGTAAATGCCAGCCTGGAGCAATCCGTTGTGTGTGAGCTCAGAAAGGGCATGGGGTACATTTTTAGGATCACCACCACTAGCAGAGTATCAAATGCATTCCTACATCCCAAAATCACACACACACCCCAATATACAAATCACTGCTTATCAGACAGTAGAAGGTCTGCAAGTATATAAATAGCCCTGTGACAGTCGCACAGCATGGAGCTCCAAACCCAACGGTTAGCAATAACACAGATCCACATGTTTAAAACTTTCTCTAAAGACCTTCCAATTGTTTAGAATGAGCTCTTTGCAGACTTGACTTAATAAGGCAAGTCGCCAGATCAGCTTTTGCACAGTTCTTTCCATGAAACACATAAGGCTGAACAAGGAAAGAGAATGAGAGATGGAAGATCTACACCCAGGGATCTCTTCTACAAGAAGAAGGTCCCCTCCCGGACAGACGGACGGACGGACAAGGACGCTGCACTCTGCACTGCACATCAAATGTATTCTTCTGTTCTCATTTAGTCCAAGAAAATACAAATGCCCCTTTATCCATTATCATTTTTAGGGAAAAAAAGTTTTTTCTCAAAAATAGTAAAGCCACTTGTGTCTGGGGAGGAACAGTTTTTGGCAAAATTCAGTTTTCTGCATAACTACCAAAGCGTAAACTCAGTGCTTTGCTCATTTCAGTGGAATTAGGGGAGTCCCTCGCATTAGGGTGTGCACACCAAAGCTTGAACACACATGCCCCTGTGTGTGAATATACTGTATACCATATATATATATATATACATACACACACACACACGTATAAATGAATATGAAAACATATGAAAGTGTACTAAAAACATGTGCGGTGTCAGTAGGGCAGTGGATGGTGTCAGCCAGTCAGTAGAGAAGAATACGGTGTCAGTAGAGCAATGGATGGTGTCAGCCAGTCAGTAGAGAAGAATACGGTGTCAGTAGGGCAGTGGATGGTGTCAGCCAGTCAGTAGAGAAGAATACGGTGTCAGTAGGGCAGTGGATGGTGTCAGCCAGTCAGTAGAGAAGAATACGTTGTCAGTAGGGCAGTGGATGGGGTCAGCCAGTCAGTAGAGAAGAATACGGTGTCAGTAGAGCAATGGATGGTGTCAGCCAGTCAGTAGAGAAGAATACGGTGTCAGTAGGGCAGTGGATGGTGTCAGCCAGTCAGTAGAGAAGAATACGGTGTCAGTAGGGCAGTGGATGGTGTCAGCCAGTCAGTAGAGAAGAATACGGTGTCAGTAGGGCAGTGGATGGGGTCAGCCAGTCAGTAGAGAAGAATACGGTGTCAGTAGAGCAATGGATGGTGTCAGCCAGTCAGTAGAGAAGAATACGGTGTCAGTAGGGCAGTGGATGGTGTCAGCCAGTCAGTAGAGAAGAATACGGTGTCAGTAGGGCAGTGGATGCATTTTTTTTTCAATTGTATTTTTTTAATTTGTTTTTATTATTAAAATATTAAATTAAATATTATTGTAATATTATTATTTCTTTTAAATAATATTTTAAATAGTTCATTTAAAGTATTAAATGAATATAATTTTTTTTATTATTTTTTTCCATCTTTTTTTTGGGAACTCCGTTGGGACCCTCTGATGTCTCACTTTTGAGACAGAGAAAAGGACTGAGGACAGAGATTCCCCAGTCCCTTTCTCTGCAGCCAAAGCTGCACTGGACAATGAATGAATGGGAAGTGCTCTGTGCTGAGCAGCTCCCTGTTCATTCACAAACTGAAGCATAGTAAATACAGTTTACTATGCTTTTGTTATGAATGAACACAGTGACACATTGAGCTCAGAGCAAAATACATGGCGAGGAAACACCTTTCCTAATGTTCTCAGCAGAGCACAGTCCTCCTGAGTTCCCATCCCTCCATCACATATCTATAATAATGATTAAAATACAATCACTTTATATTTCTTACTTTCATCCATAATGTGCTTTTCCTTCTGTGAAAACAATGTAAGCTGATGAGAAAAATGGGGTCCTGTCTTCCTGGCACAAGTACAGCTCCAGGGGAGGGGAATTGGGCTCTTTAAATCCTCATTTAAATCTCACTGCATCCTTCAAACCAACAAAAATCTTCTCCATGTCACCTTCCCCATTCACTCCAAAAATGGGAAGACTTCTGAAATCTCAGGATTTTACCAACATTGATGGGAAATTAAAATGTGTTATTTCTCTACTCATGATCCCATTGAATGACAGCTTTTCCATCTTCTCCATGAAACATAGCAACCCATACATTAGACAGCTGCACATTCATTAGGTATATACAGAATATATATATATACACAGAGTATATTCTGCTTGCTGATCAGCACTGCCCAGCCATGCCTTACTGCTGTGTATTGTCAGATCTCCTGTACACAGGGAAGTTGCTGTAAATAAAGGTGAGATGACAAGCAGAAGGAGCCCCCCCTCCCCCATTACCTGTCCAGCCCAGCAGACACCCGGAGATCAGCAGCAGGAGATGCATGGTCCAAGCCTCAGCACACAGCACCCTGCAGAGGATGATCAACACTGACAGTACAGGCAAGGCTGACGTCACGGGAGGGGCGGGGAGGGGGTGTGGACAGAGCTTGGGAGCTCAGCTGTTGCTATTGGTTAATTCCCTCCGCTGAAGGATGACAGCTGGGAAGAGTCTGCGTGCCGAGCAGAGGTGTGAATGACAGCATGGGACAGATCGCTGTACAGAAAATACACACCGGGCTCCATACACAGCACTGTACATTATACACATCACTGTACATTATACACATCACTGTACATTACACACATCACTGTACATTATACAGATCACTGTACATTATACACATCACTGTACATTACACACATCACTGTACATTATAAACATCACTGTACATTATATAGATCACTGTACATTATACACATCACTGTACATTATATAGATCACTGTACATTATACACATCACTGTACATTATATACATCACTGTACATTATATAGATCACTGTACATTATACACATCACTGTACATTATATAGATCACTGTACATTATACACATCACTGTACATTATACACATCACTGTACATTATATAGATCACTGTACATTATACACATCACTGTACATTATACACATCAATTTACATTATAAACATCACTGTACATTATATAGATCACTGTACATTATACACATCACTGTACATTATACACATCACTGTACATTATAAACATCACTGTACATTATATAGATCACTGTACATTATACACATCACTGTACATTATACACATCACTGTACATTATATAGATCACTGTACATTATACACATCACTGTACATTATATATATCACTGTACATTACACACATCACTGTACATTACACACATCACTGTACATTATATAGATCACTGTACATTATACACATCACTGTACATTATATATATCACTGTACATTATACACATCACTGTACATTATACACATCACTGTACATTATACACATCACTGTACATTACACACATCACTGTACATTATAAACATCACTGTACATTATATAGATCACTGTACATTATACACATCACTGTACATTATACACATCACTGTACATTATATAGATCACTGTACATTATACACATCACTGTACATTATACAGATCACTGTACATTATACACATCACTGTACATTATACACATCAATTTACATTATATAGATCACTGTACATTATACACATCACTGTACATTATAAACATCACTGTACATTACACACATCACTGTACATTACACACATCACTGTACATTATACAGATCACTGTACATTATACACATCAATTTACATTATATAGATCACTGTACATTACACACATCACTGTACATTATATAGATCACTGTACATTATACACATCACTGTACATTACACACATCACTGTACATTATAAACATCACTGTACATTATATAGATCACTGTACATTATACACATCACTGTACATTATATAGATCACTGTACATTATACACATCACTGTACATTACACACATCACTGTACATTATACACATCACTGTACATTATAAACATCACTGTACATTACACACATCACTGTACATTATATACATCACTGTACATTACACACATCACTGTACATTACACACATCACTGTACATTATATACATCACTGTACATTACACACATCACTGTACATTACACACATCACTGTACATTATACACATCACTGTACATTACACACATCAATTTACATTATACACATCACTGTACATTATATAGATCACTGTACATTATATACATCACTGTACATTATACACATCACTGTACATTATACACATCACTGTACATTATATAGATCACTGTACATTATATACATCACTGTACATTATACACATCACTGTACATTATACACATCACTGTACATTATATAGATCACTGTACATTATATAAATCAGTGTACATTATACACATCACTGTACATTATACACATCACTGTACATTGCACACATCACTGTACATTACACACATCACTGTACATTATACACATCACTGTACATTATATAGATCACTGTACATTATATAAATCAGTGTACATTATACACATCACTGTACATTATACACATCACTGTACATTACACACATCACTGTACATTATAAACATCACTGTACATTACACACATCACTGTACATTATAAACATCACTGTACATTATACACATCACTGTACATTACACACATCACTGTACATTATATAGATCACTGTACATTATACACATCACTGTACATTATACACATCACTGTACATTATAAACATCACTGTACATTACACACATCACTGTACATTATATAGATCACTGTACATTATACACATCACTGTACATTATACACATCACTGTACATTATAAACATCACTGTACATTATATAGATCACTGTACATTATACACATCACTGTACATTACACACATCACTGTACATTATAAACATCACTGTACATTATACACATCACTGTACATTATATAGATCACTGTACATTATACACATCACTGTACATTACACACATCACTGTACATTATACACATCACTGTACATTATAAACATCATTGTACATTATATACATCACTGTACATTATACACATCACTGTACATTATACACATCACTGTACATTATACACATCACTGTACATTACACACATCACTGTACATTATAAACATCATTGTACATTATACAGATCACTGTACATTATATAGATCACTGTACATAATAAACATCACTGTACATTACACACATCACTGTACATTATATAGATCACTGTACATAATAAACATCACTGTACATTACACACATCACTGAACATTACACACATCACTGTACATTATACACATCACTGTACATTATACACATCAATTTACATTATACACATCACTGTACATTACACACATCACTGTACATTACACACATCACTGTACATTATACACATCACTGTACATTATACACATCACTGTACATTACACACATCACTGTACATTATAAACATCATTGTACATTATATACATCACTGTACATTATACACATCACTGTACATTATACACATCACTGTACATTACACACATCACTGTACATTATAAACATCATTGTACATTATATACATCACTGTACATTATACACATCACTGTACATTACACACATCAATTTACATTATACACATCAATTTACATTATACACATCACTGTACATTACACACATCAATTTACATTATACACATCACTGTACATTATATAGATCACTGTACATTATACAGATCACTGTACATTATATAGATCACTGTACATAATAAACATCACTGTACATTACACACATCACTGTACATTATATAGATCACTGTACATTATACAGATCACTGTACATTACACACATCAATTTACATTATACACATCACTGTACATTATACAGATCACTGTACATTATACACATCACTGTACATTATACACATCACTGTACATTATACACATCACTGTACATTACACACATCAATTTGCATTATACACATCACTGTACATTATATACATCACTGTACATTACACACATCACTGTACATTATACACATCACTGTACATTACACACATCACTGTACATTATACACATCACTGTACATTATACACATCAATTTACATTATACACATCACTGTACATTATACACATCACTGTACATTACACACATCACTGTACATTATAAACATCACTGTACATTATACACATCACTGTACATTATATACATCACTGTACATTATAAACATCACTGTACATTACACACATCAATTTACATTATACACATCACTGTACATTATAAACATCACTGTACATTACACACATCACTGTACATTATACACATCAATTTACATTATACACATCACTGTACATTATGAACATCACTGTACATTATACACATCACTGTACATTATAAACATCACTGTACATTACACACATCACTGTACATTACACACATCAATTTACATTATACACATCACTGTACATTATGAACATCACTGTACATTACACACATCACTGTACATTATACACATCACTGTACATTATGAACATCACTGTACATTACACACATCACTGTACATTACACACATCACTGTACATTATACACATCACTGTACATTACACACATCACTGTACATTATACACATCACTGTACATTACACACATCACTGTACATTACACACATCAATTTACATTATACACATCACTGTACATTATACACATCACTGTACATTATACAGATCACTGTACATTACACACATCAATTTACATTATACAGATCACTGTACATAATACACATCACTGTACATTACACACATCACTGTACATTATACACATCACTGTACATTACACACATCACTGTACATTATATAGATCACTGTACATTATATACATCACTGTACATTACACACATCACTGTACATTATACCGATCACTGTACATTATACACATCACTGTACATTATACACATCAATTTACATTATACACATCACTGTACATTACACACATCAATTTACATTATACACATCACTGTACATTATACACATCAATTTACATTATACACATCACTGTACATTATATACATCACTGTACATTACACACATCACTGTACATTATACAGATCACTGTACATTATACACATCACTGTACATTATATACATCACTGTACATTATACAGATCACTGTACATTATACACATCACTGTACATTATATACATCACTGTACATTATACACATCACTGTACATTATATACATCACTGTACATTATACACATCCAGAGGCGTAACTAGAACCTTCAGGGCCCCGGTGCAAGAAATTATGAAGGGCCCCCTGACCCCTGGCCAGGGCCCTTCCCTCTTCCCACTGATCTTGGGGCCCATTACTCCTATCGTGGGTTCCTTTATTACGGTACTGCAGTGGGGCCCTTTCACAAGTTCTGCAGCAGGCCCCAGGGGGGCCAGGGAAGCACACAGGGGCCCTCGGAACAACAGAAGACAAGTAAACTGGATAGAGGAAAATGGAGGAGATTGGGTCCTCTAAATGCCACCCCTGGCATCCCTCCTATTCAGGTGTACAAGGGAGGCACATGGGCCCCCTGGACCCTGGGGCCCGGTTGCAATTGCAACCCCTGCAACCCCTATCGTTACGCCCCTGTACACATCACTGTACATTATACAGATCACTGTACATTATATACATCACTGTACATTATACACATCACTGTACATTATACACATCACTGTACATTATACAGATCACTATACATTATACACATCACTGTACATTATATACATCACTGTACATTATACAGATCACTGTACATTATACACATCACTGTACATTATACACACCATGAGTGATCTGCACAGTGTTCTGTATGTAACACACAGATGACAGGACAGGCTGTGCATGGTATTCTGATCAATGCCTGTCAGGTGTCTGACCGGGAACAATAAACAGAAGTTCAGGAATCAGGGCTGCTGTTAGCAATCAGGGGGCCCCAAACAGCCTACCTGACAGGGCCTCCCCCACCTCCGAAAAATATCAAATGATATTTTTGCTAAAATGCCATGGCTGTGATGCTTCGCAGCCATTGCAGAAATGATACCCTTATTGATAAATACCCATTCAATTGAATAGCACTACTCTGCAAGTGCCCCAGCACCCACGTGCAAAGCATGCGGTTGTGGAGTACTAGTGTGGGGTTAAAGCAGATGGTGAGGAAGTAATATAAAACATTTGAACAAGTCCTTAATTTGTTTTAACTAGTTGTTAGAATTTTACTTTTTTTACGTTTAAAAAAAAAATCTCAATTTTTTAAATTTTTTTCTGGGGTTGGGGAAATATCAGGGGTCTAAATGGACCCCTGATGTCTCACATTTAAAACAGAGAAAGGGACAGAGATTCATCAGTCCCTTTCTCTGTAGCCTCGGCTGTATTGGATCCATAAGTGCCATCAATAAGGCAGTACAGCTGGCTCTGCTGCTCAGCTGATGCCCGGGCCCCCCTTTTGAACTGATGGGGCCCAGGCCCCGTACAGAAGGGCTGACTGTACTGCCTTATCAGCGGCCCTGTCAGAAATGCTATTATCATTTAGCCCTCATTCACACTGAATACAGCTTTGAAATTGTGCGACTTCATCTGAAGCTGCACAATTTCAAAGCCGCATGTCCATGCAAATTCGGATGCGAATTGAAAGACATTTGTACAGCTTCATGCACAGATGTCTATTCAAGTCACACCCAAAATCAGCAAAAGTAGTGCAGGAACTACTTTTGCAAATCAGTGCAGCTCCACAAAGTCGTGCCGTTGCCGGCAATGAGCTGCGACTTGTCATGACCTGTCAAATTGCAAGACAAATGGCTTCAGTGTGAACGAGGGCTTTCTCCACCATAAACTGATGTTTTATTTACGGGCAGACGGTCACCTTCACATATTGCGATTGTATATTGGGCTGGCTGAAGTTCCTCTTTAAGCTCACATGTGACAATCTGCTTGTACAATCTCCATTGGGTTCACCATACACATCAATCTGACTGTGCAATCAAGTTTATATTTACCAAATCTTTATGACCATCCACCTAATATTGAGAAGGGCACCCTTTTGCCACCAAAACAGCCCTGACCTTTCAAGGCATGGACTGTATGCTGTGGTGTCTGGCAACAAGTAGCAGATCCTTTAAAGGAGAAGTACAGCTAAAGCTTGTTTGGCTGTACTTCTGGGGATCACAGGAGTGCAGTCCGTTCTGCACTCCTGTGACCCTTTTCATCAGAAGGCAGGCTGAAGCCCGCTGTTGGCTGCCGTCACAGAGCGGGACCAGGCTGGGGTAAGTTCGCAACAGTGAAGCTGGGATCTGCCCACATGCCTGGACTGGCACCCGGCTCAGCCTCTCAGCGAGCCGCTGAGAGTCTGAGCCGGCCGCCCCCTGCGCAGCTCAATGCTCCAGCCGTCACCAGCTCTCTGCTTAGGGAGCTGTGAGAACTGAGCGATCAGCAGAGTTAGATCGATTGGTTCTCAGTGCTAGTGCCGGTGGGGGACCTAGATAAGTATGATTGGGGGAAAAAAAATCCCATACTTCTCTTTAACCACTTCCCGACTGCCTGCCGTGTTTTCACGGCGGCAGTCGGGTTGCTGTGCACGAATCGCCGCAAATAGGCGGTGATCGCGTGCACAGCTAGGGGGCGCGCACGCATTCTCCAGTGCGGTCGCGGCGGTCCCATTTCGTTGCCGGACCGTTCAGTCAACATGAATAGACCAATGGATTTTGGTCTATTCATGTTGATCGTCCGGCGAATAGGAT
>BLSH010114843.1:6885-38362 GCA_018402905.1 Glandirana rugosa
ATTTGAGAGGGAGTCTCGTGGTTGTCCTTGGACCGGGATTACGTCATAATCAACAAAAATCTTGTTATTTGAGAGGGAGTTTCTTGATTGTCCTTGGACCGGGATTACGTCAACAACAACAAAAATCTTGCTATTAGAGAGGAAGTCTCGTGGTTGTCCTTGGACCGGAATGACGACATTATCAACTAAAATCTTGCTATTTGAGAGGGAGTCTCGTGGTTGTCCTTGGACCGAGATTACGTCATCATCAACAAAAATATTTCTATTGGAGAGGGAGTTTCGTGGTCTGTTGGTGCTCTGAGGGAGAGTTTATCGTTCTAAAATCAACTATTACAGCAGTAAGGCCAGGTTCCTGTTGGTGCTCTGAAGGAGAGATTATCGTTCTAAAAACAACAACAACTGCATTAGGGCCAGGTTCCTGTTAGTTCTTTGAGGGAGAGTTTATTGTTCTAAAAACAACTAATACTGCATTAGGGCCAGGTTCCTGTTGGTGCTCTGAGGGAGAGTTTATCCTTTTAAAAACAACTACTACTGCATTAGGGCCAGGTTCCTGTTCGTGCTTTGAGGGAGCGTTTATTGTTCTAAAAACAACTACTACTGCATTAGGGCCATGTTCCCGTTGGTGCTTTGAGGGAGGGATTATCATTCTAAAAACAACTACTACTGCATTAGGGCCAGGTTCCTGTTGGTGCTCTGAGGGAGAGTTTATCGTTCTAAAAACGACTACTACTGCAATAGAGCCAGGTTCCTGTTGGTGCTCTGAGGGAGAGTTTATTGTTCTAAAAACAACTACAACTGCATTAGGGCCAGGTTCCTGTTGGTGCTTTGAGGGAGAGTTTGTTGTTCTAGAAAAAACTACTACTGCATTATGGTCAGGTTCCTGTTGGTGCTTTTAGGGAGAGATTATCATTATGAAAACAAATACTACTGCATTAGGGCCAGGTTCCCGTTGGTGCTTTGAGGGAGAGTTTATCGTTCTAAAAACAACTACTACTGCATTAGGGCAAGGTTCCTATTGGTGCTCTGAGTGAGAGTTTATCGTTCTAAAAACAACTACTACTGCATTAGGGCCAGGTTGCTGTTGGTGCTCTGAGGGAGAGATCATAATTCTAAAAACAACTACTACTGCAATAGAGCCAGGTTCCTGTTTTTACTCTGAGGGAGAGTTTTTTTTTCTAAAAACAACAACAACTGCATTAGGGCCAGGTTCCTGTTGGTGCTTTGAGGGAGAGTTTATCGTTCTAAACACAACTACTACTCCATTAGGGCCAGGTTCTTGTTGGTTCTTTGAGGGAGAGTTTATCGTTCTGAAAACAACTACTACTGCATTAGTGCCAGGTTCCTGTTGGTGCTCTGAGTGAGGGTTTATCGTTCTAAAAACAACTACAACTGCAATAGGGCCAGGTTCCTGTTGGTGCTCTGAGGGAGAGATAATCGGTCTAAAAACAACTACAACTGCATTAGGGCCACGTTCCTGTTGGTGCTTTGAGGGAGAGTTTATCGTTCTAAAAACAACAACTACTGCATTAGGGCAAGGCTCCTGTTGGTGCTCTGAGGGAGAGTTTATCATTCTAAAAACAACTACTACAGCAATAGGGCCAGGTTCCGGTTGGTGCTCTGAGGGAGAGTATATTGTTCTAAAAACAACTACTACTGCATTAGGGCCAGGTTCCTGTTGGTGCTCTGAAGGAGAGTTTATCATTCTAAAAACAACTATTACAGCAGTAGGGCCAGGTTCCTGTTGGTGCTCTGAGGCAGAGTTTATCGTTCTAAAAACAACTACAACTGCATTAGGGCCAGGTTCGTTTTGGTGCTTTGAGGGAGAGTATATCGTTCTAAAAACAACTACTACTGCATTAGGGCCAGGTTCCTGTTGATGCTTTGAGGGAGAGTTTATCATTCTAAACACAACTACTACTCCATTAGGGCCAGGTTCTTGTTGGTTCTTTGAGGGAGAGTTTATCGTTCTAAAAACAACTACTACTGCATTAGGGCAAGGTTCCTATTGGTGCTCTGAGGGAGAGTTTATCGTTCTAAAAACAACTACTACTGCATTAGGGCCAGGTTGCTGTTGGTGCTCTGAGGGAGAGATCATAATTCTAAAAACAACTACTACTGCAAAAGAGCCAGGTTCCTGTTTTTACTCTGAGGGAGAGTTTTTTGTTCTAAAAACAACTACTACTCCATTAGGGCCAGGTTCTTGTTGGTTCTTTGAGGGAGAGTTTATCGTTCTGAAAACAACTACTACTGCATTAGTGCCAGGTTCCTGTTGGTGCTCTGAGTGAGGGTTTATCGTTCTAAAAACAACTACAACTGCAATAGGGCCAGGTTCCTGTTGGTGCTCTGAGGGAGAGATAATCGGTCTAAAAACAACTACAACTGCATTAGGGCCACGTTCCTGTTCGTGCTTTGAGGGAGAGTTTATCGTTCTAAAAACAACTACTACAGCAATAGGGCCAGGTTCCGGTTGGTGCTCTGAGGCAGAGTTTATCGTTCTAAAAACAACTACAACTGCATTAGGGCCAGGTTCGTTTTGGTGCTTTGAGGGAGAGTATATCGTTCTAAAAATAACTACTACTGCTTTAGGGCCAGGTTCCTGTTGGTGCTTTGAGGGAGAGTTTATCGTTCTAAACACAACTACTACTCCATTAGGGCCAGGTTCTTGTTGGTTCTTTGAGGGAGAGTTTATCATTCTAAAAACAACTACTACTGCATTAGGGCCAGGTTCCTGTTGGTGCTCTGAGGGAGGGTTTATCGTTCTAAAAACAACTACAACAGCAATAGGGCCAGGTTCCTGTTGGTGCTCTGAGGGAGAGATAATCGATCTAAAAATAACTACAACTGCATTAGGGCCAGGTTCCTGTTGGTGCTTTGAGGTAGAGTTTATCATTCTAAAAACAACTACTACTGCATTAGGGCCAGGTTCCTCTTGGTACTCTGATGGAGAGTTTATCGTTCTAAAAACAACTACTATTGCAATAGGGCCAGGCTCCTGTTGGTGCTCTGAGGGAGAGTTTATCATTCTAAAAACAACTACTACAGCAATAGGGCCAGGTTTCTGTTGGTGCTCTGAGGGAGAGTATATTGTTCTAAAAACAACTACTGCTGCATTAGGGCCAGGTTCCTGTTGGTGCTCTGAAGGAGAGTTTATCATTCTAAAAACAACTATTACAGCAGTAGGGCCAGGTTCCTGTTGGTGCTCTGAGGCAGAGTTTATCGTTCTAAAAACAACTACAACTGCATTAGGGCCAGGTTCCTTTTGGTGCTTTGAGGGAGAGTTTATCGTTCTAAAAACAACTACTACTGCATTAGGGTCAGGTTCCTGTTGGTGCTTTGAGGGAGAGTTTGTCGTTCTAAAAACAACTACTACTGCATTAGGGTCAGGTTCCTGTTAGTGCTTTGAGGGAGAGATTATCGTTCTAAAATCAACTACTACTGCATTAGAACCAGGTTCCTGTTGGTGCTTTGAGGTAGAGATTATCATTATAAAAACAACTACTACTGCATTAGGGCCAGGATCCCTTTGTTGTTCTGAGGGAGAGTTTATCATTCTAAAAACAACTACTATTACATTAGGGCCAGGTTCCTGTTGGTGCTCTGAGGGAGAGTTTATCACTCTAAAAACAACTACTACTGCATTAGGGCCAGGTTCCTGTTCGTGCTTTGAGGGAGAGTTTATCGTTTTAAAAACAACTACTACTGCATTAGTGCCAGGTTCTTGTTGGTGCTTTGAGGGAGAGATTATCGTTCTAAAAACAACTACTACTGCATTAGAACCAGGTTCCTGTTGGTGCTTTGAGGGAGAGATAATCATTCTAAAAACAACTACTACTGCATTATTGCCAGGTTCCTGTTGGTGCTCTGAGGCAGTGTTTATCGTTATAAAAACAACTACTACTGCAATAGAGCCAGGTTCCTGTTGATGCTCTGAGGGAGAGTTTATCTTTCTAAACACAACTACTACTCCATTAGGGCCAGGTTCTTGTTGGTTCTTTGAGGGAGAGTTTATTGTTCTAAAATCAACTACTACTGCATTAGGGCCAGGTTCCTGTTGGTGCTCTGAGGGAGGGTTTATCGTTCTAAAAATAACTTCAACAGCAATAGGGCCAGGTACTTGTTGGTGATCTGAGGGAGAGTCTATTGTTCTAAAAACAACTACAACTTCATTAGGGCCATTTTCCTGTTGGTGCTTTGAGGGAGAGTTTATCATTGTAAACACAACTACTACTCCATTAGGGCCATGTTCTTGTTGCTTCTTTGAGGGAGAGTTTATCATTCTAAAAACAACTACTACTGCATTAGGGCCAGGTTCCTTTTGGTGCTCTGATTGAGGGTTTATCATTCTAAAAACAACTACAACAGCAATAGGGCCAGGTTCCTGTTGGTGCTCTGAGGGCGAGATAATCGTTCTAAAAACAACTACAACTGCATTAGGGCCAGGTTCCTGTTGGTGCTTTGAGGCAGAGTTTATCGTTCTAAAAACAACTACTACTGCATTAGGGCCAGGTTCCTTTTGGTGCTCTGAGGGAGGGTTTATCGTTCTAAAAACAACGACAACAGCAATAGGGCCAGGTATCTGTTGGTGCTCTGGGGGAGAGTTTATCGTTTTAAAAACAACTACTACTGCAATAGGGCCATGCTCCTGTTGGTGCTTTGAGGGAGAGTTTATCGTTAAAAAAACAACTACAACTGCATTAGGGCCAGGTTCCTGTTGGTGCTTTGAGGGAGAGTTAATCGTTCTAAAAACAACTACTACTGCATGAGGGCCAGGTTCCTGTTGGTGCTCTGAGGGAGATTTTATCGTTCTAAAAACAACTACTACTGAAATAGAGCCAGGTTCCTGTTGTTGCTCTGAGGGAGAGTTTATTGTTCTAAAAACAACTGCAACTGCATTTGGGCCAGGTTCCTGTTGGTGCTCTGAGGGAGAGTTTATCGTTCTAAAAACAACTACTACTGAAATAGAGCCAGGTTCCTGTTGGTGCTCTGAGGGAGAGTTTATTGTTCTAAAAACAACTGCAACTGCATTTGGGCCAGGTTCTTGTTGGTTCTTTGAGGGAGAGTTTATCATTCTAAAAACAACTACTATTGCATTAGGGCCAGGTTCCTGTTGGTCCTCTGAGGGAGAGTTTATCATTCTAAAAACAACTACTAATGCATTATGGCCAGATTCCTGTTGTTGCTTTGAGGGAGAGTTTATCGTTCTAAAAACAACTACTACTGCATTAGGGCCAGGTTCCTGTTGGTGCTTTGAGGGAGAGATTATCGTTCTAAAAACAACTACTACTGCATTAGGGCCAGATTCCTGTTGGTGCTCTGAGGGAGAGTGTATTGTTCTAAAAACAACTACTACTGCAATAGGGCCAGGTTCATGTTGGTGCTCTGAGGGAGAGTTTATCGTTCTAAAAACAACTACTACTGCATTAGGGCCAGGTTCCTGTTGGTGCTTTGAGGGAGAGATTATCGTTCTAAAAACAACTACTGCTGCATTAGAACCAGGTTCCTGTTGGTGCTTTGAGGGAGAGATCATCATTATAAAAACAACTACTACTGCATTAGGGCCAGGTTCCTGTTGGTGCTCTGAGGGAGAGTTTATCATTCTAAAAACAACTACTACTGCAATAGGGCCAGGTTCCTGTTGGTGCTTTGAGGAAGAGTTTATCGTTCTAAAAACAACTACTACTGCATTAGGGCTAGGTTCCTGTTGGTGCTTTGAGGGAGAGTTTATCGTTCTAAAAACAACTACTACTGCATTAGGACCAGGTACCGGTTGGTGCTCTGAGGGAGAGTTTATCGTTCTAAAAACAATTACTACTGCATTAGGGCCAGGTTCCTGTTGGTGCTTTGAGGGAGAGATTATCGTTCTAAAAACAACTACTACTTCATTACGGCCAGGTTCCTGTTGTTGCTTTGAGGGACAGTTTATCGTTCTAAAAACAACTACTACTGCATTAGGGCCAGGTTCTTGTTGGTGCTCTGAGGGAGACTTTATCGTTCTAAAAACACCTACTGCTGCATTAGGTAAAGGTTCCTGTTCGTGCTTTGAGGGAGAGTTTATTAATCTGCCTGCTAGGATCTTTGCTAGGATTTTATAGTCGCTGTTAAGGAGTGAAATTGGTCTATATTTGGAGCACATCCTACTGTCCTTGTCTGGTTTTGGAATTAAAACTATTATTGCTTCCTCCATTGACTTTGGCAGCTCACCTTGTTGGAATGCTCGGGTGTATACCCCTGTCAGTACTGGTGTGATAACATCTATATATTTCTTATATACTTCCAGGGGTATCCCATCCGGCCCTGGTGATTTACCAACTGCTAGGGACATAATTGCCCTCCTGACTTCCTCTTCAGTTATCTCTCCATCCATCATCTCTGCTTGTTCCTTTGTTATTTCCAAAATTTCTAATTCTCTTATGTACTCATCGATTTCCCTTTCTGTTCCATCAATCATTGAGGTATACATTTTAACATAATAGTCATAAAAACATGCCTTTATCCCTCGTATATCTCTTACAAGTTCTCCCTTTTCATTTCTTATTTTAGAGATCGAAACTGAAGCCGTTTGTTTTTTGGTCAGGAAGGACAACAATGCCCTGGTTGATTCCCTTGTTCAAAGTGTTTTTGATTATAATAAAACTGTTTTCTCTTAGCATTGGCAACTGCCTGTATTTTGTATTGACGTTGCGCTAACTCCCATTCTTTCTGTTTATCTTTTGTAGGATTTTGTATATATTCCCTTTCTGCCTGCGCACATTTCTCTACTAACTCCTCCTCCTGTCTTGTTGCACATTTTAAATACGATATCGTAGATCTCATTGCCCCCCTAAGGTATGCCTTAAATGTGTCCCAATAGTATACACCCCCCTCGCTATCTTCATTTGCCTCTATGAAAACATTCAATTGATCGGGAATCCAGTCATTAGGGCCTATGTGAGACAGCCAGTATGTCTGTATCCTCCCAGTCATACCCCTACCCTCAGCCCCCATCATTATTTTTGCTAATAAGGGGGAGTGATCAGAAATTCCACGCACCAGATATTCCACTGACAGAACTAATGGCTGCAGTTTACTATTGCCCAACATAAGATCTATCCTTCAGAGGTATCCCCTACTCATCGCAGCCCATGAGTAAACTTTAGCATTTGGGTTCTTACTCCTCCATATATCCTCCAACCCCATCTCTTCAATGAACTTCTTGAATGTATCCGTTCCCATAGTTTGGGCCTGGTCAGACACCATGTGTCTGTCCCGGCTCTGGTCAAGCCACATATTAAAGTCTCCCATGCACAGTACATATGCTTCAGGATGCTGGGCCATAAACTTCACCATCTCCCTCAATATCTGCATACTGACAGGGGGTGGATTATATATACAAAGTATGATAAAAGGGAGAGAGTACACTCTAGCATATACAAATACATATCTACCTTCCGAGTCCTTTTTCACCCTTATACCCTCCCACTACAATTCTACAATAGAGAAATGTGCGCAGGCAGAAAGGGAATATATACAAAATCCTACAAAAGATAAACAGAAAGAATGGGAGTAGTGCAACGTCAATACAAAATACAGGCAGTTGCCAATGCTAAGAGAAAACAGTTTTATTATAATCAAAAACACTTTGAACAAGGGAATCAACCAGGGGCATTGTCGTCCTTCCTGACCAAAAAACAAACAGCTTCAGTTTCGATCTCTAAAATAAGAAATGAAAAGGGAGAACTTGTAAGAGATATACGAGGGATAAAGGCATGTTTTTATGACTATGTTAAAATGTATACCTCAATGATTGATGGAACAGAAAGGGAAATAGATGAGTAGGCATTTCTACAATTCTTATATTACACCGTCTCATTCGGTTCTCCAAATCATCAGTTTTTTGTTGAAACATCAGTATTTGTTTTTCATAGATTGCTATTTTATCAGTTATTGGAGCTACTACGTCTTCCAGGTTTGAAATTCTATTTTCAGCCTCGCTCACACGCTCACGCATTACCCGCATATCTTGTCTTAAAAGTCCAATATCCGTTCTAATTTCCTCAGTCTTATCAGTTAGGGTCACATTTAATGTTTGTATAGCACATTAACCTGTTCCAGGGTCATCTTGGCTGGTTTCTCCATCTGCTTATCCATTTGTTTCTCAGTCTTTACCTGCTTCTCAAGCTGATTATTATTGCCCTTTAAGGCTCCTTGTATTGTCAGCACAGCACTTCGTGTGAGCGGTGGGCTGCAGATTCCTTCCACTCTATCTACTCTGGCATACACCTTCAATCGCTCCTTTGGTGTTAGGCTTATTGACGCTGTAGATGCTGTAGCTGGCGCTGATTTACTGCTCGGCTTCTGGTTACACTGTTTATGTCCTCCTCCACTCTCCCGGCTCATGCTGTTTAGAGCCTGCAGTCTACAGTGTATGCCGTCTCCATCTCTGTCTGTAGCGTCTCACACGCTGATTACCTCACGGCTCTTGCAGCTGTCCTGTCTTCCTCCACACTCCTCTATACTCCCGGCTCACACTGCTCCCAGCGCGAGCTACTACTCCAGCTCTTCCAGGCTCAGCAGAAAAAAGGAGTGTTCAGCACACGGATACTTAGTATCCAACCTCCAGGGCACAGGCTCAGAACACTGGTGGGCGGTCAAGCAAGGGAGGCGGCGGGTCTCAGGATCCTTCACCGGGCTCTACATGCGGAGCTCAGAACTCCCGCTACTCACGTCCATCCATGACGGCGGAAGCCACGCCTCTCCTCTTACTTCTAATGATTAACAGTTAAACTGGAGGAAGTTAATGCCCACTTTACCGATCTCAGGGCTTCATCATGCCCTATGATCGTATAAAGCGAGCCAACACCTGCTGTTGCCAAGATGCATGATTGAGTTTCCTCTAACGATCCTACCAACTGGATGATATGCTTTGTATCTTTCAAATATGCTTCCGTTTGACCTGCTAATGGTTGGAGGGTATGTAAGTGCAATTGCTTTTATTTACAATGAACCAGATTTTAGCAGAGAGCACTAGATATTACATTTTTTGTCATCTGCATATATGAGCTGAGAGGCTTGATTGCCTTAACAGTGGAGAAGTGGACACCAGAGAGTCTTTTCATTCCCAGAGTGTAACCATACCAGATCCCCCAGGGGGAATACTACTGTTTTGATACTTATGTGAGGGGAGCTGCTAGTGTGACCTCAGGAGGATAAGCACAATGCACTTTGAGTTTAGCATGTTTTGCACTAAATGGTGAGATGATTATCTTCAATCAACTGAGCACAGCTGATGAATTATTTTATTTTGCTGCTTCACATAATTTTTTGAGCATTTGCACTTTATGTCTTTTTGCTTTAAGTTTGCACAACATATGGACTTTATTGACTTTACATATCGCACAATTTATGGGCTTTAATGTATTTGAATATTGTTTGCACATTGAGTCGCACTTTATTTATGTAGTGCAACACTAGTTATTTACATGATTCACTTGTCATTACTAACTGTTTATCTGACTGCTTTAAGGACTATTTCAGCCTAGTCTTGTCTAAAATCAGGATTTGGCTGACTCGTTCCATATATCTTTTCTTGACCAAGTAAATCAGAGAGAGAGTTAAAACTACTACCTTGTGTCTGTGTGTGTTGTTTAAAGGTATATACAACATGTCTGAATCTAGAATGTCAGAGGGGCTGGAGAGTTCACAGGGTCATGGCTGCACAGGAGAACATGCAATACCAAGTAATCCCCTAGGGGACAGTGCTACATAAAAAAAGAAAAAAAGATTGTGCTAAGAAGTCATACAGGTCAAGTAGTGAGTGAGCTTTTGTCAGAATAGGACTAAGATAAAGCAAGAGAGTACCAATGAGCGAAGTGAATGGCAGACATGCCATGAGTAGGGCATCATGGGTCACATAGTTGGTAAGGTTGAATGAAAACACTGGTCCATCCAGTTCAACCTGACAGTGTGTATGTGTGTGTGCTCAAATCCCTACTATTTTCAGCATCCTTGTACACTGTGTTGTACATCTAAAGTGTTTTGAATTTATCTACATTCCCGCTGACACCCCGACTGTAGAAGGGAGTTCCACATCCTTATTATTATAGAGGATTTATATAGCGCCAACAGTTTGTTCAGCGGTTCACCATGTTAGGGCAAACAGTACAGTTACAATTCAATTCAATACAGTAGGAATCAGAGGGCCCTGCTCGTCAAAGCTTACAATCTAAAAGGGTGGGTGAAGTAATACAAAAGGTAATAACTTTCTTAATCTTAGACAGATTTACCAGCACCTTGGAATGGAGGTATTAATTAGTGGAAAGAGCAGCTGGTATGACAATATAACCTTACAGTGTTACATTTAAACAAATTAAAATACAAGAAGTACCGCGCTCATTCAGCAGCTATCATACCTGTAGAGATGAAGAGATCTCATGTATGTGCATACAATCTCTCTGTGGTAAGCGTATCTCAGAGATGATTTTGCTGCATTGTTAAATCATAGCGCTTTAACAAACTACAGTCCTTGTCCTTTAGACTATGTAAAATGTTATTGGGCTAGAAATTGTTTCACCATATAAATCATAAATTAAAACCCAAGATAAAATTAATGTTCGTTTGTAAGTCCTATGGGTATATTATGATTGAACTTCCTTGATGGTGTTGGGAAGGTAATGCGATATGATGAACCGCTATGTAGATGGAAGCTGATCTTTCTACAAGTTGCTTTACATCCACTTGCTTCCCCACTTACCAGAAGTATCTGACCACAAAGGGTCAAATGACGTTGTGGATTGTTTCTCCCATAGGTTTACAAAGCTACAAATATATTGATTGCTTCACCCTTGATATTGTCCGTTAGGAGCCCCAATGGTACCCCACTTACCAGACCACGGTGTTATGAAGAGCGACTCACAGTGGGGGTGACAATAACAGAAAGATGTTGTAAGATGTTCACCTCTCCAGTGAGCTTCCAATCGTTTATAACATGACTCCGGATCCGAGGAAAAAGAGAGGAAGGGGAGGAAACTCCAATAGTGAAGCCAATTTTTATTTGTATAAAAATTAAAATCATAAAACAAACATAAAACCAAAGTACAACCACCCAAATGCGGATGGTCGCGTGCAAATTTAAAATGAAAGGAAATGGAGCAGGGGACGCCAACAGCGCTCCACCTGCGTTCTTCCGAGCGGAAGTGATGTACACGTTCCTCGCCACCCTACGCGGCGTTTCGTTGACTGCTCGTCAACGTCATCAGGGGTCACAGGGTCATGCACATCACTTCCTTTTATGTATGCATCCGCTCAAAGTTCTTAGTGAAACATCTGATTTTCATAGATCAATTAGGACATATTCTAGATTCTGAATTGAATAGCTTTTACAATCAGACTCCCTCTAGTGGGGAGTTACAATAAGTGCACTCCTTGTAAGTGAAAAGCAGCCATATATGTGTATACCCTCCCCAGATAGCCCCTAGTGGGGAAAAACTATATTCATGGTGCTATATCTTTTTTTTTTTTTTTTTTGGTCATTATAAACTAACATACATAGTGAAAATTAATGTGTCTAATTATTCTTAAGTGCATTGCATAAATTTATGCCAAAGTTTAAATGAAATTAAATTAAATTAAATCAAATTAGATTAAATTAAATTAAATTAAATTAAATTAAACGTTTTCCAAAAAACAGTTCAAATCAATATCAGAATTTATACCAGCAGGCCATAACGTGTCTAATTTGTAGATCCAGGCTGTCTCATTCCTTGACAATTCCCGGACCATATTGCCCCCTCGCCAATGGGGTTGTATCCGGTCTATGCCAAAGAAGGAGGCCAGCCCTGGATCTCGATTGTGATATTTTCTAAAATGATTAGATAGTGTATGGTTGGGAAACCCCTTTTTTATGTTATTCAAGTGCTCAGCCACTCTCGTGCTTAAACACCTTGTGGTTCGCCTCACATATTGGAGCCCACATGGGCAGGTAATCATGTAGGTCACATGGGTAGATTTACAAGAAATAAACTTTTCAATCTCATAGCTACAACCTGTGCTGTGCGACCGAAATGTGTTGACTTTCCTTTTTGGGGACTTTGTAGTCTTGCATGCTTTGCAGCGTTTGCAATAGTAAAAACCTTGAAGATCCAGAAAGGAGGGATTTCATTTTGGTGGATTTGTAACATTGGGGCAAATCATATTCGGTAAGTTTTTTGATTTTCGATAGATACATTTCGGATTTTTTGGTAATAATTGTTAGAGGGTGTTGTCCTGTAATAATAAAGGCCAATGTTTTTTTATAATTCTTTCCATTGCCCGAAAATTTTGCCCAAAGGTGGTAATAAAAGGGAAAGAATCATGGGTTGGTTTTTCTAGTCGCAATGGAGGGGCTAATAGCCTTTCTCTATCTAAACGCCCGACCAGTTCTTGCAAATTCCTGAGTTCAGATACTTGATATCCTTTTTCTATAAATCTGTTAATAAGGATATTTGATTGATACTGGTAGTCTTCCATCTTGTCACAATTTCTTCTTATCCTTGTCAGTTGTCCTTTGGGAATTCCTCTCAACCATGTAGGATGATGGCAACTGATTGTGGGGATGAAACTGTTTCGATCAGTGCTCTTGAAGTGGGTTCGCGTAGTTATACTATTTCCTGTTTTGACTAACACTAAATCTAGAAAATTTAATTCATTTAGATTCCAGCTCGCCGTAAATTTTAAACCGTATTTGTTCTGATTCATATGTGTGAGAAAAACTTCTAACTCGTCGACACTGCCCTCCCACAAGATGACGATATCGTCAATATAGCGTTTGTAAAAGGTCAGCTGTGGGTGGCGATCTCCGAAAATGTCTTCTTGTTCCCACTGGTTGAGTAGAATATTGGCAACACTGGGGGCGTATTTAGCCCCCATGGTCACGCCCTTGATTTGTTGAAAGAAGGAGCCATTATGCCAAAAATAGTTATTTGGCATAGCCAAAGACAAGGCTTCGATAATGAATCTAATTTGCTCCTCCTTTAGTTGTGTGAACTCCACAAGGGCTTTCTCAGTGGTTGCAAGGACATCATAATGTCTTAAGTTGGTGTAAAGAGATTCGATATCGATTGTCACAATCCAGGTGTTATTGTTGACTTTAATTTTCCGCAGTAAATTGATGAGATGTTTGCTATCTCGCAAATATGATCGTCCGGCCTGAACGATTGGTTGTAAAAAACCATCCATGTACTCACCCACCCGGGAGAAAACCGAATCGATGCCACTAACGATTGGTCTCCCGGGGGGGGTGAGTACTATTCTTATGAATCTTGGGCAATTGGTAGATTACCGGAATTTTTGGAGCTTCAATTTGGAGGTATCTAGCCTCCTTTTTAGTGACAACGCCCCTTCTTTGGGCCCTTTTCACCAATCTTTTTAGCAGAATCTTTAGTTTGTTAGTGGGGTTTCCATTCATCTTCTTGTAAGTGGTAGGATCATTTACCAGCCTTTCTAGTTCCTTATTGTAGTCTTCTTTGTTGAGAATGACAACTCCTCCCCCTTTATCGGCGGCTCTTATCACAATATTTTTCTTTTTTTCCAAGGCTCGAATGCCATTTTGAATGTTCCTCGATTTCTTCTTGTCTTTAGTTGGTTTAAGGTGTCTCATATCTTTCAAGACCATTGATCTGAAGACTTCCATGAACTGATTGTTTGTTTTCTTCGGATTGAATGTGGATTGATTCCTCAGCCCACTATTCTGAAATTCGCTTATCTCCATCCTCTGATCCGATGGTTTATTATAAAAAAAAAAATTTATGTTCAATTTTCTAATGAATTTTTCTGTATCCACGAATACTTCAAATTTATTGATATCTCTTACGGGAGCATATTTGAGTCCTAGTTGCAATGTTGTCAATTCGTTAGGAGTAAGTGTCTCCTTACTTAGATTGAATATCCCCAATTCTGTTATTCCCTTTTTCTTTTTGTTTTTCTGTCCACCTCGTTTTCCTCTTCTTCTCTTCTTCCACTGTTCTGGTAATTGTGGGTCCTTTGGGTTTGTTCCTGATATACCTGAGAGGGTCTCCACATCTGGTAATTTCCTTCTTCTCTCTGTTGATCTCCCCCTCTTCCATATCCTTGTGTTCCCCGGAATCCTTGGTGGGGGCCTCTCCATCCCCCCCTCGAGGGGTCCCCATGCCCCCTTCTTGGAAAACCCCTTTGGGCAATAGGGCCCCTATAAGGGTAGCCCCGTGTTCCCAGAGGTTCAAACCTATTGTATATAGGCATGTCATATTCCGGAGGACCCACCTCCTGATGGTTTGACCAATTTCCGCCATAATTATCCTGTCGGAAAGGTCTTGGTGTTCTAGGAGTGTGTCCCCCTAAGTTACGTGGGGTGGGGCCTCCCCTACTGGGTCGGGATGGTTGTCGATTCGGTGTCCCCCTTAATCTCGATGTTTGTTGATTGGGAGTATGGGGAGTTTAGTCCATACGATTATCCTCTTCCTGATTGTTATTTGTTCCATTCTGCTGTGTTTGATTCTTTTCTTCCTGCCATTTATAAATGTTATGTTCTTTGTAATCTTGACTGTCCCGCTGGTATTTTTTGATTTTCTTATTTTTTATATCTTTATCAAGTTTCTCTAGAAATTTCTGTATTTGAGCATTTTTTTCCTTATATTCAGCTGTAGGTTGTAGCTATGAGATTGAAAAGTTTATTTCTTGTAAATCTACCCATGTGACCTACATGATTACCTGCCCATGTGGGCTCCAATATGTGGGGCGAACCACAAGGTGTTTAAGCACGAGAGTGGCTGAGCACTTGAATAACATAAAAAAGGGGTTTCCCAACCATACACTATCTAATCATTTTAGACTATATCACAATCGAGATCCAGGGCTGGCCTCCTTCTTTGGCATAGACCGGATACAACCCCATTGGCGAGGGGGCAATATGGTTCGGGAATTGTCAAGGAATGAGACAGCCTGGATCTACAAATTAGACACGTTAAGGCCTGCTGGTATAAATTCTGATATTGATTTGAACTGTTTTTTGGAAAACTTTTAATTTAATTTAATTTAATTTAATCTAATTTGATTTAATTTAATTTAATTTCATTTAAACTTTGGCATACATTTATGCAATGCACTTAAGAATAATTAGACACATTAATTTTCACTATGTATGTTGGTTTATAACGACCATTTATCCCTTTTTAAAAAAAAAAAAAAAGATATAGCACCATGAATATAGTTTTTCCCCACTAGGGGCTATCTGGGGAGGGAATACACATATATGGCTGCTTTTCACTTACAAGGAGTGCAATTATTGTAACTCCCCACTAGAGGGAGTCTGATTGTAAAAGCTATTCAATTCAGAATCTAGAACATGTCCTAATTGATCTATGAAAATCAGATGTTTCACTAAGAACTTTGAGCGGATGCATACATAAAAGGAAGTGATGTGCATGACCCTGTGACCCCTGATGACGTTGACGAGCAGTCGACGAAACGCCGCGTAGGGTGGCGAGGAACATGTACATCACTTCCGCTCGGACGAACGCAGGTGGAGCGCTGTTGGCGTCCCCTGCTCCATTTCCCTTCATTTTAAATTTGCACGCGACCATCCGCATTTGGATGGTTGTACTTTGGTTTTAGGTTTGTTTTATGATTTTAATTTTTATACAAATAAAAATTGGCTTCACTATTGGAGTTTCCTCCCCTTCCTCTCTTTTTCCTCGGATCCAGAGTCATGTTATAAACGATTGGAAGCTCACTGGAGAGGTGAACATCTTACAACATCTTTCTGTTATTGTCATCCCCACTGTGAGTCGCTCTTCATAACACCGTGGTCTGGTAAGTGGGGTACCATTGGGGCTCCTAACGGACAATATCAAGGGTGAAGCAATCAATATATTCGTAGCTTTGTAAACCTATGGGAGAAACAATCCACAACGTCATTTGACCCTTTGTGGTCAGATACTTCTGGTAAGTGGGGAAGCAAGTGTATGTAAAGCAACTTGTAGAAAGATCAGGTTCCATCTACATAGCGGTTCATCATATCGCATTACCTTCCCAACACCATCAAGGAAGTTCAATCATAATCATAATATACCAATAGGACTTACAAACGAACATTAATTTTATCTTGGGTTTTAATTTATGATTTATATGGTGAAACTATTTCTAGCCCAATAACATTTTACATAGTCTAAAGGACAAGGACTGTAGTTTGTTAAAGCGCTATGATTTAACAATGCAGCAAAATCATCTCTGAGATAACGCTTACCACAGAGAGATTGTATGCACATACATGAGATCTCTTCATCTCTACAGGTATGATAGCTGCTGAATGAGCGCGGTACTTCTTGTATTTTAAAAAGGTAATAACTGTGGGGAATGAGCTGATGGAGAAAATAAAAGTACAGTTGTTAGGTGGAGGCAGGAAAGGCTTCTCTGAAGAGAATAGTTTTCAGGGATCACCTAAACGTGGATAGAGTGGGAGATAGTCGGACAAAATGGATTAGGGAATTCCAAAGGTTGGAAGAGGCTTGGGAGAAGTCCTGAAGGCGAGCATGGATATCCTTACCAAAGATGACACCCTTCCTTGTGCTCCTTGCTGCAAAGGTCAGTTATAGGTGGGGGGCAGTGGTGATTTGTTTGTATTATTGGAATACTGGTGAGGGAAAGCACTGGACACCTTTGCTGCCATTGTGCTATATGCTGGGTGTCCAGTGCACCCCTGTGCATTTAAGGAGGGGTGGACTCCCTCCAGGCTCACCTGCCCGCTGCCTATCCATTACAATGTATATGCTTCCACTGTGGTGGCTCTCAAAATTTAGAGTTAGGACTGCAAAATTACTGGGGTGCCGTGAAGTGACTCTGCTTCTTACATACAGTATCTCACAAAAGTGAGTACACCCCTCACATTTTTGTAAATATTTTATTATATCTTTTCATGTGACAACATTGAAGAAATTACACTTTGCTACAATGTAAAGTAGTGAGTGTACAGCTTGTATAACAGTGTCAATTTGCTGTTCCCTCAAAATAACTCAACACACAGCCATTAATGTCTAAACTGCTGGCAACAAAAGTGAGTACACCCCTAAGTGAAAGTGTTCAAATTGGGCCCAAAGTGTCAATATTTTGTGTGGCCACCATTATTTTGCAGCAATGCCTTAACCTTCTTGGGCATGGAGTTCACCAGAGCATCACAGGTTGCTACTGGAGTCATCTTCCATTCCTCCATGATAACTTGACGGAGCTGATGGATGTTAGAGACCTTACGCTCCTCCACCTTCTGTTTGAGGATGCCCCACAGATGCTCAATAGGGTTTAGGTCTGAAGACATGCTTGACCAGTCCATCCCCTTTACCCTCAGCATCTTTAGCAAGGCAGTGGTTGTCTTGGAGGTGTGTTTGGGGTCGTTATCATGATGGAATACTGCCCTGTGGCCCAGTCTCCGAAGGGAGGGGATAATGCTCTGCTTCAGTATGTCATAGTATATGTTGGCATTCCTGGTTCCCTCAGTGAACTGTACTCATGCAGCCCCAGACCATGACACTTCCACCACCATGCTTGACTGTAGAGAAGACACACTTGTCTTTGTACTCCTCACATGGTTGCCGCCACACATGCTTGACACCATCTAAACCAAATAAGTTTATCTTGGTCTCATCAGACTACAGGACATTGTTCCAGTAATCTGTGTCCTTAGTCTGCTTGTCTTCAGCAAAATGTTTGCAGGCTTTCTTGTGCATCATCTTTAGAAGAGGCTTCCTTCTGGAATGACAGCCATGCAGACCAATTAGATGCAGTGTGCATATGATCTAAGCCCTGACAGGCTGACCCCCTAGACCTCTGTAGCAATGCTGGCAGCACTCATACATCTTTTTCCCAAAGACAACCTCTGGATATGATGCCAAGCACGCGCACTCAACTTCTTTGGTTGACCTTGGCAAGGCCTATTCTGAGTGGAACCTGCCCTGTTAAACCGCTGTATGGTCTTGACCACCATTCTGCAGCTCAGTTTCAAGGTCTTTCCAATCTTCTTATAGACTAGGCCATATTTTTGTAGAGCAACAGTTCTTTTTTTCAGATCCTCAGAGAGTTCTTTGCCATGAGGTGCCATGTTGAACTTCCAGTGACCAGTATGAGAGAGTGAGGGCGATAACACCAAATTTAACACACCTGCTCCCCATTCACACCTGAGACCTTGTAACACTAATGAGTCACATGACAGGTGAGGGAGGGAAAATGGCTAATTGTGCCCAATTTGGACATTTTCACTTAGGGGTGTACTCACTTTTGTTACCAGCAGTTTAGACATTAATGGCCGTGTATTGAGTTATTTTGAGGGAACAGCAAATTGACGCTGTTAGACAAGCTGTACACTCACTACTTTACATTGTGGCCAAGTGTCATTTATTCAGTGTTGTCACATGAAAAGATATAATAAAATATTTACAAAAATGTGAGGGGTGTACTCACTTTTGTCAGATACTGTATGTATTTGCAAATGTGTATAAACAAAACCCCTGTTTTTAATGCATACTGTTGGACGGGATAATTTGGTTGGGTGCAGGCTGGTCGGTAAGTTGAGCTGGGAACTTGCCTTTGTTTTTTTTTAATATCTGATAGAGCCCTAGTGCATTTTCTTTTTAGTTCTTTGCTGCAGCATTGGTGTGTTGCTGCATCTGTTCCATGTCAGCTCTATGACCAAGAACTGAGCAATCACATGACCACTGAGCGCTCAGTTCTCGGTCTGCTCAGAGCGGAGAGCAGTGACTGTCAGTCACCGTTCTCTGCTCTGTTCCTGCAGTGCACACTAGAGTGCTGGGCTGGAGAAAGATGGGCACAGCTAACTCTGGCTCTCAGACACACACATATCAGTACCTGGGCTTTCTGGACCCTATATACCCACCCTGTGCTGTAAAGGAGGGGTTCTGAATCGCTCATTTGCCTGCACAAGAGGATGCTGTGACTGTCATGGGCACTGAGAGGGACTGCTGCACCCAGCAGACCATCGGAGGACACCGGGAAGCTGGGGATCTGCCAAGCTTTGGGGAAACGCCTATCATGAACTACCACCTTGGTGAGGTATGCCCGGGCAGCCTAGTCAAGTTAGTTAGGGAATGTCCTATTGTTCTATAAGTTGTCACATTAAACTATACCGTAAGATCTTAAAGTAAAGTTGCATCAACTGTCTTAAGCCTGGTCTGAAGTCATTCAAATTGAAAAAACTAGGGTCACTAAAGCACAATGTGAGGTATGAAGCAAAGCCACTATGAAAGGTTCACTCAGCAAGAGAAGCAGGAGAAAGCAGGAGGAGGCATGCAATTGCTATGGGTAACCAAGAACTATTGCAAGTTATATTGCAACCGGTTAATAAGCGTGTTGCCTGGCTTAGGTGATGGGTCCTCCAGTAGCGAGGGGGTTGGTGTTTTGGCTCCCTCCCCAGCTTCAATTCGCCACAGCAACTTGGACCATACCTGCATTACGGAGATAGCCTGGCCACACGGTATGGGAGAGAAGGAGTTAGCAAGTGCATGCATGAGGTCTGCACCGCAGGACCCCATTCCGTCACTGGACGCGTGGTGGCAGAGGTACACTGGATTGGTGGAGAGGGCATAGGCTTAGTTGTGTCCCTCCTAAATGCAACATACTGTACATCAAACCAAAGTGTGTAGTGACATGGGACAGTGCTTTACATTTATTACTGCACACAGTGTATAACTCATCTCTAATTAGGGAACCACCATAATGTTTGATTCTCACATGAACATGGTCCCCGTCTGGTCTCTGCTGAGTGCCCTCATTGGGAAAGCTGCCATGTTGCATTTCGCATTGGCTCCTGTCTCAGGCACTATTGCTAGACTGGCAGGAGTCCTAATAAGGGGTGTATATAACAACCGAACTCGGAAGCACACCAAAATTCCATGTGGTATGTTGCTCTAATGCCACCACTATGATGAAAGAACTTTTACCTTGGAAGCTGCCTCCTACCGTTTTCTATACTGGACTCCTTTACTGGCCCATAGCTGCATTGGCGTACTGCCGTGTCAATGAAAGAGATGAACTCATGTGTAGAGTTGAGCGAGCCCGAACTGTAAAGTTCGGGTCCGTACTGAACTTTGGGGTGTCCGTGACCCAGACCCGAACCCGGACATTAGAAAAAAAGTTTGGGTTTGGGTTCTGGGTTTGGGTATTTGATCCCGCCTGTTGAATAGCTGCAGGGCAGCCAATCAACAAGTGTTTCACTGGTTTGCCCTTAGAATCCATCACAGTATGCCTACTAATGGCATGGCCGTGATTGGCCAGTGCATCATGTGATCCAGCCTCTTTATAAGCTGGAGTCACTTAGTGTTGCATGTCACATGCTCTCTGGCTAGTGTAGGGAGAGGATGCTGCCGGCGCTGTGAGGGACAGATTGCAGATATAATAACATATCATCCTTCATTAGAGAACGATCTGATTGTGGACTAGGTAGAGATTACTACTACTACTGCTTTGAGGGACAGATTGCAGATCTCATCCTGCATTACAGAACAATCTGATTGTGGACTAGGTAGAGATTACTACTACTAGTGCTTTTAGGGACAGATTGCAGATCTAATAACATCTCATCCTGCATTACAGAACGATCTGACTGGACTAGGTAGAGTCTACTGCTTAGAGGGACAGATTATTGTTCTAAAATCATCTCCTAGTTCTATAGGGGCAGGTTCCTGCTATTGCTGTAAGGGACAGATTATTGTTCTAAAATCATCGCCTACCCCTATAGGGTCAGGGTCCTGCTGTTGCTGTAAGGGACAGATTATTATTCTAAAATCATGGCCTACTCCTATAGGGTCAGGTTCCTGCTGTTGCTGTAAGGGACAGATTATTGTTCTAAAATCATTGCCTACTCCTATAGGGTCAGGTTCCTGCTGTTGCTGTAAGGGACAGATTATTGTTCTAAAATCATCGCCTACTCCTATAGGGTCAGGTTCCTGCTGTGGCTCTAAGGGACAGATTATTGTTCTAAAATCATCGCCTACTCCTATAGGGTCAGGTTCCTGCTGTTGCTGTAAGGGACAGATTATTGTTCTATAATCATCTCCTAGTTCTAAAGGAAGAGGTTCCTGCTGGTCCCGTAAGGGACAAATTACTGTTCAAAAATCCAATATGCAAAGCAATCAGCGCAGCTAAACTTCAATTAAAAGTGAAAATTAACTGCTAGCTGGACAACAAAGGTGATCAACCCCAAACCAGATGTAATTTGTATAAAAGAAGCAGCGCAGTAAAAAACATAGAATAATGTCCTGAGATATTATCCTGAAAGTTCTGTATCTATATCATTTTAAATCGTCCTTCAATCATATACAGTAATCCACCGGTGCTTAGGCAATCAGACTGGACAGTGAGACAAAATCCTCCACCAACATCCACTGTGCTCACCTCACAGTTTGACCCCAGTTTTACTAGAGGGTCAAACTCATATAATATACTTCACAAGGCAAGGTCTTCAGGGATCCCTTCCTTTTAATAAAGTGACATCTCCTACTTGGAAGGACTCGTTCCAGGATCAGACAGCCAGTGTGATGTATATATGGAGAGAGGAATATACTAAGTGCAGACTGTATTTAAAGCTTAAAAAGTTTTATTCAAAATCAGTCTACTTACAAACATCCGATAAAAAGTGCATGTACAGCCAGTCAAGACCGCTAGACAGCCATCATACAACGATCCTTGCAGACAGCTCAAAATCTGTTCCTCTCAGCAGCAGCGGGTAACGTCAGAGCAGGTCCGTTCCCCCGTACGCGTTACGGCAATGCGTGCCTTCCTTGGCGGGGTGGAGCCTGTCTCGTCACCTCGCTCTCCTGCTAAATACTCTCACGTTACCTAGGAAACCAAGGGAACTATTCCGGGATGCCGCCCACTAGTCGGCTCGTACCTTGCACAACACACAGGGGCTGAAAAAAAAGTGGAATTGCTCCCAAACTAAACAGAGCCGTCCACGGTTGCTTTGAATTCCTATTGAGAGAATCTCATTCTCTATGGAAATTACCATTATAGTTATTATGGCCAGAACAATATATAAAAACTCTAAAAAGATATATACATTAAAGAAAACCAAACCACATCTCCTGCTACTGTCTGAGAGGAACATACAAAAACCATCATCCCTCTAATTATATCTAGAGTTGTATGTTTGAATTACATAAATCAAATGCAATAAAATTACAACATCCTATAAAATATACAGTACCTTTCTGACAAACATATAAACTTCTTTTATTTATTAGATATGAAGCAATTTAAGTCAAACTCTACATTGAGACCCAGGGGGCGCATAACCTGGGTCTCAAAAATCCAATGGGACTCTCTCTGACTAAGTGATCTGATAAAATTTCCTCCTCTCCAATGCCTAGTGACCTTCTCGATCCCCCAGAACTTTAATTGTCTAGGGTCTCGCTGATGAAAATCTTTGAAGTGTTGGGAGACATTGTGAGAGGGATCCCCCTTTTTTATGTTGGTGACATGTTGTATTCTGGTAGCTAAAGTCCTAGAAGTTCGGCCCACATACTGTAGGCCGCAGCTACACTCTAGCATGTAGACCACCCCTTCTGTCTGGCAAGTGATCAAATTCCTAATTAAATATTTTTTTTCTTGGTCACTTGAGCCTGAAACTCCTTACACTTGACCCCCCCTTTAGAAAGTCTACAGGCTTTACATCTCCTGCACGGATAAAACCCTGCAAGAAATGAGAACAAAGAACTTTCTTTATGCCTGGGTGGATCTATCACTCCTGGAGCTATATGATCTCTGAGGGTGGGGGCTTTCCTATATATAAAGCCAGGTTTAGGGGGGAGGATAGGTCCCAAGACCCTATCTCTCAATAAGATTCCCCAGTGCTTACTAATGATGGGTTCTACCTTTTTGTGCTGTACACTATAGTCAAGGAGTATCTTATACTGAGGGGGTTGATCTAAGTGGTTAGTTCTGTTCCTGATTAATTCCTTCCTATCCAGATTTTTTACTTTTTCTAATTCTTTAGATACGTGTAGCCTATCATAACCCTTCATCATGAATCTCTCTGTCAGCATTTGTGACTGTGTGAGAAAGTCGCTTTCTGAAGTGCAATTTCTCTTCACACGTACATACTGCCCCTTGGGGATGTTACAGAGCCACGTGCGATGATGACAGCTGTCTAACGGAATGTATCCGTTTCGGTCTGTTGGTTTGAAGTAATTCTTGGTCTTGAAGAAATCCCCTTCACGGGAGATCTCCAAGTCCAAGAAAACCATATTCATCACATCCACTTTCCAAGTCAGGACTATACCTTTTTCATTGTTATTGAGATTAGCAATGAAGTTATTAAGCGATACCTCATCACCCTCCCAGATCATAAAGAGGTCGTCAATATACCTTCTATAACACAGAAGTTGCTCTGGGCGCTCTTTAAACACTGCTTCCTCCTCCCAGTGAGCCATGAATAAATTGGCTACACTGGGAGCGAAGCCTCGACCATATACTCAAAGCTATGGACATGAAATGTACCAAGGGGGATACTCTCATGACAGAGATGAATCCCCACGCCAGCGAGCCCCCCATTCCCAAACCTCCACGTATAGGAATGAGTCCTATGACTCTAATTACACGGTACAGGTCTCTAATAGGTTTAACCCCCTTAGGAGAGAACATGAAATAAACTCAGGGGATTTTTTAGGGACACCCCCCCAGCATGGGAGGAGGCCCACTATCAGACTCCACGAGGCATAAGACAAGGAAGAGAGGATGCAGATCAGGAAAACGAATACAAAAGAAAAATATCCCGATAGGGACAGGAATTTTTAATTTGAGTGGTACCGATTTAACTGAAGATGAAATTAAGCTTCTAGACAAAGGGTTAAAATACGCCCCCGTGAAGAATCTTAACAAATTTCAGACATATGTAAGTGTTCAAAAGTATATTAGAACTCTTAACCTCAAAAAATATTTTTTAACTAAGGCACCAGAAAGATGTTTACGTCCCCCCAGTGGGACTTTTTCAAATTTAGCCAATAAATCTTTGTTTAACCCACCAGTCAGTGACAATAAGAACTTGGAGGTTTTTAAAAATATGGTAGTTGGAGATCTACAAGAACTCAAGGTCAAGAGGGTTAGAGACCCCACCTATATCCAAAAGGGTATAGCCTCATTAGAGGCTAATAAAAACATTGTTATCCGCCCGGCGGATAAGGGAGGGGGTTTAGTGGTCCTAAGTAAATCTTATTATAAAGAGGTTGTGAGTAGTCTGCTTGATGATAGGGACACGTATCAACTACTTACTAAAGATCCCATGATCAAATATAAAGAGGCCTTACATGTGCTAGTAAAGAGGGGGAGTGAAATGTGAGTTCTGAGCAAGAAAGAGTCTACCTATTTGGAGCCCTCTGCCTGTAGAACCCCAATTATCTACTGCCTCCCCAAGATTCATAAAGACAAGGTCCGCCCCCCGGGGAGACTTATTGTCAACGGAATCGACTCTGTTTCAGCGAGAGTCGGTCAGTATATTGACTTCTTTCTTAAGCCCCTAGTGGTTAAGACCAAAGCGTATCTTAGAGATACAAAACACATGATTCAGACATTGGAGGGTGTAAGGTGCTCATCTGAATGCTTTTTAGTCTCGGCAGATGTCGGGTTTTTTGTACACGATTATCAATCATTCAGATGCCATCTCGTCGGTACAATGGGCCTTTGAGTCTTTGGACCTTGCACCAGAGCACCAGACATTCCTTCTGGACTGTCTGAATTTTTGTTTACAAAATAACTATTTTTGGTACCAGCATCAATTCTACCTGTAGATTAGGGGAGTTGCAATGGGCGCTCGCTTCGCTCCCAGTGTAGCCAATTTATTCATGGCTCACTGGGAGGAGGAAGCAGTGTTTAAAGAGCGCCCAAAGCAACTTCGGTATTATAGAAGGTATATTGATGACCTCTTTATGATCTGGGAGGGTGATGAGGTATCGCTTAATAACTTCATTGCTAATCTCAATAACAATGAAAAAGGTATAGTCCTGACTTGGAAAGTGGATGTGATAAATATGGTTTCTTGGACTTGGAGATCTCCCATGAAGGGGATTTCTTCAAGACCAAGAATTACTTCAAACCAACAGACCGAAACGGATACATTCCATTAGACAGTTGTCATCATCGCACGTGGCTCTGTAACATCCCCAAGGGACAGTATGTACGTTTGAAGAGAAATTGCACTTCAGAAAGCGACTTTCTCACACAGTCACAAATGCTGACAGAGAGATTCATGATGAAGGGCTATGATAGGTTACACCTATCTAAAGAATTAGAAAAAGTAAAAAATCTGGATAGGAAGGAATTAATCAGGAACAGAACTAACCACTTAGATCAACCCCCTCAGTATAAGATACTCCTTGACTATAGTGTACAGCACAAAAAGGTAGAACCCATCATTAGTAAGCACTGGGGAATCTTATTGAGAGATAGGGTCTTGGGACCTATCCTCCCCCCTAAACCTGGCTTTATATATAGGAAAGCCCCCACCCTCAGAGATCGTATAGCTCCAGGAGTGATAGATCCACCCAGGCATAAAGAAAGTTCTTTGTTCTCATTTCTTGCAGGGTTTTATCCGTGCAGGAGATGTAAAGCCTGTAGACTTTCTAAAGGGGGGGTCAAGTGTAAGGAGTTTCAGGCTCAAGTGACCAAGAAAAAAAATATTTAATTAGGAATTTGATCACTTGCCAGACAGAAGGGGTGGTCTACATGCTAGAGTGTAGCTGCGGCCTACAGTATGTGGGCCGAACTTCTAGGACTTTAGCTACCAGAATAGGGGAACATGTCACCAACATAAAAAAGGGGGATCCCTCTCACAATGTCTCCCGACACGTCAAAGATTTTCATCAGCGAGACCCTAGACAATTAAAGTTCTGGGGGATCGAGAAGGTCACTAGGCATTGGAGAGGAGGAAATTTTATCAGATCACTTAGTCAGAGAGAGTCCCATTGGATTTTTGAGACCCAGGTTATGCGCCCCCTGGGTCTCAATGTAGAGTTCGACTTAAATTGCTTCATATCTAATAAGAATCTAAGAAGTTTTTATGTTTGTCAGAAAGGTACTGTATATTTTATAGGATGTTGTAATTTTATTGCATTTGATTTATGTAATTCAAACATACAACTCTAGATATAATTAGAGGGATGATGGTTTTTGTATGTTCCTCTCAGACAGTAGCGGGAGATGTGGTTTGGTTTTCTTTTATATATATATCTTTTTAGAGTTTTTATATATTGTTTTGGCCATAATAACTATAATGGTAATTTCCATAGAGAATGAGATTCTCTCAATAGGAATTCAAAGCAACCGTGGACGGCTCTGTTTAGTTTGGGAGCAATTCCACTTTTTTTTCAGCCCCTGTGTGTTGTGCAAGGTACGAGCCGACTAGTGGGCAGCGTCCTGGAATAGCTCCCTTGGTTTCCTAGGTAACGTGAGAGTATTTAGCAGGAGAGCGAGGTGACGAGACAGGCTCCACCCCGCCGAGGAAGGCACGCATTGCCGTAACGCGCAGGGGGGAATGGACCTGCTCTGACGTCACCCGCTGTTGCTGAGAGGAACAGATTTTGAGCTGTCTGCAAGGATCGTTGTATGATGGCTGTCTAGCGGTCTTGACTGGCTGTGCATGCACTTTTTATCGGATGTTTGTAAGTAGACTGATTTTGAATAAAATTTTTTAAGCTTTAAATACAGTCTGCACTTAGTATATTCCTCTCTCCATATATACATCACACTGGCTGTCTGATCCTGGAACGAGTCCTTCCAAGTAGGAGATGTCACTTAATTAAAAGGAAGGGATCCCTGAAGACCTTGCCTTGTGAAGTATATTATATGAGTTTGACCCTCTAGTAAAACTGGGGTCAAACTGTGAGGTGAGCACAGTGGATGTTGGTGGAGGATTTTGTCTCACTGTCCAGTCTGATTGCCTAAGCACTGGTGGATTACTGTATATGATTGAAGGACAATTTAAAATGATATAGATACAGAACTTTCAGGATAATATCTCAGGACATTATTCTATGTTTTTTACTGTGCTGCTTCTTTTATACAAATTACAACTGTTCAAAAATCATCACCTACTCCTATAGGGTCAGGTTCCTGCTGTTGCTGTAAGGGATGGATTATTGCTCTAAAATCATCTCCTAGTTTTAAAGGGAGAGGTTCCTGCTGTTGCTGTAAGGGACAGATTATTGTTCTAAAATCATCGCCTACTCCTATAGGGTCAGGTTCCTGCTGTTGCTGTAAAGGAACGGATTATTGTTCTATAATCATCTCCTAGTTCTAAAGGGAGAGGTTCCTGCTGGTCCTGTAAGGGACAGATTATTGTTCTAAAATCATTGCCTACTCCTATAGGGTCAGGTTCCTGCTGTTGCTGTAAGGGACAGATTATTGTTCTATAATCATCTCCTAGTTCTAAAAGGAGAGGTTCCTGCTGGTGCTGTAAGGGACAGATTATTGTTTTAAAATCATCTCCTAGTTCTATAAAGAGAGGTTCCTGCTGCTCCTGTAGAAGAAGAAGAATTTATTATTCAATTTTTTTTGTATTAATAAATACAATGAATAAAAATAGTGCTACATAGTACATTTGTAGGCAGAATGCGGAGCGTGTCAAATAAGGGACGTGGTTGTGGTTCTGCTGGTGCTGCTGGTGTTCGTGGTGTTGGTGAAGCTCCTGTTGGAAGGAGAGGACGTGGTCGATCTGTGCCAGCTACACGCACAAGTGAAACACCTTCCTCATGTAGCCGACAGAACCTTCAACGTTATAGGTTAGGCCCAAATGCCGCTCAACGAATGGTAAGGCCAGAAGAAGTACAGGTGATAGTAGATTGGGTGGCTGACAATGCCTCCAGTTCCTTCACATTGTCCCCCTACCGGTCCCTTGATGAAAGCTCAGAGTTGGCACCTGAACCCCATGGCTATGTGTCTTTCACCTCAGCCCCTTGTAAATTAGCCAAGCAGTCTAAACCCCAAGTCATGCAGCAGACTCTTATGCTTTTTGATGACTCTCCTGGTGTGCTTTCCGTGGGCCATCCACATAGCCCTGCCCCAGAAGTGGAAGACATTGAGTGCACCGATGCCCAACCACCAGGATGAGGACATGGAAACACCAGCGCAGCACGTCTCTGATGATGAAGAAACACAGGTTCCAACTGTTGCAGCTTTCCTCAGTGTGCAGACTGACAAGGAGGGCAGTGGTGAATGGTGGGTGGAAGATGATGATGAGGAGGATGATGAAGTCCTAGACCCCACATGGAATGAGGGTCATGCGAGTAACATGTGCAGTTTGGAGGAAGAGGTGGTGGTCGCACAGAGGCACCAGCACAGCAAAAGAGGAAGCAGGTTGCAAAAGCAGAGCAAGCATCCCCTAGAAAGTAGGCCTGCCACTACCCACCGCACCCAGCGACCTAGCACACCAAAGGCAGCTCAAAGGCATTCCCCTGCGTGGCAGTTCTTCAGACAATGTGCTGACGACAAGACACGAGGGGTTTGCCCGCTGTGCAATGATAGCCTGAGCCGAGGCATAAATGTCCTAAACCTGACCACAACTTGCATGATCAGGCATCTAAATTCAAGGCACAAGCTGCATTGGAATAATTACATCAAAATCCAAGAACGGTCTTGGCCTCCTCCTGCTTCCTCTTCTGCTGCTACAGTGACGGTGTCACCTGCCACCCTGCAAACAGAGCATGTGACAGCAACGCCACCATGTCCGCCACCGTCCCCAAGCATTTCCACACAGTCCCATGGAAGCTTACAGCTCTCCATCTCCCAAACAGTGGAGGGTGAGCCTGAGGCGGCTAGCCATTTGGCGCATGTCCTTCCGCCACCGAGGATTGCAGGGCATTTCTCTTTGCCTCCTGTTGCCTCCTACTCCTACTGCGCTTCCTCCTCCTCTACCCCCTCCTCATCCACTCAGCGTAACACCATCACCACCAACTTCAGCACATCCAGGGGGAAATGACAGCAGGCTGTTTTAAAACTGATATGTTTGGGGGGATAAACCCCACACTGCGCAGGAGCTATGGAGTGGTTGTTGCCACTGAGCCTCAAGCCCAGCCTGGCGGTGTGCGACAATGGGCGAAATCTCGTAGCGGCTCTGGGCCTAGCCGGTTTGACGCACATCCCTTGCCTGGCGCATGTGTGGAATTTTTGGTACAGAAATTTCTAAAAAACTACCCGGATATGTCAGAGCTGCTGCAGAAAGTGCGGGCCGTCTGTGCGCACTTTCTGCGTTCTCACCCTGCTGCTGCTCGCCTGTCTGCGCTGCAGCGGGACTTCGGCCTTCCCGCTCACTGCCTCCTATGCGACGTGCCCACAAGGTGGAACTCCACCTTGCACATGCTGGAGAGACTGTACGAGCAGCAGCAGGCAATAGTGGAGTTTCAGCTGCAGCACGCACGGGTCAGTCGCTCTGCAGAACAGCACCACTTCACCACCAACGAGTGGGCCTCCATGTGAGACCTGTGTACCATATTGCGGTGTTTCGAGTACTCCACCAACATGGCCAGTGCCGATGACGCTGTTCTCAGCGTTACTATCCCACATCTATGTCTCCTTGAAAAAACACTTTGGGCGATGATGGAAGAGGATGTGGCACAGGAGGATGAGGAGGAGGAGGAGGAAGAGGGGTCATTTCCACGGTTATCAGGCCAGTCATTCACAAGTGGCTCGGAGGGTGGGTTCCTGCACCAGCATAGGTCAGGTAAAAAATATTCAAGCCAGGGCACAGTTCTGGAGGATGAGGAGGACGAGGAAGATCATGAGAAGGAGGAGGAGGAACCGCAGCAGGGTGGCACCCAACGCAGCTCGTGGGCATCACTGGAGTGTGGCTGGGGGGATACGGAGGACACAGATGATACACCTCCAACAGAGGACAGCTTGTCTTTGCCTCTGGGCAGCCTAACACACATTGCCGACTACATGCTGCAGTGCCTGTGCAACGACAGCCGAGTTGCCCACATTATGTATAGAAGGGTGTTGTGCTTAGAACATACATTTAGTTGAAAAAGCAGCCAGCACAAAAATGTTAAACTACACATCCTGTAAAAATATTAAAATATGGTGCAGCGCTCAAACAATGGTTTCGGATCCTGGATTTTTAGTACAGGATAGATGTGAATTCTAAGCTGTGATATTATAAAAAGAACCGATATCCACAACCGTTATTACTGTCTCTTACCGACTAGAAATGACCCCCGTCAGAGAGGTCAAAAAGGCCTTCTCAGATCCCAAAAACAACAGCCGGATATAGGTGATCCTCCAGGAGACCAGACGTTACTAAAGCTCCAAACGTTGATCATAGAAGAGAGGACAAAAAAACTTTTCATGGTGTAGTATTTAGGTGTTCGTAGGGGTTATGTTCAGAAAGTAGACCTCACCCCACCGAAGGAAGGATAGGGACCACCACCTAGCACCACACTCAGTGACTCTTACCAGAAGCAATTGACCCCCATTACAAAGGTCTAAACCAGCTTAACGGCCATAGATGATGAAGGTCTCCGGGAAATCCCCAAATCGGTCATGTGTCATCTGAACCTCCTGGATCCAGCATACATTCTCCGAAAGCAATAACCACCCAGTTGTCACATACAAGATGAAGCAAAAGACAACCTCATTGTGCAGTATGAACTCACAGTTTAATTGTATTGTATTGTATTTTACCTATTAAACTGTGAGTTCAACAGGAGTTTCAGATGACACATGACCGATTTGGGGATTTCCCAGAGACCTTCATCATCGATGGCCGTTAAGCTGGTTTAGACCTTTGTAATGGGGGTCAATTGCTTCTGGTAAGAGTCACTGAGTGTGGTGCTAGGTGGTGGTCCCTATCCTTCCTTCGATGGGGTGAGGTCTACTTTCTGAACATACCCCCTATGAACACATAAATACTACACCATGAAAAGTTTTTTTCCTCTCTTCTATGATCAACGTTTGGAGCTTTAGTAATGTCTGGTCCCCTGGAGGATCACCTATATCCAGCTGTTGCTTTTGGGATCTGAGAAGGCCTTTTTGACCTCTGCGACGGGGGTCATTTCGAGTTGCCCACATTGTAACTTGTGCCGATTACTGGGTGGCCACCCTGCTGGATCCCCGTTACAAGGACAACGTGCCGTCCTTAATTCCCTCACTGGAGCGTGAAAGGAAGATGCACGACTACAAGCGCACACTGGTAGATGCGCTGCTGAGGGCATTCCCAAATGACACCGGGGGCTCAGTGGAAGCACAAGACGAAGGCAGAGGTGGAGGAGGAAGAGGCCGCCAACGCAGCTGTGGCACCGCCAGCACCTCAGAAGGCAGGGCTAACATGGCCGAAATGTGGCAAAGCTTTGTCAGCAGCTCGCCACAACAAACAGCACCACCAGCTGATAGGCAAGGTCTTAGCAGGAGGCAGCATTTCAGCAACATGCGTACAACGACTTTACGACGGAGGACGATTCTGGAACGGATAGTCGACCACCACGACAAACAACACCGCTCG
>BLSH010114843.1:38372-81165 GCA_018402905.1 Glandirana rugosa
CCTCTGGGTCTTCAACTTACCCCGTCTGGGTAGTCAGTCATGCACATCCGCACACGTGTGTATGACAAGATGGAGAACAGTATGTGTGCACACGCCTACACGTACTGACTGATGGGTCTGCCCCATTCAACTTCTGGGTCTCCAAATTGGGCACATGGCCTGAGCTTGCCCTTTATGCCTTGGAGGTGCTGGCCTGCGCTGCAGCCAGTGTATTGTCTGAACGTGTGTTTAGCACGGCAGGGGGCGTTATCACAGACAAGCGCAGCCGCCTGTCCACAGCCAACGTGGACAAGCTAATGTTTATTAAAATGAACCAGGCATGGATCCCACAAGACTTGTCTGTACCTTGTGCAGAATAGACATTTAGACCTGCCTCACACAGCCATTGGTACACTTGTTTTTTGAATATGCCTCAATATTTTGGGGGCTACTCCAATTAGAAAAAAAAAACAAACAAACAAAAAGTGTTGGCTACATCCTCCTCCTCCTCCTCCCCCTCCCCCTCCCCCACCGCCACTTCCACCTACACTGTCACGGTCACGGCCTAGTCAACCTCTAGGCTCCTACTCCACATCCACCCCCCCTTCCCATTTTTATTTTTTTTATTTGATTTTAAGTTATTTTCCCTATCCCCATTTTTTTGTAGGGCACTTGTCCTACTCTTACCCCCATTTTACTTCCTTTTGCAGCCCTCTAGCACTTGCCAGAACTCACAACCACCCGCTCTGGTATCTCAATCATCTCTGGGATTTGTGGTTAGCAGCAAAGAGCCACCTACTGTAGGTTGGCCACCCCCACTGGTCCAGGGGTCAAACTGACAAACCTCTACACCTGCCTCAGGAGAACTGGCTGCAAGGGATTCCATACTATCTCCACCTGCCTGAGTTCAGGAACCTTAAGCCCAACCGATAGCCACACTAATGGAACCATCAGTGTCAGCTCTTCCCACCAAGCCTTGCTAATGGATTCTCCAATGCCGGAACCCTGTGTGTCTTCCACCGCTGCTGCTCCAGTACCAGATGAGCTTCAAGGCCAAGGACCATCTCCATGGAAGAGTATTTACAGGTTTCTTAGGGGGATCTAAAGTTTGAGAGCAATGAGTAGGATTTTCCATCCTCCCCGTTCTTCCCTGTCTTGCCACATTCTCCAGATGGTCTTCCAGAACAGTCTACCCTCAGGTCTTAGAGTGAACCGTTCCAGGCTGTCTCTCCGCCTTGTGGATTCATACTTTCTGCCATGTCATGCAAAGGTATTTTAAATGTCTAAGCTTTGAAGAAATATGGGTACACTTTTCCCTATGTGCCTGTTCCATCGGTTGTAGGAGGAGAGACTGAAGATTTAGTCGGGCCATAAGGGAGAAGCTTTGGGTACCAGAACACCTCCGGGAGTTTCCTCACTACAACAAATACATTGAGGCTCAGTTTCACCAGGACTTGAATATCGGGAGACATATTTATATTGACTGTGTGGAACTAGTGAAGCCTTTATATTTCTACCCTGTAATCTATCAAGTAAAGGGGATCCACCCTGTTAGGGGAGAAAGGGTCTCCTACCTGGACCCAGCGTATGATGTGTAAAAGACTCCAACCTGCTACTATAAACGAGGTTGCTAAACTCCTTTCTAATGCCCACCTAACCACCTGTCCATTGGATCCTATTCCCTCTCAAATACTACGTTCTTCTTCTGACTCTATCTTGCACTCTCTAACTCACATCTTCAATCTCTCACTCTCTTCTGGCACCTTCCCTAATGCTCTAAAACATGCATTGGTCACCCCCATACTCAAAAAGCCATCCCTGGACCCTACTGATCTTAGCAATCTACGCCCTATCTCCTTGCTCCCCTTTTCCTCCAAACTCCTCGAACGACTTGTCTATAACCAACTGAGTGAGCACCTTGTTAAGAATAACCTTCTTGACCCCCTTCAATCTGGATTTCGCCCTCAACACTCCTCAGAATCTGCCCTTCTTAAACTCACAAATGACCTACTAACCGCTAAAACCAATGGACACTACTCTGTACTCCTACTCCTGGACCTTTCGGCTGCCTTTGATACTGTTGACCACCCCCTCCTCCTCAAAAAACGTTACTCCCTCGGACTCCGTGACTGTGCTCTTCAGTGGCTCTTGTCCTACCTATCCCATCGCACCTTCAGTGTCACGTACAATTCTACCTCCTCCTCTCCTCTTCCTTTCTCTGTTGGGGTCCCCCAAGGTTCTGTTCTTGGACCTCTCTTATTTTCAATATACACCTCTTCCCTGGGCCAGCTGATAGCCTCCCATGGCTTTCAATATCATTTTTACGCTGACAATACCCAAATATACCTTTCCTTCCCCCACTCACTCCATCAGTCTCCTCATGCATCACTAACTTATTAACTTATCAGACATATCTGCCTGGATGTCACACCACTTCCTCAAACTCAACTTGTCCAAAACCGAACTCATATTTCCTCCCCCACATGCCGTTTCCCCTGACTTCTCTGTCAATAGCAATGGTACAACCATCCACCCATCCCCACATGTTAGGGTGCTTGGTGTTATCCTGGATTCTGAACTCTCCTGTTGGCCCCACATCCAATCACTTTCTAAGGCTTGCCGTCTTAACCTCCGCAACATCTCCAAAATCCGTCCTTTTCTAACCAATGAAACCGCAAAGCTCCTGATCCACTCCCTGGTCATCTCTCGCCTCGATTACTGCAACTCCCTTATCATTGGCCTACCTTTAAATAGACTATCCCCCCTCCAGTCCATCATGAATGCCATACTCATCCACCTTACAAACCGTTCAGTGTCTGCCACCCCTCTCTGCCAATCCCTCCACTGGCTGCCACTCGCCCAACAAATTAAATTCAAAATACTAACAATGAGCTACAAAGCCATCCATAACTCTGCTCCCAGCTACATCACCAGCCTAGTCTCAAAATACCAACCTAATCATCCTCTTTGCTCCTCCCAAGACCTCCTGCTCTCCAGCTCCCTCATCGCAACCTCTCATACTCGCCTCCAAGACTTCTCCCGAGCCTCTCCCACCCTCTGGAACTCCCTACCCCAATCTGTCAGACTGTCCCCAAATCTATCCACCTTCAGGCGATCCCTGAAAACGTTTCTCTTCAGGGAAGCCTATCCTGCCTCCTCCTAACAAACACACTTCTTATCTTCTCAATCAGCTCACCCCCCATAGTTATTGCCCTTTTTGTATCATTTAACCCTCCCTCCTAGATTGTAAGCTCTAACGAGCAGGGCCCTCTGATTCCTCCTGTATTGAATTGTATTGTAATTGTACTGTCTGCCCTAATATTGTAAAGCGCTGCACAAACTGTTGGCGCTATATAAATCCTGTATAATAATAATTGTTTTACTGGTTGCTTTTGTACCATGTTATATACTTTGCATTCTTAGTGTTCCTGTTGTTGGTTTTTATTATGGGGATAGTCAAAGCCAGGAGGAAAAGGGGAGGGCAAGTGTAGGCAGGTTGCCTATACTTGATTAGTTAGGCAGTGGCTGACCCTAGCTTGGGGTAGGGGTTAATATTCTGCACCTCAGTGTCTGGGCTTTTTGTACCCTACCTACCCACCCTGTGCTATAAAGAAGGGGGAAGGTTGGGTTCTGGGTCACTCATTTTGCCTGTGCAAGAGGATGCTGGGACTGTCACAGGGCACTGAGAGGGACTGCTGCACCCACCCGCCAGCGATCTGCCAAGCTTTGGGAACCAAGAACTAGTGCAAGGTATATTGCAGCCGGTCAAGAAACATGGTACCTGGTGTAGGAGATGGGTCCTCTGGTAGGGAGGGGGTCAGTGTTCTGGCTCCCTCCCCAGCAGTCGAATCCCCAAAGCATCCGGGACTGAACCCCCACCCATAGCCTGGGTCTGCACGAAAGGTGTGGGCGAGTGGCCCTGCCCACAGGTGAATCCTGACAATGACTCTGGGTCACAGGACAGCAAGGTAAGTTCACTACTGTGACCCATAAGAGAAATATGGCAACAAAAATATTTGACCATACTTCCTTTTTAAGCACTATCCTCACAAATATTATATTAATGGACTGCTGCAACTGTTCTTTTATTGCACTTTACACATATATTCTTGTCATGTTTACGGTTTAATATTGGGTATTCTGCATAGTAGCTATCACAGAAGATTTTTACTTATTCCACATAACAATCACTATAATAGAACATCGTATGTTTTTTTTTTCCAGTGAAACAATAGAGTATATTTGTTCTGTTTAGAAACAGATTGTGTAGGAGGAGAAAGTTTGGTAGTGAAAGACAGAAAGGGAGCAGGAGACAGAAGCCCTAGCATGATGCCCCCATCCTTGCATTGTCCCAGTAAATAGAAGGCAGTCTGCTTGGTGATCAGCTTTGCCTCCCACTTCTCCCAGTCATTATTTCAGGCCATTGAACTTGGCATGTATCCTAGTGTGGAACAGTAGACTGGGGAATAATGAGGCGGACGGGCTCATGTGGTACTGTGAACACACTTTTGTTCTCAATTCTTCCAGGTCTTGCCTGTGTGTGGATTAGGCTTTTACGCACACTCCCACCACAACAAGGCAGCATGCCGCAAAGCATTTTGTGCAGCTGCTGGAGTGTGAAAACTAAACTTGGAGGATGTCAGCATGTGTCTGCGGAGTAGGGAATGTGGAATCACAGCCATCAAGTTCTATAACTAGATATTTAAAAGACAAATCCAAACAAAGTGCTAAAGTGCTGAGCATTCACATTTCTGTGCCTAAAAAGCATATATTTTTAAGAACAATTTTTCATTCACATGGTCTCACAGCACAATCCCATACTTAGGAATTTATCTGTCTGATAAATACCACACATTATATCAATATATCTACCCGCCATTTAAAATCAAAATTTGTCAAACCCTTAAAGTCTGGTCATCATTTCCTTTATCCTTTCTAGGCAGAATCACTACTATTAAAAGTAACATATTACCCAAATTACTATATCTCTTTAGAGTTCTTCCAATTTCACTATCCAGATTATATTACTAAACTCTAATCATTTGTTAACAAAATTCAACAGGAATAATAAACCTCCTAGATACTCCAAACATTTTTTATACCAATCTCATAAATCTGGATGTTGAGGTCTTCCGCAACTTTGGATTTATTATATAACACGTACAGTAGATTATCACATATCACATTATCACATAAAACAGCGGGACATCCAGAATTCTTTGGATAACAATTGAAATGATTTCTATCCTTCCCTATTACCTCCCAGGACTTCTTTGGTCCAATGCAATTTTGTTGCACTCTATTTCAACCCATAATACAATTGTATCTCATTCCTTAAAATTATGGAATAAATCTAAGAAAGAATGGACTCTAATATCTAATCCTTACACATGTATGTCATTCTTAGGAGACCCTAGACTTAAATCAGCTTTCTCCTCCCCTAAAAATTTCCAGTGGTGGATAGACAACAATATGACCGAAATATCAGACTTCTATAAAAAAAAAGACTATTCTCTCATTTAACTCAATACAAGAAATCAAAGCGACTCCCATCTCAGAACAACACACCTACACTCACGGATAAACTACCTTATATGCTTAAATGGAAATTTGAACTGGAGTGGAATTCAATGTGAATTAACCTGTGTAAATTTGCAAAATCATTAATAAGAGAAACAGCTGTAAAATTGTTCACCAGATGGTATTTCACACCTTCTCATTTAAACATCATCTACCCAGAGGTTTCTCCCTATTGCTTTAGAGGTTGCTCTCTTCCTGGGACATTTCTATACATTTTTTGGGGATGTGAATCATTATCACCTACAAAGAAAAACGTCTTTACCTTAATGAATTCATTTGTTGGTAAAGAAGTTAATCTAACTCATTATAATGGTCTACTATTCCAAAGCATCCCTGATATATCTTCACAACCCTTTTTGATTCACACTATTTGTTTTGCAACACACTGGACAATAGCCCTCCATTGGAAAATCACAGTAGTTCCCTTTTCTCAAATAATGGCAAGAGTAGATGAGATCAGGATCATGGAAAATATTTTACACATACTTAATAATACCAAAAAAAAATGTTTGATCTCAAATGGGAACCTAGTTTCTTTACAGAACTACAATTAATGTTGAGATTACAGATGGGATTACTATACCAATGTATTTCAGATTATCTTCATTTTTCTCCTTCTATCTCTCCTCTCCTTATACAAAATTATGAGGGTAAAGAAGTAATGAAAATAATACTATATGCATTTATTTATGCATTTATTTTATATCAGCATTGTAATAGCAATGCAAACAATAGTTATATTTGACAATCCAATATAAGCTTACTTGAAAAGTCTTCTTTAATGTTGTGATTGCTACATGTCTGCTTGCCATCTCTTTCTACAATCTCCTGCATACCCCGCAAGATTTGCAGCTTCTTATTTGCTGTTCACTTTCACTTTCAATAAATTCTTATTATAGAGTGGCAAAATACAAACTTTGGCAAAGATTAGAGCTGGTATTGGTGCTGCTCAATAATGGTGAAAAAATACTCACAATGGTTTTAACTGATAAAACTGCTGATATTCAAACACTCAAAACCCTCTAGTGGCAAATGACAAAGAAAAAGAAAAAGAAGTGGTAAAAAATCATTACAGAAGTGGAAAAATTGTGAAAACACAAAATTTCCAGAGTCCTGGTAATTGTTGAAAAAAATATCACTTCCCTGAAAAAGAATTGACGGAATCCGTATTGTAATAAATAAGTGAATGGGTAAGTGAGTGGGAAAAAAAATGTGTATCTACATGACAGGTATAAATAAACTGTAAAATGGTTTACAAAAAATAATAAAAAATATTTAAAAAAATATAAGTTCACATGAAATTCCACATGGATAAATGAAAAATTAAAGACATCTACATTAATAGAAACATATAAGTATAAATATGCAATTCATGTGCAAAAATAAATAAGGTGCAATATACTGTGTAGCAATATTCTGTGTAAACGGTATAGGTTACCCCAAAGGACTGGGTAAAAACTGCAGATCAAACAAGTGACACAACATATAAAAAGTCTCTGATGTGCAAAAAAGCAAAAAAGTCTCTATTGTGCAAACCGCAACAGGTGCTATAATTTAAAGTGTTTGTAATAAAGGTGCTATATTCAATGTTATTAACAAGTCTTCGCACTGTGACCCCAATGGGTTGATATTCAGAAGGTGCGCTTTGCTGTGATATAGATCTCTCACTCCACACTGTGTATTCTATGGTGCCTCAGGTGTTCCCCTTCATGCGCTACAAACGTGAGATCACACACCGGAAAGCGTTCCCCACTAAAGGGGTGCACACTTGGTAGTATCAAAAGGCTGGTAGTATTCCACCGCTGGAATCATATACAAGCAGAGGGAAACATCCTAGGCTCCACCTCCTCCGTAATAGTCTCCACAAAGTGCCATGTAAGAAGAGACAGTACATTGCGCAATATTGTTTGGTTTTATTGTTCTAAAAGTAGTAAAAACTTACATGTCAGCAAAGTAAAGCAAGCATCGATCGAACAGGATCAAAACAGGATGTCCGCCGTGTCCTCTGCGGTCCACGGCCCGAAACCGGAAGTGGCGTGTGACGCTAGAGCTCCGCCCGACGCGTTTTGTCATAGGACGTCTACTGGAGCCGTACCACCACGTCACACTCCCGGTCTATAAATACTGTGATCAATCATGGAAAAATGTCTCCTTCTAAGGAAAAAGGGCGGCCATTTTCTTGGTGGTTATGTACTGATATTACTACGTCGCTCACCCTGGAGGAGAGCGGCCATGTTGTTGGTTATATACTGCTAGAATAGAACATGTATATTGGCCGTCATTCATCCCCAGGGGGACTAAAGAATTCTTAGGAAAGTACAAAAAATAATTAATTAATTGATATATTTAGTGCAGACGCTTCAATTTTAATAGCAATGCTACATATAAAATAAAATACAATCTTTAAAATATTAGTTCTAAAAAATGTTGGTTGTAAAAAATGAACATTATATATAACGAACCTTTTCATAAAATGGTGGGACCCGCAATGGACATGCCGTTCATCATGATTTTATTAATAATAAAAAATAAAAAAATGAAAAACATGATAATGTATATATTATAAAATAAAAAATAGAAAAATAAAAAAATATAAAATAGAAAAATATTAAAAAAATATTTGATTGAATAAAATAAAGGTTATGAGAACTTAAGAAATACATTAAGGGAAAACCAGATACAGTGGTACAAATAGGCTGAGGAGGGGGTGTGTAAAAACTGTAAAAGAAATGTAAATATGAAAAATGGATGAAGTTATAAATATGAAAAATGGATGAAGTATGTGATAATACAGGTGTAAACCCACATTATATATATATATATATATATATATATATATATATATATATATATATATATATATATATATATATAACCACATATATACAAAAATATGCAAGAGATATAAAAAAAAAAAAAAAAGAAATATAAAAAAGAAATGTAAATGTAAATATGGCCATATAAAAGGTTAAAGAGATAAAAGTAAAAAAGAAGGTGTGAAAAAGTTATAGGGGAATGGGTAAAATCCAGGCAGGCAAACAAAACTTTCCCTATTATAATTGTATACATAGAATTAAATTATGAGGTTAGATTTATGATTAAAAGGTTAGTTTTATGGCTAAAAATCTGTGAGGAAGCAATTTAAATCAATTTCAGCGTTCATACCCTCCTCTTTTTTGGAGTGTGTTCATTAAGAAAATCCATTTGGTTTCAGTTTGTGAGACCTTTCTTGTCAGGTCTTCTCCTCTCCAGTGACCCGTGTTCTTCTCAATTCCACAAAAGGATAATACTGAATGGTCCTTTTGATGGTATTCTTTAAAATGTCTTGAAACACTATGTTGTGGAAATCCTTTCTTAATGTTTTTGGTGTGCTCCCTAATTCGCTTGTATAGAGGCCTAGTGGTACGTCCTATGTATTGCATCTTGCAAGGGCATTCCAAGAGTTATGTAACATGCGTGCTTCTGCACGTGATGAGATCTTTTATTTTGTATTGTTGTCCTGTGAAACGAGATGTAAATGTCGTAATATTATTTTCTCCTTTTTTACTTGTGCGGCACGGTAAGCAGTTCTTACACTTAAAAAAGCCTTTAAGATTAGGGGCCACTTTCATTCGTTTTTGGGGGGTCCAATAGCGTTTGAACTAGTCTCGTTCTAATCGTAGGCGCTTTGCGGTATATGAATTTAGGTTTTTCTGGAAGAAGAGTTTTTAAGATTTTGTCCGTTTTTAATATGGTCCAATGTTTGTTAATGATTTTTTTCCACTTTTTTTGTAGTGCTGGTTGAAATCCGTTAGAAACGCTATATCATTTTTTTCTTTGCCTTCATTCCTCTTATTGTCACACTCTAACATCTCATTTCTGTTCATCCTCTTCACTTCCGCCTTTGTTCTTTCCAAAAGGCTTGGGTCATACCCCTTTTCTATAAATCTGTTAATGAGGATCTGTGATTGTGTTTCAAAATGCTCCAATTTACTGCAATTTCTCATGATTCTAATGAACTGACCTTTAGGTATATTTCCAGTCCATCTTGGATGGTGACAGCTGTTTTTAGGTATGTAACCATTTCTGTCTGTCTTTTTAAAAAAGGTTTTGGTATGTAATTTGCCATTAGATTTGAAGATAGTTAAATCAAGGTAATCGATTTCTGTTGGATTCCAATTCCCTGTAAAGGACAGCCCATATTTATTATGATTAAGTTTGTTAATGAACTCTTTTAATGTTGCTTCCGGACCCTTCCAAATCAAAATAATGTCATCTATGTACCTGCGGTAGAAACTGATCTCTGGTCTGTTTTTATCATAGATGTCCTCTTCCTCCCATTTATTAAGGACAATGTTTGCTACGCTGGGGGCAAATTTAGCCCCCATAGCCACTCCTTTGGTCTGGGAGTAAAATTTGCCCTTATACCTAAAATAGCATAATAATACATTTTTATTAAAGTTTTACATGTAAGTAACAACAAAATATCTAGTGCACAAAGATTGAATAGAGTACAAAAGTATGTCTGTCTAGGACTAAGGATAATGACAAGCCATATTTTAAGTGTGCATAGACTGATCTCTGAGCTTGAAGACATACGAAGCAAAAGAACAATAGAAAATGCTTTTACATTGGTATAGAGATCACCATCAATTAGATCAACTTGAAAACAATTATAACAGTTAACAATCCTGGGTGGAGGTTGTGTTTGCCCATAGAAGGCCTTCTAGTGGCCCGGCAGTTGCCACTCCACTCGGAAGCTCCGAGTAGGGGGCAACCGACCTGATCACCCCTGTAGTGAGCCCCGTCCAGAGAACCCCCAAGGAGAAGCCTCCAGGCCCCCGACACCCCTATGGGGACTAGGTGTGCCAGGGGATGAAGGCCCAAACTCCCAGGATGCCCCCCGGATGGATGCTTAAGCAGGGGTTGTCTCCACAAATTCTTAATAAGAAAAACAATTATGAATGCTGTGACCAATTTTTTGAGGGGATGTTCCCCTACTGCCTATTAAGGCATGATAAAAGGAAGAATCTTATGACAGAGATCAGAAGAAGGAACAAAGGAAGATATAATAGAAAAGGGGAAAAGGAGAGAAGAATAGTATTAGACTGAGTGGGAGAGAAGAGGCGGCTGTTAATATAAGCACTAACTTAGCGATCTTGGCTCCTTGGGAAGCCAGGAGTTAAAGAGACTCCTACAAAGTTTGCCCAAGGTTCCCAGACCATCTCAAACGTGTGTAGGTTGTCCAATAAGATGCTAGCTAGCCTTCCCTGAGTCATTAGCCAAGAAATCTTCCGGATAGCTGCATTCGGGGAAATTAGGGATGTGGTCGTTTAAAAGGGCGATAGTCGGGGACCTTGGAAGTTTGTTGCCTGTAACCTTATGGATAATGCAGAAAATTTTAGACCAATATGGTCATATTCTTGGACATTCCCACCAAATATGGGCCATAGTGCCCTGAAGCTTACACCCTCTGAAGCAAAGTGGGTCCACATTTGGGATGAATATGTGTAATCTAGCAGGTGTAAGGTACCATCTCATCATCACTTTTAAACTGGCTTCCGATATATTGGTGTTAAGTATACCCTTGTAGGATCTAGAACATGCTGTTTGCCATTTATCCAGCTCCCATTCAAATTGTAGATCGGATTCCCAATTAATCATAAAAGCTGCTTTCTTAGTGGGGAGCGTGAGAGCTTCATAAATTAGTGAGATTCCCCCTTTCTGCAATGATGGCTGACCACACCAACGTTCATAAGAAGTAAAACTAGGTGGAAGTGGTTTCTCCTTCCAAAGTTTATGAAGGAAATTTGATATTTGGTAGAATCTAAAGGTCTCTGAATTAGGGAGTTCTAGTTCATTTACACATTGTCTACGAGTGATCGGGCCAGTAGCTGTGAAGAAATGTCCTATACGGAACATTCCCCTGTCTAGCCACCACTGAAAGGCTTTAATGTTTAAACCTGGAGGAAACTCCGGGTTATTAAAAAGGTGTGCTAACGGTCTGACTGGGAAGACCAAGGAGGAATAATGTTTGATTTTATCCCACAGGGCTAATTCATTGGAGAGGGAGGGAGCCAGAATAGGGGGTCTGTCTTTGGGAGAGCACCACAGGAGAAAATCCAGGGTGTGACGAGGGATAGCTTCTCTCTCTATCCGTACCCAGTCTTGCTTCTCCTGCCTGGAGTATATAGAGGATAATTGGGCTAGTCTAGCCGCTTGAAAATATTTCACTAGGTGGGGGAGACCCATGCCTCCCCTACGCCTATTCAGGAATAGGGTTTGTTGGGGGATCCTATATTCTGAGTTTCCCCAAATAAATTTGAGAATTTTGCTCTGAAAAGAGGTAAGGTGATCTTTTCGAATTGATTCTCCCTAACCATGAGATATTTTGCCTAGACCAAAGTTTAAGATCTACCTCAAGCTTTCGGAACAAGGGGGGATAGTTGGAGCTATAAAGGGTTTCATATGTGGACGTGAGGTTAATCCCTAAGTACGTAATTGAGGAGTCACTCCACTTAAATTTATAGTCAGTTTTAAGTTTGGAGGTAATCTCAGGAGGTAAAGAGATGTTCAGCGCTTGAGATTTAGAGTAGTTAACCCGGAGCCCCGAGATTTCAGAGAAATTGTCAAGGAGCCGACAGAGTGAGGGAAGAGTGGACATTGGAGAGGTCATAAACACTAGCAAGTCATCCGCAAATAACCCACATTTATGTTCCTGCTGACCACAAAAGACCCCTTCGATATCTTGATTGTTTCTAATGGCTGTGGCTAGAGTCTCTATCGTGATAGCAAATAGTAATGGGGATAGGGGGCATCCCTGTCTTGTGCCTGTCTTAATCGGAAATGAATTGGAGTAAAATCCCTGCATCTTAATCATAGCTTGCGGGAAGGAGTAAAGGGCTCCCATCAAACCTAGAAATCTTTCTCCAAAACCCCAATGTTTCAACAGGGAGAATAAGTAAGTCCAAGAGACTGAATCAAACGCTTTACGTAAGTCTAAAGAAAGTAGCATCCCCTTCTGTGTCCGCCCTCCTGCCCAGTTGGATTGAAGAATGGAAACTATATTAATTGCCCTTCTAATTTGGTTAGGGCCTTGACGTGTAGGGATGAAGCCCACCTGGTCTTTGTTAATATATTGATTGATAAATGAGGCAAGTCTGTTTGCTATTATTTAAGTTAAACATTTTAAATCATTGTTTATGAGGGAGATAGGACGATAATTGCCTACGTCCTCTGGGTTTTTCTCTGGTTTGGGGATCACAGTGATGTAAGCCGTGTTTAAGTGCTTCTCGATGGGGTCTTCTTTCATTTAAGCGTTGAAAAATCATAGCATATGAGGGGCCATTATTTTGGAAAACGTTTTGTAGTAGGGGCCAGAGAAGCCGTCGGGCCCGGGGGCCGATCCGTGTTTGAGGTTTTTGATGACCTCCAACACCTCCTCCCCCGAAATTGCTTTGTCCATTCATTTTCTATGTTTATCTGAGAGGGTAGGCAAGGTTACGTCCTCAAGAAACCGGTTTATTTTTTCCGCATTTTCATCAGTCCCCGGGCTATACAGATCCTCATAATATCTTTGAAAGGCCCCTATAACTTTGTTAGGGTGAGATGTGGGGCGTCCGCCCTAATTTTAGGCATCGTAAGATGTCTAGTCCTGGGGGAAAGTTTCCTAGCAAGGAGCGAGCTCATTTTATTAGCCTGAGTATAGAATTTATTTTTAGACCAGCGGATGGCTTTCTCTGCTCTTGTTGTGAGTGCAAGATTAAGCTCTAATTTTGCCTTATCCAGTTTATCTAAGAGCTGACGTGAGGGGTTAGCTTTATGTTCTGCTTTGAGTGCTGCGAAGGACTCCTCCAGTCTTATCAAAGCAAAACCTCTTTCCTTTTTGAGCCGGGATGCCAACTGAATGAATTTGCCTCTAATAAAGGATTTATGAGCGGCCCAAACTGTTTCTGCTGAGATATTATCCGTCACGTTAGTGGAAAAGAATTCTTGGAGGTTTTTATCTATTTCAACGTTAGTTACTGGATCAGACAATAGTGACTCGTTAAGTATCCAGTGCGGTCTAGGAAAGAATTTGGATCTAAGAAGTATGGACATCGTCACTAGCGAGTGGTCTGAAAGTACTGTGTCATAGATATGGGCATCTAGGATGGAAGAGAGAATGTAACAGGGAGTTATTAGATGGTCAATCCTCGAGTGCGAGTTGTGGGGGCTAGAGAAATGGGTGAAGTCCCTTCTGGATGGATGTTTGTCCCTCCAGATGTCTACTAGATTATGTGTGTGTAAGAGTTTGGCTATCCGTAGGCTTTTTTTGGAGAGGTGCAACAGTTGACTGCCTAGGGGCCTAGATTTGTCCAATGATTGGTCAAAGGCTGAGTTTGAGTCTCCCCCAAAAATGATAGTGCCCTCTAATAGTGGGGAGAGGGCTTCTATCATTTTCTGAAAAAATTTAATTGGCCCTTGTTAGGGGCATAGTACGTAATAAGAGATATGATTTGTTCATCAATGGTGCCTTTTACTAAGATATACCTGCCCTCCGGATCCCTTACATCAGACAACCAAGTGAAGTTGCAGTTTTTCGCAAATAGTATCGCTACTCCCTTTGTTTTGGTTTCAGCACTAGCTAAATAAAATTGCGGGAAATGGGAGTGTAAAAAGTTAGGTTTATATCGGGCAGGGAAGTGAGTTTCCTGAAGCATTATTATGTCCAATTTCAATGATTTATAGTGATCTCCAATTTTTTTGCATTTAATAGGGGAGTTTAGTCCCTGGACATTATGGGTGGCAACCCTAAGAGGGACTCGTGGGAGGTCAGCCATCATTACTAGGGTATATGAGACTTATGGAAATGAAAACACTCACCCTTTCCTGGGAGTTCACAAAGTTCAAGGAGCCTTGAATGATCTCGAAGCCAGAATATTGAGCAGCCACCACTCTAGAAAAAGAAAGGGAGTGAAGAAAAGGAGAAGAGAGGAAAGAAAAAAAGGACATAAGGTAGAATTTAGGGGTCTAGATTTGTCCAATGATTGGTCAAAGGCTGAGTTTGAGTCTCCCCCAAAAATGATAGTGCCCTCTAATAGTGGGGAGAGGGCTTCTATCATTTTCTGAAAAAATTTTAATTGGCCCTTGTTAGGGGCATAGTACGAAATAAGAGATATGATTTGTTCATCAATGGTGCCTTTTACTAAGATATACCTGCCCTCCGGATCCCTTACATCAGACAACCAAGTGAAGTTGCAGTTTTTCGCAAATAGTATCGCTACTCCCTTTGTTTTGGTTTCAGCACTAGCTAAATAAAATTGCGGGAAATGGGAGTGTAAAAAGTTAGGTTTATATCGGGCAGGGAAGTGAGTTTCCTGAAGCATTATTATGCCCAAATTTCAATGATTTATAGTGATCTCCAATTTTTTTGCGTTTAATAGGGGAGTTTAGTCCCTGGACATTATGGGTGTCAACCCTAAGAGGGACTTGTGGGAGGTCAGCCATCATTACTAGGGTATATGAGACTTATGGAAATGAAAACACTCACCCTTTCCTGGGAGTTCACAAAGTTCAAGGAGCCTTGAATGATCTCGAAGCCAGAATATTGAGCAGCCACCACTCTAGAAAAAGAAAGGGAGTGAAGAAAAGGAGAAGAGAGGAAAGAAAAAAAGGATATAAGGTAGAATTTAAACACTGTAAACCACATTTGATTGATAAAGAGCCCTGAAAGGGGCCAGTTTCTCCATCTAAGGGTAGTATGGCTAAGGGGGGAGAAAACATAGAGCCCCTTGGGTACCCTTTGGTAGGAAACAAATGGTCTGGCTGTTATTGCCAGACAGCCCATCTCTGGTCCGCCTTGAGAGGTCAGAGAGAGAGGGGCGGAGGCGCAAGTGAGCCATCACCCGCCTAGGGGCCCAAAGATAGATATAATAGAATGATGTTGACAAAACTTAAGTGTGATAACAAAATTATTTCTAGTCTGAAGAAAAGGGAAACATAAGAGTAAAAGTCTTTAAACTGTCCTCAAACCTTAATTGTCTCCCATCAAGGGAGGGGACTCCACCATCCCAATTAGTCACCCTTTGGGGGGTCCTCCCCCCCTCAGCCGAGGGGGGAAGTTGCCCCCTCTGGGGAGGGAGCCCACCCAGGGGCCTAGGCCCCAAGGATGGAGCTAGCAGACATGGGGAGGTATAGGAGCCCTAAAGTGTTCCCCATCATCGACTTCAGTTCTTAACAGCTGGAAGGGAACTAATTCCAGAAACACAAATTGTTCGAAGAAAAAGAAAAAAAACAGTGTGGACCCACTTTCTGAATTTCAGAGAAAAAACGTAAAGGCAATATCATGAAGAATAATCCCTGGAACGCAGAGTGTTCCAACATCTTAGTGGGACCAATGAAGAGACAGGGTTGTCCAGGGCCCTTAGGAAAAAATAGAGGTCAGTGAAAATAACGCTCCTCGGAGCCTGAGACCTGCAAGATAGCTTTAGCTCGTTTTGGCTTGGCTTTTTTCCACAGGGGGGTCCTGGGGCTGGTGGGAGACTGTCTCTTAGAAGAGCTGGTGATGTTAGTAATATCCATATTGGATTCTTGAAAGATCAGATTGAGATGGAGAAAGAGTTTCTCTCCCTCCTGTAGGGAAGAGAAGGCGTACTCCCTTCCCTTAAAGAGGAATTTAACAGCAAATGGAAAGGACCATTTGTATTAGATATCCTTCTCCATTAGTACTGTCAGTAGGGGTTTAAGAGCTCTCCGTTTTTGGATGGTGGATGGGGCTAGATAAGCGAAGATTTGGACCTGGTGTCCTTTGCATAGAATCTTGGCGGAACTCCTGGATTGTTTCATGATCCCTTCCTTTATGGCGTAGAAGTGAGGATTGACAATAATGTCTCTCGGGATGCCATCTTTCCGTGGGGGACCCAGAGCTCTGTGGGCCCTGTCCAGTTCCAAGCGGTGTTTAGGGGTATCTGGAAGTAAGTTGGAGATCAGGTTTTGTATTGCGTCCGGAATGTCCTTTATCTCTTCCGGGAGGCCTCTCACTCGAAAGTTATATCGTCTGGACCTATTTTCTAGGTCGTCGATTCTTGAGAGGGCCGTATCTAGCTGGTCCTGTAGGGAGCAAATAAGGTCTGAATTCTGATTAGTAGTTGCTACGGTTGAGTCTAGCTTGTTCTCAATTGCTTCAATCCAGTTTCCAAGCATTTGAAAGTCCGATTTAATCTCTCCCGTTATAGTGGCAATTGTGTTTGCTAGTCCCCTTTCTAGGAGAGCCGAGAATTTGTGGTAAAGGTCATCCACTTGTAGGGACAGATCATGGTTAGGAAGATTGGGTGAGGCTGGAACCGGGCTGTTGGGGTCCAACTGAGGGGATGAAAGTTCCCCCTGAAAACGACCCAATAAGGACTCAGTAGATGAGGGGGAAAGGATGGGAGGCTGAGGCTGCCCTCCCTTCATCCCGGGAGTGAAGTTCAGAAGAGCCGGGGAGATCACCGGTCTGGATTCCAGACACCCCGAATGTCCAGGGTTCTCTAGATGGGGGCCATCCGTGCAAAGGCTCTCCAGGCCTCCTGATGTCATGACTGAGACATTGGCCATTCCTGTACTCCCCTGTGAAGTGGCTGCAGCAAATAGCTGGCTTAGGTCCTTCTTAGCCGTTGGCACTGACATGTAGAGGAGGATTTCTTTGCCTTTAAGATTGAGTCACCCTTCTGGGATAGAAGTCTGATAGTTGGGGGGACAGGCTGGTTTTTAGGTGCTGGGAAAGGTACCGTAGGCCTGTAACTGGAAACCTGGAAAATGAATGTTGGATTCCTAGTAAATCAATAAAGCCTTTATGAATAACAGCACAAGTCTTGAAAGTACCTCAGGGGAGCTGAGGAGGAGCCCTGGACCCCCATGAGCGTATTTGAGAGAGTCACTGACAATTTTGGAGACAGAGGAGAACTTTAGGCCCGAGCGGGGGCCATCTTGGCACACCCACTAGTCTTTGTTGCCGCTTAGGGGGGATTACAAGGTTATTGAGAGGTTCCCTTCCCACTGTCTTTTCACTCAGGAATGCCAGGAGGCCAGCTCTGACTGTGCTGGTTGCCTCTGTGAGCACTTGGGAAGCGGGGACGGTCCGGATCTCTCTGTAGGCCGCAGCCGCGGCCATCTTTGTACACCCCGCGGCCGCTGCTACACTGTGGATTACCTCCTATGTCCGACCCTGTATTGCCAAAATGTTCCCCAGGCTTGTGGGATGCTTGGGGGAGTGGGATCCCATGAAGGAAATCTCCAAAACAGCTGTCCGGGAGAGCTACAAGCTCCCTAGGCGGGTGAAGGTGCGGAGCTCCGTATCAAGCGGCCATCTTGGAGCTCCCGCACATGCGCACTGTGTGACCTCTAACTTTTTTATATCCTCCTCGACTAACCGTTGGAAAACATCTATGCTTGCATTGTTTGTATTACGTGGGTTAAATGTAGACTTGTTCCTTAGTGATGTTTGTGTGTATTCCGAGGGATCCACCCTCTTGGGGTTTTGTGGTTTCCCCGCAAATAATTTTTTAAAATTCAATTTCCTTATAAATTTGTGTAAATCCACAAAAGTAGTAAATTTGTCGAAACCCTTACTAGGTGCATATTTCAAGCATAAATCTAAGATTTTCAATTCCTCCTCTTCAAAAGTGATATCGCTTAAATTAAAAATGCCTGTACCTAATTCTCTCGTCTTCTTTTTCTTTCTCTTAACACCTCCTCATTTTCCTCTCGTCCTTCTCTTCTGCCCCAACCTTGTTGTCTCGGGGTCTTCTCGTATCCTCCTCGTACTGTCTCTGGGTGTCCCGGTATACTTCCCTCCTTTCTTGGTATGTTGGCCTTGGTCCTGTGTTCCTCCATCTTAGGTTTCTTGGTGGTCCTCTGAAGGTCGGGGGTCCCCCATCTTGGTGGTCTGGTCGATCTGTTTCCCCAAAATCTTGGGGGTCTGTAGCCTTGTTCCACATGAAAATCCCTATTGTGGTTATATCAATGTGTATCTCTCAAAGGAGAGTATCTGTTGGGATGTCTGGGGATTCCTGGTGTTTTAGGAGTGGCTGGATAATAATGATCCTGGTATTGTCTCCTAGGACTTATGTAATTTGGTCTTCCTCTATGTCTAGGAGATGGTGACCTTGGTCTCTGTCTTACGTTCCTTGGAGTCTGTGGAGTGTGTGGGGTGACGTTATTAGTTATTCCCCAATTCACTTCTTCTTCTTCATCCTCCGAAGATTCTCTGGTTTCCTCATTTACAGAAACATCGGTGATGTCCTCTTCTGTGTAGCAGTCCATGGATTGCCATTTATAAACCTGCATGTTCTTATAATCGGCAATATCCCTTTTGAACTTTTTCTGTTTTTTCGTCTGTATTTGTATATCATACTTAGAAATGTGTTCTTGAAGAAGTTTCTCTTTGTCTTTATAATCTTTATTATCCAGAAATGGTATAAGTTCTTCTCTGATGTTCTTAATCTCGTTTTCAATCAATTTTAGTTTAAATTGCCTCCTTTTAACGATTTGTTGGAGGAGTTCCCCCTCCTTAAGGTTAAAAAAATTATACCAATCCTCCATGAGGCCTCTATCGTTAAGTCCATCATTAGGTGAAACTTCCCATCTTAGTCGCCTTGGTGTGATCTTTTCAGTAATATACATCTCTAAAGTGCCTATGTCCCACCATACTCTTAATTGTTTTTCCATTTTATGTTTTAAATGCTTCAGCACTCCATCCATATCTTGTTTCTTAATGATAACATCTTGGTTGAAAATATTACCTAAATCTACTTTTCGAGTTTCCATATAATTGAAAATTTCCATTGCTGCAGAACAGATAGATGGAACAAACTATCTATTATATTGGAATATGTGTATCATATGTTCCGCGCAAACGGATAAAGAAAAACTTTACTCTGAGAGCTGCTGCCACCACCAAAACTCCACTATTGTGTAGTTAATAATATGGCAAAGATTAGAGGTGGTATTGGTGCTGCTCAATAATGGTGAAAAAGTACTCACAATGGTTTTAACTGATAAAACTGCTGATATTCAAACACTCAAAACCCTCTAGTGGCAAATAACAAAGAAAAAGAAGTGGTAAAAAATCATTACAGAAGTGGAAAAAATGTGAAAACACAAAATTTCCAGAGTGCTGGTAATTGTTGAAAAAATATCATTCCCTGAAAAAGAATTGACAGAATCCGTATTGTAATAAATAAGTGAATGGGTAAGTGAGTGGGAAAAAATGTGTATCTACATGACAGGTATAAATAAACTGTAAAATGGTTTACAAAAAATAATAAAAAATATTAAAAAAAATATATATTCACATGAAATTCCACATGGATAAATGAAAAAATAAAGACATCTACATTAACAGAAACATATAAGTATAAATATGCAATTCATGTGCAAAAATAAATAAGGTGCATATACTGTGTAGCAATATTCTGTGTAAATGGTATAGGTTGCCCCAATAGGTTGCAATACATAGGACGTACCACTAGGCCTCTATACAAGCGAATTAGGCAGCACATCAAAAACATTAAGAAAGGATTTCCACAACATAGTGTTTCAAGACATTTTAAAGAATACCATCAAAAGGACCATTCAGTATTATCCTTTTGTGGGATTGAGAAGAACATGGGTCACTGGAGAGGAGAAGACCTGACAAGAAAGGTCTCACAAACTGAAACCAAATGGATTTTCTTAATGAACACACTCCAACCGGAGGGTATGAACGCTGAAATTGATTTAAATTGCTTCCTCACAGATTTTTAGCCATAAAACTAACCTTTTAATCATACATCTAACCTCATAATTTAATTCTATGTATACAATTATAATAGGGAAAGTTTTGTTTGCCTGCCTGGGTTTTACCCATTCCCCTATAACTTTTTCACACTTTCTTTTTTACTTTTTTACTTTTATCTCTTTAACCTTTTATATGGCCATATTTACATTTACATTTCTTTTTTATATTTCTTTTTTTTTTTTTTTTATATCTCTTGCATATTTTTGTATATATGTGGTTATATATATATATATATATATATATATATATATATATATATATATATATATATATATATATATATAATGTGGGTTTACACCTGTATTATCACATACTTCATCCATTTTTCATATTTATAACTTCATCCATTTTTCATATTTACATTTCTTTTACAGTTTTTACACACCCCCTCCTCAGCCTATTTGTACCACTGTATCTGGTTTTCCCTTAATGTATTTCTTAAGTTCTCATAACCTTTATTTTATTCAATCAAATATTTTTTTAATATTTTTCTATTTTATATTTTTTTATTTTTTACTTTATAGTATATACATTATCATGTTCTTCATTTTTTCATTTTTTTATTATTAATAAAATCATGATGACTGGCATGTCCATTGCGGGTCCACCGTTTTATGAAAAGGTTCGTTATATATAATGTTCATTTTTTACAACCAACATTTTTTTTGTTTTGTTTAATGTTTTTATTGATTTTAAGATTGTAAAGTTATACAAAGTAAATCGGTTACAAAACATGTATAACAGTATATTGCATTTCAAGTAGGATATAAAGGTATAATGCGATGGTGGGGAAAATGCGGGTTAGTAAAGATGAGTTATGAGGCATTACAATTACATGAGAACAAGTCTGTGGAAGATAGCCAGCTTATAGGCGACCATCGAGTCATAACTGTAACAGAGCCAATGGATAAGTGCAGGAAGCTGTGTCCTTTGAATAAAGAGATGTCCTTGGGGATACCCTAGCTGAGACCAAAGGTGTTGAAGGTATAGTGGTCTTCGATAGAGGGTATTTTAGGTAAATCCTGCAATGCCCATCCCCTATCCGTTCACCCCAGTGGGATCAAACTGTGACCTGGATGGGGACTAACGAGGCAGGTGTCCAAAGAGAAAAAAAAAAGGGGGGGGTAGTTCGAAGGCTCTGGCCTGAACGAATAGTACATATAACCTGCAATATATAGCAAAATTTCTCTTCTTGAGAATGCTGATAAGAGCTTATAACTAGGTAGTGAAGGAAGGGGTAGATTGAAGAGGAGAGAGGTGAAAGGTAGTCAGCTGTTAGGGGGAAGAGAAAGAAGAGAATGGAGAAAGGAGAGGAAGAAAGTTAGGAGTCTGGATGAGAGCATTTAAGATGAGGTTAAGGGAGATGTCGTGTAGCCATAAGGTGGGAGAGCCACCTGGTGAGGAGGAGTAAATTATTGTATATGGCTTATGTAGGTAGACCAGGGTTCCCAGATTTTATCGAATAGAGTAGACCTGTCAAGTATAGAGCATGCAATCTTTTCCTGCGCTATGATCCAGTAAATCTTGTTTATGGCGGATGAGAAGGAGACCTGGGGTTTCTTCCAGGCCCTAGCAATCGTGCTTTTGGCTCCCAGTAGAATATCATGTACTAAGGCCTGTGTATATCTGGGGATATCTGGGATTCTGTGGTTGAGTAATGCAATAAGCGGATCCTGTTTTAGTGGAACTCTTGTAATCTTGCGTATTAGGTTGAAGATTTGGTTCCAAAAGGACCTGATTCTGGGACATTGCCAGAATGTATGGAGAAGGGAGCCCAGGTGGCCGCATCCCCTAAAGCAGAGAGGGGAGGTATTTGGAAATGTCTTGGCTAAACGTGTGGGGACTAGGTACCAACGTGTTATAATTTTAAGGCCGGCTTCTATTAGGCCAATATTATGTATTCCCTTGTAAGCGCGCAAAACATTACTGCGCCAAGTTTCCAAGTCCCAAGTGAAGTCCAGGTCCCTTTCCCAGTCTAGCATGAATTTTGTTTTGTCCAGGGGTTCTGCTAGGGCAGCGTAGATAAGAGAAATTCCCCCTCTGATGTCCGTGATGGCTGCACACCACCTCTCATAAGGCGTGACTGTCAGTGGCGGGGAACCTGGGGGGTTGAGGGAGTGTAAAAAGTGAGAGATTTGGGCAAATCGGAAGCTTTCATCTTGGGGCATTTCTAATATATTAAGACAATGTTTCTTAGGGATGGGGCCTGTTGCATTAAAGAAGTGACCGATGCGGAAAAGTTCTTTATTCAACCACCATCTAAAGGCATGAATGTCTTCGCCTGGGGGGAAACTGGGATTATGGAATATATGACTGAGTGGACTCCATGGGGAGGCTATCTTGGGAGATTTATGTAAAGAATCGCAAAGGGCGAGAGAATGAGAGAGTGTTGGAGAGAGAATCGCTGGTCGCCTCTTACGAGGACACCAACAGAGATAGTCTAAGGTGAATCTCGGGGCAGCCTGACATTCAATCTCCACCCAGTCAGGTTTTGGAGTCCTGGAGTAGATTACAGAAAACTGTGCTAGCTGGGCTGACTGGTAATAAAGCCATAGGTTCGGGAGGCCTAGGCCTCCATTGCGCCTGGGTCTATATAGGATCTGCTTTGAGAACCTGTGGCCTGAATTCCCCCAGGTGAATTTGATGATGGAGGATTGTAAAGAGGCTAGATGAGCTTTGGGGATCGGGATAGGGAGGGATCTAAAAAGATAGAGGATCCTTGTAAAAGAGTCATCTTTATGGCATTTAATCTCGCGAGCCAGGGGAGGTTATATTGTGACCAGTTTGTTAAGTCCGCTTGGAGTTTTTTGAATGCAGGGGTATAGTTATGTTTGTATAATTTGTCTACAGTGGAGGTGAGTTGGATGCCTAGATAGGGGATTAGGGTGTCATGCCATGTGAAGGGGAAATTATTTTTGAGGTCTTCCACCAATAATGAGGGAGTTGAGATGTTTAGGGCCATAGATTTAGAGAGGTTGATTTGTAGGCCTGAAATCTTTCCAAAACGGGATAGTAATTGCATAATGTTGGGTAGTGAGATGAGGGGAGAGGTGACAAAGAGAAGTAAATCATCTGCGAAGAGGGCGCATCTGTGTTCTGAGTCGCCGCAGCGTACTCCATGGATGTCGGGATGTGTCCTTATTGCAATGGCCAAAGACTCTATTGCGATTGCAAAAAGGAGGGGGGATAATGGGCATCCCTGTCTGGTGCCTTTTTCTATGGGGAAGGAGTCAGAATAATACCCCTGAAACCTGACCTTTGCTCTGGGGGATGAATAGAGGCTGGTGAGTATGTTTAGGAAGTTTGGACCGAACCCCCATTTTTCTAGGGCTGTAAAGAGATATGTCCAGGAGACCGAGTCAAAAGCCTTCTGTATATCAGTTGAGAGGAGGAGACCCTCCTGAGGTGTCCCCCCCTCCCAGCTGGATCTCATTATGGATACTAGGTCTATTGCTCTCCTAATCTGGTCCGGGCCCTGTCTGCCCGGGATAAACCCGGCTTGGTCCTTATGAACATAGGAACTTATGAAGGAAGAGAGTCTGTTCGAGTATATCTTGGTTAAGATTTTTAAATCGTTATTGATCAGTGAGATTGGCCTGTAATTGGCAACTTCACTTGTGTCTTTCCCTGGTTTGGGTATCACCGAGATATATGCTAGATTGGATTCAGGGTCCAGGGGTTGTCCGTTTGATAGGGAGTTGAAATAACGGGCCATATGGGGGACTAGTGTTTTGGAGAAGGCCTTATAGTAGCCTAACGAAAAGCCATCAGGGCCAGGGGCGGAGCCTGTGCGGGATTCTTTGATAGCCAGAGGGATATCCTCTTCAGAGACCTGAGCCTTGAGGATTTCTCTATATGATTTGGAGAGTTTAGGTAGAGGGATATTGTCTAAGAAATTGCTAAGGGTGGGGTTGGGATCTGTTTGGTTTTTTGAGTATAGTTTAGAGTAGAAGGTTTGGAAAGTCTTTATTATTTTGGTGGGATCTCGAGAGAGATGGCCTGTGGAGACCTTAATTTTAGGAACAGAGAGAATTCTATATTTGGGTGTGAGTTTAGCTGCTAGATAGGGGCCGATCTTCCCGCCTGTTAGATAGAAGCGCCCCGATTGCTAACTGAGGCGTTTGTGGGCTGCGTTTGTTAAGGCCAGGTTTAGAGCTGATTTGGTAGAGTCTAATCTTGCGAGAGAATATGGGGTAGGTTTCTTTTTATGTATTCGATTTGCCCTCTTAAATTCCTGTTCAAGGTTTGCAACTTCTATTTTGTGTTCCTTTTTTATTTGGCTGGACAGTTGGATAAATTTCCCCCTTAGGACAGCCTTATGGGCATTCCAGACGGTTTTTGGGGAAATGTCCTGGGTATTGTTCCAAGTGAAGTAGTCCTGTATTTCACTTTCTATCTGAGAGCACCTAACTGGATCAGACAGTAACGACTCGTTTAATCTCCATGGGGGATGGGTTGAATGCTGGGGGGAACTTAATAGGTTAATTACTACCATTGAGTGGTCTGACCAGGGAATGTCGATTATGGAGGCATAGGACAGAGAGGGGATTAATGAAGAAGGGATAAAGATATGGTCAATTCTCGCATGAGATTTGTGTGGGCCGAGTAATGTGTATAATCTTTAGCATTTGGGTTGCGCTCCCTCCAAGCATCTATGAGGCCTAGGGAATATAACAGTCTGGCAATTCGAATGCTACGGTTTGGGGGTCTCCTTGTTGTAGGGGTTCCTTTGTTACTTATCGAGAGGGTTGGATCGAAGGGGGTCTTTGAGTCACCTCCCATGATTATCCTCCCTTCAAGATGAGGGCCTAGAGACTTTATCATGGATGAGAAAAATGAGCATTGGTTCTGGTTCGGGGAATAGTAAGAGATTAGGGAGTAAAGAGATCCATTAATGTGTCCCTTAACAAGCACAAATCTACCTTCCTGATCCTTCAGGGTCAGGACATGGGTAAATGTCAGCCGCTTGGATAGAAGAATTGCTACACCTCTTTTCTTTGAGTCTGCATTAGATAAGAAGAAAATGGAATATTTTACGATGTAGGTAGGTTGGTTGGAAATTTTTGTCGAAATGTGTCTCCTGTAAGAGCACTATGTCAATATTTCTACTGGCGTAGTAATGGAGGGCTTTATGCCTTTGTGGGGGAATTGAGGCCCTGGGTGTTATGGGAGGCCACTTTAATGACGGGTTGTGAGAGGTCGAGAGGAGCCATCAGGAGGTAGTGTGGTGTGAGAGATCTGCTAGATAAGAGCTTACCTGGATTGTCAAGTTGAGGAGTGGGACCGGCTGCAAGGGAATGTTGGCTCCTGGAGAATTTCTTCTTTTAGTGGGGGGCACCCATCCAGACTCCTGGGAGAGGAAAGAGAAGGCGAGACATGGTAATGGGAAAGAAGGAAGAGAGAGAGAAAAGTTTAGCGAGGGGAAGAGGGGGAGGGACGGATCCGGCTGAGGAGGCCCAGCCAGAGCGCCCCTAGCTAGGCTGGGTAAAACCAGCCCTGTGAGGTCCCTTAGAAAAAGGGAGAACCAATCACAAGACAATCCGATGTGGATTGCTGTCCTGTCCGAGACAGTGAGTAGCCTTACTCTCTGAGTCACAACAGGAGGGAAGGCGAGCTAAACCGCTCCAGCCTAACGACACCAGAGGACCGCCTGGGGGGAACCCCTAGGGGCCCCCAGGTGGTCTAACATAACAAAAGTAAATGCGAAACCAACTGTTAACTAGGAAGTAACAACTGGAGAACCTAATAAAAGACTTAGGATGATAAGAGCAGTGAGAGCCTTGGTAGGCAGCTCACTTGTAGTGGTGGGAGACCTGCTAGACAAAAGTTAGTCCGTTTCTGGGTCTGCGGTGGTACAGGAGAGCAGGAAGTATGTCCTCTTTAAAGAGGAAGAAGTAGGTATGTAGGGGTGTAGAGGCAGTAGTTTTCACCTCTGCGGGAGTTGATCACGTTGTCTCTTAGCTTGTTGCTTGTTCCAATTCCGAGTGATGGGGCTCCCCGGGGGGGTCTCTTGGAGGATCAAGGGCGAGCTGAGGTTGGTGGTGGGTTGAAGTCTTGGGAAATTAATCCCAGCTGAAGAAGTAAGCACTCTCCGTCTTGGAAGTTGGAAAAGCCGTGGGATTTATTCTGGTATTGGAATAGGAGGCGGAATGGGAATGTCCATTTGGATTTGATGTCTTTCTTCATGAGGGCTTCTAGTAATGGTTTCAGGTTCCTCCTTTTTTGGATAGTAGTTTTTTTTTTTTAATTATCCTTTATTTTTGTTTTTCATTAATGTATACAACATAGACAAAATTCAGTTAAGATACAAAAGCATAAAAAAATATTATCCCCCTATACCATCCCTCTTTCTTTTCCTCCCTTCCCCTCCTCCCTCCCTACTCCCCCCCCCCCCATTCACAGCTAGGTTGTATCATTACACACTTGTGTCCTCCTCTCTTAACCATCTTCCCCACATTTTATTTAGCAAGTGCCTCCCTAAATCCTGGGCCCTCCCACTCTATCCATTTGCCCCAAACTTTTTCAAAGACACTACTCTTCCCCCTTCCCAGATATACCATTCTTTCCCTCACAATGGTTGCTTCCACCCTCTCCTGCCAACTCTTTAAGGACGGTGGGTTGACATCCTTCCATTTTGAGGTAATTTGCTTCCTCGCCTGGTATAAACACTTCTCCACTGCCAGTCTCTTGTACCCCATCCCTTTCCCCCCTTCCAGGTAATCCAGGATGCACAGGATCGGGTCCCCAACCAACACCAGTCCGAAGACCCGGTTGATCTTATCGAGGACTTCACTCCAATACCTGTGCAGCCTGGGACACCTTCACATCATATGAATCAGGTTGCCTGTCGCCCCCTCGCATCTTGTGCACAGTGCGTCCCGGCGACCCCCGAATTGGCATAATATTTTGGGGGTATAAAGGGCCCTATGGAGAATGTTCAGTTGGGTCCAGTTCCGTGGCGCTGAAAAAGTTACCCTGCTCGGCAGGGCCACAATGTCCCTCCACTGACTGTCCGTTAACGCTCCCACATCTGCTTCCCACTTTGATTTCATTTGGTTCATTAGATCCATTCCCTTCCCACCTGGCCCCACCTTTTGGTATATGTCCGAAATTAAACCCTTCTGAGCAGGTGCATACAGGACTCTCTTCAGGAAGGGAATCTCACACCAGCTTGGACTCCCCTCCTGTCTGAACTGGACTGAAATGGCATGCCTCAGCTGCAGATATTGAAAAAATTATTTATTCGGAATACCGAATTCTTCCCTCAGTTCCTGAAAAGTTTTCAGGTCGTTCCCTCCAAATACCTGCCTCAGGCTCATTAGCCCCCTCCTCTTCCAGTTTTGGAACCCTTCCAGTTTGGCCAGTTCTGGTAATTTCTCATTATCCCATAATGGTGTGAATTCGCTAAACCCCTGGTATCCCAGTAGCGATCTAGCCATTCGCCAAATTTTTAATATTAATGTTCCTAGTGGGCATTGGTTCTGGGTCCCCACTGACTCCGCCTCTAATGCTCCCAACCAAGACAGGTGAGGTGTACAGGCTTGTAGGGGGTGCAAGCTATAATTTGTGCCAGATGCACTCATCTCCCCTCCCCCTAATTGTTGCAGCTGAGCTGCAAAAAAATACATCCATGGGTGTGGAACCCCCAGCCCCCCCTATCTTTGGGGAGCTGAAGGTATCTCAGCCCAATCCTAGCCCGTTTGCCCTTCCATATCAACTCCCTAAAGAGTCTCTCTATCTTCTTGAACCACACCCCCGGAATCCACATAGGGGCGTTATGGAGGACGTATAGGAGTTGCGGGAGCCAGATCATTTTTACTAGATTACTCCTGCCCGTTACTGTTAGAGGAAGACTTTTTATTTTCGTCCTAAATTTTTTCAATAGGGGTTCCAGATTCTTTGTTATATAGTGCCTAGGAGTTATTGAGCCCTCTATACCCAAGTACTTAAAGGAAGTCACTATCTGCAGGGGGGGCATACCTTCCGGTAGTTCCATCTATTGGAAGAAGGGCCGACTTTTCCCAGTTAACCAAAAGGCCCGACCAAGACCCAAATTCATTCACCAACCTCATCGCTGTTGTCAGTGACCGGCCTGTGTCTCCCAGATAAAATAAAATGTCATCTGCAAACAGCAACACCTTTTCCTCTCCAACACTTCTTCTGAACCCTCGTATTTCCCCCTCTTCCCTTACTGCTATTGCCAAGGGCTCTACTGCTAGGGCAAACAACAGGGGGGGCAGTGGACAACCCTGTCTTGTCCCCCTTGTTAATGGAAAATATCCTGACAACCTCTGGGCTATCTTTACTCTAGCCCTAGGGTTTTGGTATAGAAGGCCCACCCAATTCAAAAACCCCGGTCCTATATTGAATGCCGCCAAGGCCTCCCTCGAATACCTCCACTCCAAACTATCGAAGGCCTTGGCGGCATCCAGAGACATCACCGCCCTCGAGCCTGGCTCTTCAGAAGGAACCTGCAGGTTTGAGAACAGCCTCCCGATGTTCAGGGCGGTGAATCTCCCTGAAATAAATCCACATTGGTCCAAATGGACCAATTTGTGTATTACCCTGCCTAGTCGCTTTGCCAGCACCTTGGCTAGCAGCTTGACGTCCGTACACAATAATGAAATAGGCCTATAGGATGCCGAATGCTGCAGGTCCTTCCCTTCCTTGGGGATAAGTACTATAGTGGCTTCGGACATAGATGTCGGCATCACTCCCCTTTTTATCACATCGTTAAGAGTCACCAGCAGCTCCGGAAGCAGGACCCCCGCATATTCTGAGTATATTTCATTTGGTAGTCCATCTGGACCCGGAGTTTTATGCTTGGGGGCCTCGGCTACTGCCTCTTCCAATTCTTCCAAGGTTATTGGTGAGTCCAACAATGTTTTATCTTCCTCTATTAATTTTGGGACATTTAGGCTTTTCAAGAATTCTTGTACTTCCCTCTCCTTATTCTCCACCTTTGACCTGTATAGCTCCATATAGTAATTTTTGAAAATGTTTATTATTTCCACCGGGCACCTGGTGGTCCCCCCCTCCCGGGGTCCCAAGGGAGTCGACATTAAATGTCTGCCTCTCCTGGGAATGCACCAAGAGGGCCAACATGCGCCCGGCTGATTCTCCTTCTTCATATTGAGCTTGACCCAGGAAGAACCTCTTGGTTTCCGCCCTCTAAAGGGACATCGTCCGGTAGATCCCCTGGGCCTCAATCCAGGTATCCAGGTTTTCTGGTGTAGGATCCGCCACATAGGCCCTCTCCATTTCCTTTACCCTCTGCATTACCTTTTGTTCCCATTCCACACTTATTCTATTTTTTTTTGACATTTGATGTACCAGAACCCCTCTCAGAAAGGCCTTAAGGGTGTCCCACATTAGGCCCTGGCTGGCCGTACCTCTATTTAGTTGTATACATTCTTGTAATTTGGATATTATGTGGTCTTTTGGAGCTATTAATTTTAACCATTGTGGATTAAACCGCCATTCCCTGCCCTGGGAGTCCTCGTCCATCTCTACAGTTACAACCACCGGGGAATGGTCTGATATACCCCTCGCTTCATATCTAACATCTACTACCCTCGTAATCAATTCATCATTCCCCAAGGCCAGATCTATCCTCGAGAGTGAAGTGTTGGCACCCGAGTAGCAAGAGAAAGCACGTATTCCCGGGTGGCGTTCCCGCCAGATGTCCCTTATTCCGGTTTCACTTAATATTTCATATAGTGGGGTCCCTGAAGAAGAACACTTCTTTCCTCTCGAGGAGTGCCTGTCCAACTGGATATCCATAACCATATTAAAATCCCCCAACCAAAGTACCGGAGTGCCTGGTTTATCCGCCATGAACCCCAATAATCTACCAATAATATCTAGCCTGAAGGGCGGAGGAATATATACTCCTATCAAAATAATCGGGAGTCCCGCAAGCCTACAATGCAAGAAAACATATCTCCCTTCTTTATCCAGTTTTACCTGAATACATTCAAACCCCACTGACGCGTGTATTAATATACTCGTTCCTCTAGAATAAGAGGTATGTGTAGAGTGGAACTGGTGGGGGAATCTCCTAGTTTTCAGACGATTTATCGAATTCTCCGTTAGATGTGTTTCTTGCAGACAGAGTACCTTTATCCCCAAGGTTGCAACCGTTTTTAGCAAAGCCGTTTTCTTCACCAGATTACCCACTCCTCTTACATTCCACGACCCAAATGTCACCAGCCTACCCATCACTGATCAAAAAAAGAAAAGAAAAAAATAACAAAAAGAGAGGTGGGCAGGGGACCCGATGACGGGACACCGAGGGATGGGGGGGGCACCCACATTTCTTGTGACCTACGTGATTTTCCAGTGTGATACACCAATATAGTTGACCTTTAGGATACTTACTGTGCCTATACCTTGACACATTCCCACTACCCTCTCCGCACACTATTACCGGTACTGTTACTCCCTTGTGCCTGTGCTTTCCATGCTCCACCCTATAGGATTTTTCCCTTTAATCTGTTTCTTCCCTTTGCTCAATCTATTAAGATTCTCTCACCTCTTTTATTTAATTATCCTCGCTCCTACCTCCTGTCCACCCCAGAACCATAGGGGGGGAGGGGGGCAAGAGCGAGAGCGAGAAAGAAAAAAAAAAAGAAAAAAACTTTCTTCCCCCGGATTGCCCTACTTAACGAGGATCAATCCCATATGGAGGGAAAAAAGAAAAAAAAAGGAAAAAAGGGGAGAGAAATTATTCACATCTAGTTATTCGTAACATTTTTACCCTTCCCTATTGTTACTATACCCCACAGTGCTCATTTAAAAAAAAACCCTCCAGTTCATGCTGGTAGGTTGTGTACAGGCTGGTCACATTTCTCTACCTAAGACACCGCTGCATCCGGAGTGTCAAAAAAATGAACAACCCCTTTATATGCCATGGATAGTAGTTGGTGAAAGATCAGCGTATAGCTGAATTGGATGACCTTGAAATTGAAGCTGGGCTGTATCTCTGGCTTTTCTGAGAATCTCTTCTTTCACAGAAAAGAAATGCGGTTTGACGATAATATCTTGCGGTAAGCCATCCTGGCGAGGGGGGGTGGTGAGAGCCCTATGGGCTCTATCAATCTCAAGTTTGTAATCTGAGATACCTGGGAGTAGTTCGCTAATCAGTGCTTTGACTACTTTCTGAGAGTCCTTGAAGGTTTCAGGGAGCCCCCTGATGCGGAAATTACAACTCCTATTGCGATGTTCCAAATCCTCCAATTTAGTAAGTGCAGATTCTAGCTGTTCTTGGAGAGATTGGATACAAAAGGAGTTTTGGTTAGTTTTTGTAATAGTGGTGTCCACTGTCTGCTCCAGAGTGTCAATTCTGGATCCTAGGCTATGGAGATCTGCTTTAATAGTCGCTGTGATCTGGGCTGCCTGTTGGGCTAGGCCAGAGGCTAGCATATCTGAGAATTTAGAGAGGAGAAGCGACATGTCAGATGTTCCCCCTGGGGTAGGTGTGCTTGGTGAGGATTGCCCTGAGAATGGTAGTGGGCTGTTTGGTAATGGAGACTGTAGTGAGGTTTGCATTGCTTCCTCCACAGTGCGTCTCAGGAGAGACTCAGTAGATGCAGGCGACAGATCCAGCGCTTGGATGTTGGCTGCTGGGGATGAGGGGAGTCTGTGTCCCTCTGGAGTGTCTGGCGGTGGATCTGCTATAGTGAAAATCTCTTCGCTGCTTACGTGTGGAAGAGGCGCCGCCGCAGTCGCCATCTTGGTGAGGTCTGAGGCCTGCAGGCCGAAGTGTAGTTTGCGGTTTACCTCCCTCTTCTTGCGTTCCACCCACGGGGGATCCAGTGTGTCAGATCGCTGGAGAGTTGAGGGTGTCTGTGGGATGATGATTTCGCTCCGATGTTTGCTGGGTGTCGGTCGGTGGCTGGAGCGGGTCGGAGCTCCAGTCTAGAGCGTCTGTACTGGAAGCCGGCGCATGCGCACTCCCACAACCAACATTTTTTACAACTAATATTTTAAAGATTGTATTTTATTTTATATGTAGCATTGCTATTACAATTGAAGCGTCGGCACTAAATATATTAATTAATTAATTAATTTTTTGTACTTTCCTAAGAATTCTGTAGTCCCCCTGGTGATGAATGACGACCAATATACATGTTCAATTCTAGCAGTATATAACCAACAACATGGCCGCTCTCCTCCAGGGTGAGTGACGTAGTAATATCAGTACATAACCACCAAGAAAATGGCTACCCTTTTTCCTTAGAAGGAGACATTTTTCCATGATTGATCACAGTATTTATAGACCGGGAGTGTGACGTGATGGCACGGCTCCAGTAGACGTCCTATGACGAAACGCGTCGGACGGAGCTCTAGCATCACACGTCACTTCCGCTTTCGGGCCGTGGACCGCAGAGGACACGGCGGACATCCTGCTTTGATCCTGTTCGATCGATGCTTGCTTTACTTTGCTGACATGTAAGTGTTTACTACTTTTTGAACAATAAAACCAAACAATATTGCGCAAAGTACTGTCTCTTCTTACATGGCACTTTGTGGAGACTATTACGGAGGAGGTGGAGCCTAGGATCTTTCCCTATGCTTGTATATGATTCCAGGGGTGGAATACTACCAGCCTTTTGATACTACCAAGCGTGCAACCCTTTAGTGGGGAATGCTTTCCAGTGAGTGATCTCCCTTTTGTAGCACATGAAGGGGAACACCTGAGGCACCATAGAATACACAGTGTGGAGTGAGAGATCTATATCACAGCAAAGCGCACCTTCTGAATATCAACCCATTGGGGTCACAGTGTGAAGACTTGTTGATAACATTGAATATAGCACCTTTATTACAAACACTTTAAATGATAGCACCTGTTGCGGTTTGCACAATAGAGACTTTTTTGCTTTTTTGCACATCAGAGACTTTTTATATGTTGTGTACTTCACTTGTTTGATCTGCAGTTTTTACCCAGTCCTTTGGGGCAACCTATACCGTTTACACAGAATATTGCTACACAGTATATTGCACCTTATTTATTTTTGCACATGAATTGCATATTTATACTTATATGTTTCTATTAATGTAGATGTCTTTATTTTTTCATTTATCCATGTGGAATTTCATGTGAATATATATTTTTTTAAATATTTTTTATTATTTTTTGTAAACCATTTTACAGTTTATTTATACCTTTCATGTAGATACACATTTTTTTCCCACTCACTTACCCATTCACTTATTTATTACAATACAGATTCTGTCAATTCTTTTTCAGGGAAGTGATATTTTTTCAACAATTACCAGGACTCTGGAAATTTTGTGTTTTCACAATTTTTCCACTTCTGTAATGATTTTTTACCACTTCTTTTTCTTTTTCTTTGTCATTTGCCACTAGAGGGTTTTGAGTGTTTGAATATCAGCAGTTTTATCAGTTAAAACCATTGTGAGTATTTTTTCACCATTATTGAGCAGCGCCAATACCACCTCTAATCTTTGCCATATTATTAACTACACAATTGTGGAGTTTTGGTGGTGGCAGCAGCTCTCAGAGTAAAGTTTTTCTTTATCCGTTTGCGCGGAACATATAATACACATATTCCAAAATACAAACTTTAGTTTGAGAATTTGTGGTTGGATAAGAGCTGCGCAGAACATCCCCCCCACATCGGTTCAGTTCGCGACAGAACTCTCGAATAACAAACCCCTTTGAAGTCTATGGGACCCGAACAGGAACACAAAAAGTGCCCATTTTGAGGGATTTGATGCAAGTTATTGGGCATACAAAGGGTATGGGGGTTAGGGTACTGCCCTGGGGGACATGTATCAATGAAAAAAAAGTTTGTGAAAAACATAATTTTTAAATGAGCAGTGATTTATTAATGCTTAAAGTGAAACAATAAAAATGAAAAAATCCTTTAAATATGGTGCCTGGGAGGTCCTCTTAGCCTGCCTTTAATGTGGCACATCTGTACTGTGTATAGAAGCTGCTGCAGCAAAAATGACATTTGAAAAGGCAAAAATAAAAGAAATTTTCCCTGCAAGCTTTCTTTATGCAACCATGTGCTCCCTTGAGAGTGTCTGGTAGTGGTTCACCTTATAGCTGCCCCCAATCACACCATATTTCACACATCCGTAGACACTGACCAGGCCGCCTCTTGTTTTTGTTGTTTTATTTAGGGGAAATAACTTGGATTGGGATAAGGGATGACTGTGGGATGCCCAAAGAATTATAGTACACAAAGTCCATTTACACTCCTGTATATGCGCACTTCACTGCAGATCGTCCCTCTACAGACTGTTACTCCTCATAACTCTCCAGCACTCAACTTGCTGACCGTTTCTTCTACTGTTCTCTCTCCAGCTCTGAACTTAGTAAATCATCACCCCATTACTTCTCTCCAGCACTTAGTTTCCAGCTTGAAAGAAAATATATCAAGCTTCTCTGTTCCTTTCTCTTCACCGCGGCTAGCAAATGGCGAGGCCTACTCTCAGCAGAACCTCCGGAACACCAATTACGGGCCAGGGATCATGGGCCCCTGAATGTGTAGCAAACGTACTTGAGTGCTAGCTGGGCCTTTGATGGACTACATTCCATGATAGAACCAGTGTGCGCAGACCTTAGGCAACCTACATCATAATGGACACAGCTGTGTAAACCACGGACGACAGTTCTAAATTCCTAGGTGTTGCAGCTCTCTCCAAAGACCACTGGGTGGTATAGACTCTGTAGTGTAAATGGAAAAAGAAGGGGGAAAGCGCACAGCCACCCTAGTGTATTACCATTTGTTAAGCACTTATGATAGAAAAAACAGCAAGGTTGCACTCACAAGGCCTTGGGCATAGCATGTATAACCCAGGTGGTGGATGTCATCTCCCAGCTCTTCCGTGCCCAGCCAAATGGAATTCACTGTGGTGGGGGATCAACTTGCAGCATCCTAGGAACAGCTCAGGAGAGCCTCTCCGGAGCTGTGTGTGCACCCAGACCAGCCGGAGCCTCGCTGCCATTGATATCGGCTGTTAGGGGAGGCAGAGCAGATGAAACTGGCAACCGTACTCTTCAGCTCTTGCGTGCATGTGACTACATGTTTCGGAGGCATGGCCTCCTTCCTCAGGTCATAACCCCTGCCCACCATACGCCACTCTATATGGGAAGCCCAGGTCCCTCCCCCCAATACACAACGGCATTAGAGTGGAAGCCAGGAAAACATCCTTCCACCTAGGTAGCAATGGAAGACGGGGACACGCTGTCCAACAGAGCAACCTTAAATCAATGTAATCAATACATAAACAGAGAAGATATACATATTACATAGATACTTAAAACAAAGTTTGATGGACTACAACTCCCAGCCCATCCCTCTTCCAGGTCCCACCTACTTGCTTTTCCTCAGTGACTCTACTTTCCCGGAACTGGCTCCCAAGGCTCCCACAGACTGTCCACTCTTCCTCTCCCAGCCTGCTCCAGCTTTCTCTTGCAGTTCCCAGGGACTGTCACTCACCAAATCAGTGGATCACTTTAAAGTCTCTCATTGTGTAGCACCTCCACTGTTCTCCTGTTCCCTGTGCCACTCCAGGAATCACCACCACTCCTGGCTCCTGCACCCAAACCTCCAGGCCCCAAGGTCACCCTCCCAGACTGGAGGCCTCCTTAGCGCCTCTGCTACATCTCCAGACTTCCACCCGACACTTCTTCTCCCAGAGTGGGCTGACTCAGAGTATTTAAGGAGTCTTGCCCCCTGTAAATCCTGCTTGGGGATTGGTCAGGGCTCCCTAGAATACTCCAGATGGCTCCACCTACCTCCCAGCTCTCTGACCAGAAACCCTCCTCCGGGTTTCTAGAAAAAAGTGGAAGGTTCTGGTGACCTCATCTGTCAAGTCCACTCAATCCTCCCTCGCCACTCCTCCCAGCCCAGATCAACACATCCAGGCCTGCACAACTAAATTTTAAATCACCTATCAAAATCCTGCTAGGAAATGCACCTACACTGTGGGGGCGCTACATTTATTTTAGAAACAACAGCTTGGGGAGCCAGTCTGTATGGGGCCACAATTTAGTGCACTCAGAACAAGATTAGAGATTTTTTTTGGATAAATTCTGGTGTCTGTTTCGCAGAGTTTGGATAGAAGTAACAGGTGTGGAAAAATTATGCTTTGGGTGTTGGTGGTGACTTCACATCCTAACCCCATAGAGGTAACCTTGATGAAAGCAAGAATTGGCCTTGCTGTAAAAAACTGAAATGATATGCACCTGTCAAACAGGTGTGGAAAAATTGGTCCTTGGGTGTTAATTGTGCCCATGAAGCCTATACCAAAAAATTCTTCCAGATAAAATCAACACCCACAGAGCTAGGAAGTGTAGATAGTCTTGAAGAGATTCCATATCCAGAAAACACTTAATCAGCGACATCAGCGTCAGGGGCTTCATAGCTCCTGCTAATCCAGGAATCATTTATTTTGATAAATGTCAGCCGGACAACTGAGTCTGTGGACAGACTGGGGACCTCCACAGCGCCTCTGCTACATCTCCAGACTTCCACCGACACGTCTTCTCCCAGAGTGGGCTGACTCAGAGTATTTAAGGAGGCCTGCCCCCTGTCAATCCTGCTTGGGGATTGGTCAGGTCTCCCTAGAATATTCCAGATGGCTCCACCTACCTCCCAGCTCTGTGACTAGAAATCCTCCTCCAGGTTTCTAGAAAGAAGTGGAAGGTTCTGGTGATCTCATGTGTCAAGTCCACTCAATTCTCCCTGAGCCAATCCTCCCAGCCCAGATCAACACATTCAGGCCTGCACCTACACTCAGGCCTGACTAAATTTTAAATCACCTAGCAATATCCTGCTAGAAAACGCACCTACACTTCCAGCCTGCTCCAGCTTTCTCTTGCAGTTCCCAGAGACCGTCACTCACCAAACCATTGGATCACTTTAAAGTCTCTCACTGTGTAGCACCTCCGCTGTTCTCCAGTTCCCTGTGCAACTCCAGAAATCACCTCCACTCCTGGCTGCGCCCGAACCTCTAGGCCCCAACTCTTGCAGTTGTTTATGCCTTTTACAATGGTATGTGTGCAATGCTGATCACTCCACCCAAAAACTGAAACATTGCTATCTGCCTTTGTTTATGCCTTTTAACAATGATAAATCTGTTTATACTACCTTCATCTTCCTTAACCACTTGACCACTGGGCTCTTAAATCCCCTTCCTGACCAGACCAATTTTCAGCTTTCAGCGCTCTCACATTTTGAATGACAATTACTCAGTCATGCAACACTGTACCCATACAATTTTTTTGTCCTTTTTTTCACACAAATAGAGCTTTCTTTTGGTGGTATTTAATTACCGCTGGGTTTTTTTATTTTTTTGCGCTATAAAAGAAAAACAACCACAAATTTTGTAAAAAAATGCATTTTTCTAGAGTTGAGCGGACACCTGGATGTTCGGGTTCGTCGGATTCGGACAAACTTTGCGAAAAAGTTCGAGTTCGGCACCAAACTTGACCCGAACTTGACCCCAAAACCCATTGAAGTCAATGGTGACCTGAACTTTTGGGCACAAAAATGGCTCTAAAAATGTAATGGAAAGAGCTAGAGGGCTGCAAAAGGAAGCAATATGGGGGTAAGAGTAGGACAAGTGCCCTGCAAACAAATGCGGATAGGGAAATAACTTAAAATCACATAAAAAAAAATTTGAGGAGGAGGTGGATGTGGAGTAGGAGCCTAGAGGTTAAGGGGGCGGTGACCGTGGCGGAGTAGGTGGAAGTGGCAGTGGAGGAGTAGGAGGTAGCCAACAGTTTTTTGTTTGTTTGGGTTTTTTTCTAAAAGGTACAGAAAATTCTTGTGGGATCCATGCCTGGTTCATTTGAATAAACTTTAGCTTGTCCACATTGGCTGTGGACAGGCGGCTGCGCTTGTCTGTGATAACGCCCCCTGCCGTGCTAAACACACGTTCAGACAATACACTGGCTGCAGGGCAGGCCAGCACCTCCAAGGCATAAAGGGCAAGCTCAGGCTATGTGCCCAATTTGAAGACCCAGAAATTGAATGGGGTAGACCCATCAGTCAGTACGTGTAAGCGTGTGCACACATACTGCTTCACCATGTTGCTGAAATACTGCCTCCTGCTAAGATGTTGCCTATCATCTGGTGGTGCTTTTTGTTGTGGCGTGCTGCTGACAAAGCTTTTCCACATTTTGGTTATGCTAACCCTGCCTTCTGAGGTGCTGACAGTGCCGCAGCTGCGTTGGCGACCTCTTCCTCCTCCTCCTCTGCCTTCGCCTTGTGTTTCCACTGAGCCCCTGGTTTCATTTGGGAATGCCCTCAGCAGCGCGTCTACCAGCACGCGCTGGTAGTCGCGCATCTTCCGATCACGCTCCAGTGAGGGAATTAAGGACGGCACATTGTCCTTGTAACGGGGATCCAGCAGGGTGGCCACCCAGTAATCAGCACAAGTTAAAATGTGGGCAACTCGGCTGTCATTGAGCAGGCACTGCAGCAAGTAGTCGCTTATGTGTGCCAGGCTGCCCAGAGGCAAAGACAAGCTGTCCTCTGTGGGAGGTGTATCATCTGTGTCCTCCGTATCCCCCCAGCCACGCTCCAGTGATGCCCACGAGCTGCGTTGGGTGCCATTCTGCTGTAAACACGGTTCCTTCTCCTCCTCATCATCATCCTCGTCCTCCTCATGCTGCAGAACTGTGCCCTGGCTTGAAATTTTTTTACATGGCCTATGCTGGTGCAGGAACCCACCCTCCGAGCCACTTGCGAATGACTGGCCTGATAACCGTGGAAATGACCCCTCCTCCTCCTGTGCCACATCCTCTTTCATCATCGCTTGAAGTGTTTTTTCAAGGAGACATAGAAGTGGGATAGTGACGCTGAGAACAGCATCATCGGCACTGGCCATGTTGGTGGAGTACTCGAAACAATGCAATATGGTACACAGGTCTCGCATGAAGGCCCACTCATTGGTGGTCAAGCGGTGCTGTTCCGCAGAGCGACTTACCCGTGCGTGCTGCAGCTGAAACTCCACTATTGCCTGCTGCTGCTCACACAGTCTCTCCAGCATGTGCAAGGTGGATTTCCACCTTGTGGGCATGTCGCATAGGAGGCGGTGAGCGTGAAAGCCAAAGTTCCGCTGCAGCGCAGACAGGCAAGCATCAGGGTGAGAACGTCGAAAGCGCGCACAGACGGCCCGCACTTTCTGCAGCAGCTCTGACATATCGGGGTAGTTTTTTAGAAATTTCTGCACCACCAAATTCAGCACATGCGCCAGGCAAGGGATGTGCGTCAAACCGGCTAGGCCCAGAGCTGCTACGAGATTTCGCCCATTATCGCACACCACCAGGCCGGGCTTGAGGCTCAGTGGCAACAACCACTCATCGGTCTGTTGTTCAATACCCGTCCACAGCTGCTGCGCACTGTGGGGTTTATCCCCCAAACATATAATTTTTAAAACAGCCTGCTGTCATTTCCCCCTGGATGTGCTGAAGTTGGTGGTGAAGGTGTTAAGCTGACCGGATGAGGAAGTGGTAGAGAAGGAGGAAGCGGAGTAGGAGGAGGAGGCAACAGGAGGCAAAGAGAAATGCCCTGCAATCCTCGGTGGCGGAAGGACATGCGCCAAACGGCTAGCCGCCTCATGCCCACCCGCCACTACATTTTCCCAGTGTGTAGTTAGCGAGATATAGCATCGCTGCCCATCCTTACTGGTCCACGTATCAGTGGTTATGTGGACTTTGCCACAGATGGCGTTGCACAGTGCACATTTGATCTTGTCCCCGACTTGTTTGTGCAGGGAAGGGATGGCTCGCCTGGAAAAGTAGTGGCGGCTGGGAACCACGTACTGTGGGACAGACACCGCCATCAGGTATTTAAAACTGTCCGTGTCCACCAGACGGAATGACAGCATTTCAAAGGCCAGGAATTTTGAAATGCTGGCATTCAGGGCCAGGGATCGCGGGTGGGTGGGGGGGGTACTTCCTCTTTCTCTCCAGTGTTTGGGAGATGGAGAGCTGTAAGCTTGCATGGGACTGTGTGGAAATGCTTGGGGACGGTGGCTGACATGGTGGCATTCCTGTCACATTGTCTGTTTACTGGGTGGCAGGGGACACTGGCACTGTAGAGGTGGAAGAAGAGGCCGAGGCAGCAGCAGAAGAGGAAACAGGAGGAGGCCGAGACCTTTCTTGGATTTTGAGGTGCTTATTCCACTGCAGCTCATGCTTTACATGTAGATGCCTGGTCATGCAGGTTGTGCTCAGGTTTGGAAGATTTATGCCTCGCTTCAGGCTCTCATTGCACAGCGTGCAAACCACTCGTGTCTTGTCGTCAGTAGAGTTGATCAAACCCCCCCCCGATGTTCGGGTTCGGTGGGTTCAGCCGAACTTCGGGAAAAAGTCCGGGTATGGTACCGAACGTTACCCGAACTTTGTCCCGGACCCCGAATTCCATTGAAGTCAATGGGGACCCGAACTTTTCGGCACAAAAATGGCTGTAACAAAGTCCTGGTGTGTGCTAGAGGACTGCAAAAGGAAGTAAAATGGGGGTAAGAGTAGGGCAAGTGCCCTACAAAAAAATGGGGATAGGGAAAATAAATTAAAATCAAATAAAAAAAATGGGAAGGGGGGTGGATGTGGAGTGGGAGCCTAGAGGTTGACTAGGCCGTGACCATGGCAGTGTAGGTGGAAGTGGCAGTGGTGGAGGAGTAGGAGATGGTAGCCAACACTGTTTTTTTTTTGTTGTTTATACTTGGGGTAGCCCCCAAAATATTGAGGCATATTCAAAAAAACAAGTATACGAATGGCTGTGTGAGTCCGGTCTAAATGTCTATTCTGCACAAGGTACAGACAAGCCTTGTGGGATCCATGCCTGGTTCATTTTAATAAAGGTTAGCTTGTCCACGTTGACTGTGGACAGGCGGCTGCGCTTGTCTGTGTTAATGCCCCCTGCTGTGCTAAACACATGTTCAGACAATACACTGGCTGCAGGGCAGGCCAGCACCTCCAAGGCATAAAGGGCAAGCTCAGGCCATGTGGCCAATTTGGAGACCCAGAAGTTGAATAGGGCAGACTCATCAGTCAGTACGTGTAGGCATGTGCACACATACTCTTCCACCATGTTGCTAAATGCTGCCTCCTGCTAAGACGTTGCCTATCGGCTGGTGGTGCTGTTTGTTGTGGCGGGCTGCTGACAAAGCTTTGCCACATTTCGGCCATGCTAACCCTGCCTTCTGAGGTGCTGGCGGTGCCACAGCTGCGTTGGCGGCCTCTTCCTCCTCCTCCCCTGTCTTCGCCTTGTGCTTCCACTGAGCCCCCTTGTCATTTGGGAATGCCCTCAGCAGCGCGTCTACCAGTGTGTGCTTGTAGTCGCGCATCTTCCTCTCACGCTCCAGTGAGGGAATTAAGGACAGCACATTGTCCTTGTAACGGGGATCCAGCAGGGTGGCCACCCAGTAATCGGCACATGTTACAATGTGGGCAACACGGCTGTCGTTGCGCAGGCACTGCAGCATGTAGTCGGCCATGTGTGCCAGGCTGCCCAGAGGCAAAGAGAAGCTGTCCTCTGTGGGAGGTATATCATCTGTGTCCTCCGTATCCCCCCAGCCACGCTCCAGTGATGCCCACAAGCTGCGTTGGGTGCCACCCTGCTGCGGTTCCTCCTCCTCCTCATGATCTTCCTCGTCCTCCTTGTCCTCCAGAACTGTACCCTGGCTTGAATATTTTTGACCTGGCCTATGCTGGTGCAGGAACCCACCCTCCTTGCGAATGACTGGCCCAATAACCGTGGAAATTACCCCTCTTCCTCCTCCTCCTCCTCATCCTCCTGCGCCACATCCTCTTCTATCATGGCCCGAAGTGTTTTTTCAAGGAGACATAGAAGTGGGATAGTAACGCTGAGAACAGCGTCAGCGGCACTGGCCATGTTGGTGGAGTACTCAAAACACCGCAATACGCTACACAGGTCTCGCATGGAGGCCCACTCGTTGGTGGTGAAGTGTTGCTGTTCTGCAGAGCGACTGACCCGTGCGTGCTGCAGCTCAAACTCCACTTTTGCCTGCTGCTGCTCGCACAGTCTCTCCAGCATGTGCAAGGTGGAGTTCCACCTTGTGGGCAAGTCGCATATGAGGCGGTGAGCTGGAAGGCCGAAGTTCCGCTGCAGCGCAGACAGGCAAGCAGCAGCAGGGTGAGAACGCCGAAAGTGCGCACAGACAGCCCGCACTTTCTGCAGCAGCTCTGACGTAGTTTTTTAGAAAATTCTGTACCACCAAATTCAGCACATGCGCCAGGCAAGGCATGTGCTTCAAACGGGCTAGGCCCAGAGCCGCTACGAGATTGTCGCACACCACCAGGCCAGGCTTGAGGCTCAGTGGCAACAGCAACTCATTGGTCTGTTGTTCAACACCGTCCACAGCTCCTGCACGTCCTCGACACCTGCCACAACTTGTTGTCTGGTTACTCAACGACAACGGTGACTCGGAGTTCGGACCGGA
>BLSH010114843.1:116910-127932 GCA_018402905.1 Glandirana rugosa
ATTGGGCTTCCCATTCCTCTAACATTATATGTTATGGCCACTATCATGGCGGGGCTTTTTTTTTTTTTTTTGGGAGGATTAAACTTTCCCTTCCTACCTGACCTGGAAGACCTGGATCCCCCCACCCTTCCCCTCCCCCCCTCTTTCTCTGAACCCTGAAGGGCTTTTAGGTCTCCACATGACCTTTCCACCTGGAGAGGGTATATGTCTTCCCCCTCCTGGTTGCCCCTAGGGGTCAGAGCCCTCCCTAACGCCAGTTTCCGAGGAGCTGTTTCTTAGCCTCGGAGAAACCCTTCATCCGTCTACCCCCGGCTATCCGTCCGTCGCACCCTTATTTCTACACCCTTCTGCTCCGCGCCTCCCTTCCTTCTCCCCCTTTCCCCCCCTCTCCCTCTTTCCCACCGCCCCTCTTCCCGCACATCCCTTTCTTCCTTTGCGTTTTTCTAATTCTCTTTCTACGTTATTTTTTCCCACTTCTCCTCCTGTCCCAGGATTGAAATGCCTTCATCTTCTTCATCCCAGCCGGGCAGTTCAGGTTTGGTTATGTCCAATTTTTTACAAAATCCCTTTGTTTCTTCTGGAAACTTCAGTATTGCCGACCTTCCGTCTTTTTTTCCCTATGAGGGCCGCCGGGAATCCCCATGAATATTGGATCCCTTTAGCTCTCATCTGGTCTAATAATGGCCTAAGTACCTTTCTTCTTTCTCTCGTTTCCCTGGCGAGGTCTGCAAATACTTTTAGTTCTGTTTCTTCGTACATTACTGGGCTTCTTGTTTTCAGTTTCTGCCATATCCCCTCTTTGTCCTTAAAGTTATGAAATCGGACAATAACATCCCTGGGTATCTCATTTCCTAGGTTACTGGGTTTCCGGACTCTATGCACTCTCTCAAATTTTATTTTCTCTGAGGGCGTCTTCCCTAGCATGGGTCCAAACACTTTATCCATGGTATATTGTAAATCTTCTGCTTGCGTCTGTGTGGCTTCTGGGATACCGCGGACCCTCAGGTTTTTCCTTCTAGAGCGATTCTCCTGATCCTCCAGTTTATATTTAATATTTCGCTGTTCCTTTCGAATGCTGGACATCTGTTCCCTCAACTTCTTAATCTCTTCTGCCTGTTTATCCATTTTCTCTTCGGTTTCTTCAACTCTTCTTAATATATGGCTCAGGTCTTCGCGTATGCCAGTCATGTCCCCTTTAAGGGATCTCTCCAGCCTTTCAAACATTTCTGCCATTTCTGTTTTTGTGGGAATCTGTGCGCCCTTTTGCTGTTCCTCCATTATCATCTCTAGCTGGTCTCCTTTCCCTTGTGTCCCGGGGTCTATTCCTTGTGATAATCTTTTTTGTGGGCCTTTACCACTTTCTTTTTGTTTACTCCTTGTTCCTGTTTGTTCTGTTGGGCTAACCTGCCCCTGCCCCTTTTCATGTATCATGAACTTTTTTATTGTGTTTGGGCTTGCGCTCGTCCTCGGCGGGTTCCCCCCCCCTCCCTTCACCACCTTTCTCATTTGTCCCTCCTCCTGGTGCGTTTCTGGCGAAAATGGGGGGTTTGGGTCCTCAGTTAACCTAATTAGGTTTCCTTTATCTGTCTCTGCGTACCTGGAGCCTGTGTGGTTTCTTAAAAAGGATTTTTTTTTTTTTTTTGGGGGGTCCTGTATTTTCCTCCCCCTTTTTACACCAGGGCTCTCCCAGGAACTATTTAGATGCTGACGGGCAGTTTATATTTTTATTTATTTTTCTTCTGAAAGGCAGTGGAGAATTCTTGCTGAGGTGAACTCAAAAAATATGTCTCTATGTTAATCTTTGTTAATCTCTGTTAAGTCAGCCCAGTCAGCGGCTTTGTCTCTATGATGCCATATTCCCATATTACCTTAGCAAGCTTGCTTATCGTTCTGAGTACCGTAACCTTTTTTTTTCTGGGCCGCTAGGGAATATACTGGGCTACCTCCAATATCTCAGTGCACCTAGGAAGCGAGATAGGGGGTAGGGAGTGCCAACCGAACCATCGGACCGACGGCCCTCTACTCAGTGGCGGCTTAATCCGCTCCCACTGTTAACCCGCAGAGCTCAGGTCTGAGCGTGGATGGGGCCGAGGAATGGAGAGAGGGAGGGGCCCATCGGGGTGAGGTAGGGTGTCCCAGTGTCAAAGCGGTCCCTGGTCCCGTTTTATGTGTGCCTGGCTCCCTGTTTCTCTCCGCTCGTAAGCCCCTTCTTCACCGATCACACAAAAATCCCTGGTGGATCGGCTCTCTATTATCAGTTCGGGCCGTGGTGTGTCTTCCTGGATACCGCCGGCCAGCTCCCCCCCTCTCCCGGCACTTACCGGCTCCTTGATGAACCTCCTTACCCCCTGCTCTCTCAGGTCCAGCTCTGGTGTGGTGCGTTTTCCCCCGTTCGGTCTGTCCGTCTTCCTCGTCCGGGGTCGTGCCCTATGCCGGCGCTTCAATTCCTGGGTCTGAGGGATCCGGTCGACTCGTGCGGTGTAGAGCAGCACAGGTCCGCTCAGGCTTTGGGGACGGCGAGAGGGACTCCCTCGGTCTATCTGCCAGGTCTAAGTGCAGGGCGTGCGGGGTATCCGGAGCGCGTCAGGGTTTCTTCTGTGGCTCCATATCAGCTGGTGGGTGCGACGGCTCTTGCTCCGGAGGCTGACGAGGGCTTACGCTGGCATCATGTCCGACTCCTCCCCCCCATCTGGATCTCTCTTAATAATACTGGTGAAGTGCTGATATATACGGCGCCAAAACTCAACTTTCATTTTTCCCACATAGAAAGAACCGCACTCGCATGTCATAAGATATGACACCCGATGTGCGGCAATTGACAAATTGATGGGCAACAAATTTTTCCCCATTAGGGAGAACCACATCCCTACGGGTATCCATGAATTTGCAATACCCACATTTTCCACAGGTAAAAGTTCCTGTAGCTACTGGTTTGGATTTTTTCGTACGAAATTCGCTTTGCACTAGTTTATCCCGCAGAGAAGGGGCTTTTCTATAGGTAATGAGTGGATGGTCCATAACAAAGGGGGCCAGTTTGGGATCCGTTGTTAAAAGATGCCAATATTTGGTGTAAATATCTCGAACTTGTCTGTGTTGTTGGCTAAATGTAGTAATTATTCTAGTAAATCCCCTATCTGACCTGGTTCTCTGTGGGAATAAAAGTTTGTGTCGAGATTTGGCCTTGGCTTTATTGTATGCCTTTCTAAGGCAAGAATTAGAGTAGCCCCGCTCCCGTAGCCTAGTTCTTAGTACCTTTGCTTTTCTCTCCAACAGAGATTCATTGGAGCAATTGCGTCTGGCCCGGATATATTGTCCATAAGGGATAGACCTCTTTAAAGATATAGGGTGAAAGCTAGAGGCTTCTAAGATGGTATTTCCAGCTGTTAATTTTCGAAAAAGGTCGCTAGATAGTCAACCATCATTTTGTTTATGGTCATGTCTAGAAACGTAATTTCTGTAGGGTGGACATTCATCTTAAATTTCATATTAAAGGAATTATGTGTGTTTAGATAGTCGAGGAACTGGCCCATGGTGGCAGATGGGCCATCCCACAGGATGAGGATGTCATTGATGTACCGACGCCACGCAATGGTGTGGCGTGTGTACACCGACGCAACCTTATTCCGAAAGAGAAGTCGCTCCCACTCCCCCAGGTACAGGTTCGCATACGAGGGTGCACAACATGTGCCCATAGTGACCCCCTGCACCTGGAGGTAGTGGGAGCCACAGAAACAGAAGTAATTGTGTTTTAAGATGAATTAAAGGGCCTCCAAAATGAAGGCCATTAGATCCCCCTCAAAGTGGCCACTCCTCTGCAGGACATCCCTAATGACCTCCATGCCCCGGGCGTGAGGTATGGAGCTGTATAAAGCCTCCACGTCAAAGGCCATGAGTAACGTGAACTCATCGACATGGAGGCTCTCCATTGTCTGCAGGAGGTGGATAGTATCCTTCGTGAAGGACGGTAATTCCTCCACAAGAGGTTGAAGGAAACTATCCATGAGCCTACTGAGGTTTTCAGTAAGGCTGCCATTTCCTGAGACAATGGGCCTACCAGGAGGATTGGAGAGATTTTTGTGCACCTTGGGAAGCGCATAGGAAGTGTCCTCCCTGGGGTATGCTGTTCTAATAAATTCCCAGGTAGTTTTAGAAATTATTTTAGTATGGTAAGCTTTGTCCACTAGTGCATAGAATTCTTTTTCGTATCTATCAATGGTAGGTTTCTGAATAGGACGATACCATTCAGGATTATCTAGGATATTTCTACACATCTGGGCGTATTGTTCATTATCCTGTATAACCACAGTACCTCCCTTATCTGAGGGTTTGATTGCAATTTGATCATTCTCTTGAAGGGGCCGAAGGGCTCTAAATTCTTGTGGCTATAGGTTTTTGTGGCGTTTGTCTATCGCTTTTAATTCTTGAATTTCTTTAGACACTAATTTCAAGAATGTAGCTGCATTGGGGTTTGAACTGGGGGCTGGATATATCATAGATTTCTTCCTAAGGGAGTTACCAAGATCTGGTGGTCTGATGGGAGGGGTGGGAGATACTTCTTCACTTGTGCTATCAAGATGTTCACTTTCGACCAACAATTCAACAAGTGTCTCAATCGCATCTAGTTCCTGTGTAGTGTAATTAGAGTCAGTATGTTCATGTTGTTTTGAATATCGACTGTTGATTAGAAAATTACGGACAAAAAGATGTGTGTCCTTGACGGCCTCAAATTTGTCTAGGCGAGTTGGGCAAAAAGTGAGCCCCTTAGTGAGGACAGTTGTCTCCTCAGGGGTAAGCTTGTGCTTAGATAAATTTATAATATTCAATGAGTTTTGGGTGGATGTGTTTTTTGTGACTTGGAATTTTTTGTGTTGTTTTGTTTGAGTGCGTGTGCCCGCATTTGGTCTAAAAAAACACTCTGAAGTGTAGTGTTGGGATGTGGGGTGGATGACAAAGTGCCTGGATTCTGATTACCATGTGTAGAAATATTGGGATTAATGTCCTGAATAGTATAGGAGTGTCCATGTGATAATGAAGAGGAGGACTCGTCCGTATCTGATGGGCCGTCATGAGGTGTATTGTTACGCCGTGGGCGTTTTTGACGCCTGCATCCACTGTGTTGTGTGGATTCTGTCTGTGGGGATGCGAAAGGAATTGTTTAATACTTAGATACATTAAGGCTCCCTCTAGCTTGAACAGAGCCCACATAGGGGGGGGGGATGTCCCTTGGGTTTGGAGGCATCCTCCCAACTGTAGGCCCTGTTCTCTTGGAAGGCCTTTTTATCCCGTAAAAATGTTTTATCTTTTTTAACTAACGTCTCTCTATTAAATTTTTCAATGTGTGCTTTAAGCTTGGTTTCTAAAACACCATATTCTTTATGAGCTTTATACTTTTCTAATTCTTGATTGAGTATTTCAATTTTTTTATCTAATCCTGCTATTTTATTGGTATATTCCTGTATTAGAAGGGACATGCGGTCGTTAGAACAGTGTTTTAATATCTTTTCCCATTGGAGTTTAAACTCTGGTTCAATACCTTCAAAAGAGGGAAAGATCTGAACTCTCAGCCCAACAGGATTAATCATGGCCTTCTTGTATTCTTCAAACGACCTGATGTGCCAAAAAAGTGATGCTTTTTTTTCTCGACCACTTGAGTAAAATTAGAGAAGAGAAAAAAAAATTGTGATTCAATAGATTCATTATTTTCAAATTCTTGGTGTGATCTGGCCATAAGGGCGTCCCAGTCATCCCCCAAAAACCCTGCCATATCAACACAAACCTCAGCAGAGGGAGAAAAAAAAAACACAACCTGTGAATTATATCATAAATGATGTCTTTACATTATCAGACATGCTGAACATATGGGTAGGGTTCAACACACGCATATCAAACAATATATGGCCCAACGTAGAATTCAAAGCCAAACTACTACTCTCATAAATTCCTTCTCTTGATGTAGAAACCAAGTAATGGGCGGTAAGCCCCAGGGAATGAATTAATAAGTAAAATATTTGGAGGACTGTGTGAGGGCAAGATCAGATGAGTCCAATCCACAAGTTAAATAGAGAAATTAATGTTTGGTGCTAATACAGCACCATTGTCCCCATAAGGATTGGTACGGACACATCTGATATATAAAAAAATACTTTTATTTATTACATAGTATTACAAAAACACTTCATGTTTACTTCATAAAAACATATTGCATGGATACAAGAAACAACATACAGTGAATGATAGATCCAAAATTCAATAATACAGGGTCTCTACTGGTTCTAGACCCCAATTGTATCGTGGTAATACAAAATATACCCATCATGTACGTAAGCAGATGAAGGGCCTGATCCCCAAAGGAAGGTGATGGGGTTGGTCCCACACTGAATCACTAATGCGAACCTGACATGTTTCGGACTTTGGATGAGTCCTTCTTCAGAGGTATATGAGCATATGTTGGAAATACAGTTTTCTATAGAATAAAAACATATACATTACTTTTTTCAAATATTATACACAGTTTGGTTGTTCCACATTGAAAAAACACATAGTCTTGCAAAATATGCCATATACTCACATATCATTCCAGATACAATAGATAGATGCCAGAGCCACCGTTCACTGTATAATCATTCAGGGCAATAAAATGATAACCCCTGAAATAGTGGTTCCGGGGGCTTATAAGCCTTGCCACCAATGGTCAGGAAAGCTTATGGCGGCTTCAGGCATGGGGAAAGGAGCTCAAAAAGAAAGACAGAGCCACCAATCCGGTTATCCCACAGACGAAGATCCTTCAAGCCTAGGAGCAGCCGCCATAAGCTTTCCTGACCATTGGTGGCAAGGCTTATAAGCCCCCGGAACCACTATTTCAGGGGTTATCATTTTATTGCCCTGAATGATTATACAGTGAACGGTGGCTCTGGCTTCTATTTATAGTATCTGGAATGATATGTGAATATGTGGCATGTTTTGCAAGACTATGTGTTTTTTCAATGTGGAACAACCAAACTGTGTATAATATGTGAAAAAGTAATGTATATGTTTTTACTCTATAGAAAACTGTATTTCCAACATATGCTCATATAACTCTGAAGACGGACTCATCCAAAGTCCGAAACATGTCAGGTTCGCATTAGTGATTCAGTGTGGGACCAGCCCCATCACCTTCCTTTGGGGATCAGGCCCTTCATCTGCTCACGTACATGTTGGGTATATTTTGTATTACTACAATACAATTGGGGTCTAGAACCAGTAGAGACCCTGTATTATTGAATTTTGGATCTACCATTCACTGTATGTTGTTTCTTGTATCCATGCAATATGTTTTTATGAAGTAAACATGAAGTGTTTTTGTAATACTATGTAATAAATAAAAGTATTTTTATATATCAGATGTGTCCGCACCAATCCTTATGGGGACAATGGTGCTGTATTAGCACCAAACATTAATTTCTCTATTTAACTTGTGGATTGGACTCATCTGATCTTGCCCTCACACATTCCTCCAAATATTTTACTTATTAACTATGTAACTATGTGTACAATTCAGTAATGATTACAGAAAGTAAGGGCAATAGGTTTATCTCTTGTGGCTCGAGAGGAGAGAAGACATGCTGTATGTTACTGGTTAGTGGGTCTGGCTGCAGAATGAGGGGTGTGATTTATTTTGAAGTGGGCTTGTTCACATTTACATGTACAGGATTACTGTACCTCCCACATTCACTGAAATATGCAATGCATGATGGGAAATGTAGTGTAAACAGAAAGAAGAGGATATGATGCAATCACTCTTCTAGCAGAGCCTGCCTTGCAGAATACATGGTGCATCATTTGCACGAGTGAGACCACTTCCTGTAAATTAAATTGGACATATCTCTTCAATGGTAAGGAATTTCGCAAATGTAATAATGGTTTAGTGTTTAGTGTAGGGAGGTGTACTAATGGGGGATTTTTTTGAAAATCCCGGAGTTCTGCTTTAACCACTTCAGCCCCGGAAGGATTTCCCACTGTAGGACCGGAGCATTTTTGCACTGCGCTGCTTTAACTGGTAATTGCGCGGTCATGCAATGCTGCACCCAAACAAAATTTGCGTCCTTTTTTTCCCACAAATAGAGCTTTCTTTTGGTGTTATTTGTTCACCTCTGCCCTTTTTATTTTTTGCGATATAAACGAAAAAAGAACAAAAATTTTGGAAAAAAAAAGATATTTTCTACTTTTTGTTATTAGAAAAATACAATAAACTAAATTTTAGTCATACATTTTTGCCAAAATGCATTCAGTCACATGTCTCGGATAAAAAAAAGAGTCAATTAGCGTATATTGGTTTGCGCAAAAGTTATAGCATCTACAAATTAGGGTACATTCTCTGGCATTTACGCAGCTTTTATTTAATTATTGCCTATCTCATTTCCTGAGGTGCTATAATGGAAGGGCAGTACAACCCCCCCCCAAATGACCCCATTTTGGAAAGTAGACACCCCAAGGAATTAGCTGAGAGGCATGTTGAGCCCATTGAATATTTTATTTTTTGTCACAATTGATTGAAAAATGACAAAAAAAATAAAATTACACAAAGTTGTCACTGAAATTATTTATTGCTGACACATGCCATGGGTATATATGGAACTACACCCCAAAATACATTCTGCTGCTTATTCTGAGTACGGGGAGATCCCATGTGTGAGACTTTTTGGAGCCTACCTGCATACGGGACCCCAAAAACCAATCACCGCCTTCAGGATTTTTTAAGGGCAAAAAATTATGCCTTCACCCCACACTACCTATCCCAGTTGCGGAGGCCATGAAATGTCTAGATAGCAAAAAAAAAAAAAATCCCAAATGACCCCATTTTGGAAAGTAGACACCCCAAGCTATCTGCTGAGAGGCATGTTGAGTCCATGGAATATTTAATTTTTTTGTCGCAAGTGATTGAAAAATTAAAAAAAAAAAAAAAATTACACATAGTTGTCCCTAAAATGATATATTGCTCACACATGGCATGGGTATATGTGGAACTACACCCAAAAATACATTCTGCTGCTTCTCCTGAGTATGGGGCTACCCCATGTGTGAGACTTTTTGGGAGCCTATCCACGTACAGGACCCCGAAAACCAATCACGGCCTTCAGGATTTCTAAGGGCAAAAATGTATGCCTTCACCCCACACTACCTATCACAGTTGTGGAGGCCATGAAATGCCCAGATAGCAAAAAAAACTCAAATGACTTAATTTTGGAAAGTAGACATCCCAAGCTATTTGCTGAGAGGCATGTTGAGTCCATGGAATATTTTATATTTTGTCACATGTTTCGGGGAAATGACAATTGTTTTTTTTTTCTCACAAAGTTGTTACTAAATGATATGTTGCTTGAACATGCCATGGGTATATGTGAAATTACACCCCAAAATACATTCTGCTGCTTCTTCTGAATAAGGGGATACCACATATGTGAGACGTTTTGGCAGTCTAGCCGCGTACGGGACCCCAAAAACCAATCACCGCCTTCAGGCTTTCTAAGGGCATAAAATGGTGATTTTACTCCACACTCCCTATCACGGTTTCGGAGGCCATGGGATGCCCAGATAGCACAAACCCCCCCCCCCAAATGACCCCATTTTGGAAAGTAGACTCTCCAAGCTATGTGCTGAGAGGCAAGATGAGTATTTTGTAGGTCTCGCTTTTTGTCACAAAGTTTTGAAACAAGAAAAAAAAAAAATTCAGTTTATTTCTTAATTTTCCAAAACAAATGAGAGCTGCAAAATACGCACCATGCCTCTTAGCAAATACCTTGGAGTGTCTACTTTCCAAAATGTTGTCATTTGGGGGGCTTTTGTGCTACCTTGACATTTCAGAGCCTCCAAAACTGTGATAGGTACTAAGGAGTAAAATCACCATTTTATGCTCTTAGAAAGCCTGAAGGCGGCGATTGGTTTGTGGGGTCCCGTACTCGGCTAGGCTCCCAAACAGTCTCACACATGGGGTATCCCTGTACTCAGAAGAAGCAGCAGAATGTATTTTGGAGTGTAATCAATTAGTGACAACTTTGTGAAAAAAAAACAAAAAAGTAATTTACCCGAAACTTGTGGCAAAAGATAAAGTATCCCATGGAGTCAACATGCCTCTCAGCAAATAGCTTGGGGTGTCTACTTTCCAAAATAGGGTCATTTGGGGGGGGGGGTTGTGCTATCTGGGCATTTCATGACCTCTGCAACTGTGATAGGTAGTGTGGGTTGAATGCATACATTTTCGCCCTTAGAAATGCTGAAGGTGGTTTTTTTTTGCTAGAAAATTACTTTGAACCCCAAACATTATATATATTTTTTTAAAAGCAGAGGTCCTACAGATCAAAATGGTGGGTGTTGCAAATTTTTTTTTTACATAGTATTTGCGCAGCGATTTTTCAAACACAATTTTTGTGGAAAAAAACACTTTTTTGAATTTTAATGTACAAAAACACACTATATTGCCAAAATATTTGGTGAAATATAAAAGATGATCCCATGCTGAGTACATAGACACCAAACATGACATGCTTTAAAAATAACGCATATCCGTGTAGTGGCGACAAACTATATACATCTTTAAAAGCTTTTTTTTTTTTAAGATTTTTTTATTGATTTTGAAAGACATACAAACACTAAAACAAACAGTAGCCCTTCAGGCATCATATCAGATAAGCCAGTACAAGATATCAATGGTTGGATCAGGTGATCTCTACATGGATACATAATGAGTGACTTGTTGTACAGATCCTTTAGAACTGGTACGTACTTGGTAACTATAGAACATGACCGAATAGACTATACTACGGACTTCCCGATGACAAACAAAATCACAAACATACAGAAAGTTTTAGTTATTTTTTTAGAATTTTTTTTTTTTCGAAAATTTCTACATATATCAAACAGCGGTGATGTGCCTATACGCAATAAAAATTTCGTACAGTACAAACCACAGATACATGAGTCGTACCCTAGTAGAAAATATAAAGTGGTTTATAAAACCGTTATATCACACAAAAACATGTAATT
>BLSH010114844.1:9618-25536 GCA_018402905.1 Glandirana rugosa
CTCGACTAGTCTCTGACCTTACCGAGGTTAATAGATGTCATAGAGTGTTTTCACTCGTGTGGGGAGTGTAAACACATTTATAAAATAATATGGAAAAGTACCCTGTTGTGACTTCTTTACTGTGAAGTGATGATACATTTCATCACTCACATGTCGAACATATTGTCACATTTAATCGACAGAGGAGTTTTAGGTTTAGACATTAATGGCTGTGTGTTGAGTAATTTTGAGGAGACAGCTAATTTACACTGTTATACAAGCTGTACACTCACTACTTTACATAGTAGTGAAGTGTCATTTCTTCAGTGTTGTCCCATGAAAAGGTATAATAAAATATTTACACAAATGTGAGGGGTGTGCTCACTTTTGTGAGATACTGTAGATAATTGGAGCCATTCCAGTCTCTGATCAGCTCTATGATCAGCCGGTGGAACCACCATCTGCATTCTCTGGTTCCCCAGGAATGGCAGAGCCTGAGAAAGCCATGGAGCCTGAGAAAGCCGCGGATGGTAGCGGTAAGGGGGGGGGGGGGCGTCATTCTGTGCAGAGCAGCTGCCCTGTAGCAGTAAGGGCTCTTTCACACTAGCGGAGCCTGTTTTGACGGGCTCCTCTGCTCAGCGGGGATCCATCCGTTGATTTCCGCTGAGCCGGTGGATAACAGGACAGTCTCTGCACTCCGTGTTCATCCGATCCAATCCGATCCGCCAGACGGATGGAAAATAGGTATTCCATCCGACTGTTTTCATATCACCGCTGACATCCGTCGCTCCATAGAGAGCAATGTAGTGTCCGTTCGGGTCCGCCTGAAAAACTGACAGGCGGACCCGAACGATCCGCCCGTGTGAAAGGGGCCTAAATCTACATTAAAAGGTTGAACATACACATTATATTCCAGAGAAGATCCATCCACTGGCTGATCTTGCTCTAAAGATCTTATAATCGGTTGGAGGTTATGGTTCTTATTATTGGAAGTTATGTGATTTTAAGGGGGAATTGTATTTTGAATTGAATGTATCAATTTAATAAAGCCTCAGTTCAGGCATAACAGTAAAGACCTGAAATGCTCTTTAACATTTTAATGGTTATTTGTGGGTTTAGTTTCAGGATGTCATCATATGAAGCAGTGTTGCCAACTGTCCGTAGATTTATGGACAGTCAGTAAATTGCAGCCCATTTCCTGACGCCCGTAAATGTCCATTATGGACCAGCGGCGCCCGTAAATATATGGCCGTGGCTGACAAATTACACTGCGCATGCGCTGTTTCGAAAACTCGCCGGGCTCGTACACACTCCTTTTTCGGCCGGGCGGTCGCTGCGCCGCACTATATGGCTGGAGATTATTAGAGCCAGGGATTCTGACCACAACAGAACTGTGCCCCTGTCTGCACCATTCATCCTTGGCTGGAGTGGACGGACTGTGGAGTCTCCTACCAACTCGACCCTGCCCTGGCCTGCATCCATCAATCCATTGCTTGGTTGGCTGCTATCTATTGTGATGCCCTCAGGCAGCAGTTATCAGGCAAGAATGCCAGTGGTGAGATGTTCACGATCTCTGTCTTGCTAGCTCTTGTATTCTGTCCGCATCCTTCCTCTGACCACCTCTGTACCATGTCCGCAACCTTCCTCTGACCACCTCTGTACCATGTCTCCAACCTTCCTCTGACCACCTCTGTTCCATGTCCGCAACCTTCCTCTGACCACCTCTGTACCATGTCCGCAACCTTCCTCTGACCACCCCTGTACCATGTCCGCAAACTTCCTCTGACCACCACTGTACCATGTCCGCAACCTTCCTCTGACCACCTCTGTACCATGTCCGCAACCTTCCTCTGACCACCTCTGTATCCTGTCCGCAACATTTCTCTGACCACCCCTGTACCATGTCTGCAACCTTCCTCTGACCACCACTGTATCATGTCCACAACCTTCCTCTGACCATCTCTGTACCATGTCCGGCGTGAAGCCATGCAGGGACAGAGAAGGACACTGATGTGTTGCTGCCCTGTGGAGAGGTAAAAGGGGCACAGTAGGAGGACACACTGATGTGGACAGGTAATATGAAGGTGGACAGAGGAGGAAGCTACTGTGAGGGGGTGAGGAGGACACTACCATGTCCGCAGCCTCTGTCCACCTCCTGTATGATGTCTGCAGCCTCCTGTCCACCTCCTGTATGATGTCTGCAGCCTCCTGTATGATGTCTGCAGCCTTTCTCCACCTCCTGTATGATGTCTACAGCCTGTATCATATACGCAGCCTCTATCCAGCTCCTGTATCATGTCTGCAGTCTCTGACCACCTCCTGTATCATGTCTGCAATCTCTGACCATCTCCTGTATCATGTCTGCAGTCTCTGACCACCTCCTGTATCGTGTCTGCAGTCTCTGACCACCTCCTGTATCATGTCTGCAGTCTCTGACCATCTCTTGTCTTTTATCATGTCTGTAGTCTCTAAGGGGGAGTCTGGACTCTGGAGAGGTGTCAAGAGTGGGAGCGCCGTTGGGATGGGGGTCACAGGAGGAATCAGACATGTGGAGAGAGGAGACTATAGCATAAAACCAGAGCCATCAAGCTGGAGCTATCTGACTGAGCCCTGCATGGTGCACTTGAGAGGAGGTCAATGACAGCGCCACCAGGCAAGTCTGGGGGGGGGGTTGCTAATGTAAAGGTGCACTCATATAAAGGTTCCCCCCTATATTAGCAACCCCCCTTACCTTAGTGTATTCACTCTGTGGAAGGTGGTCTATGGTCAGAGTTGGCCCCTCATCAGTGGCCTTACATCAGAGTTCCCCCTCAGATCATGATCTGCAGCGTTCCCATTTACATAAGGGTTCCCTTTCACTGTAAGGGGGAATTCTGCAGACTCTGATGTAAGGGGGGATCTCTGTGCTGGCTGGGTTATAGTAACCTGACCTTCATGTCAATGGAGAAATATGTTTTTTGACTTCTGGTTAACTTAAACAATTGCTAATAGCACTAGCTATATGTTTATAGTTTAAATATTGATATTTGCACTGTTTAGCACTGAAAACTGTCAAATTAGGTACTTTTTTCAGTGTCACTAAAAAATGTGGCTCTGCCAGTAAATTTCATGATTTTTGTCAGTAAAAAAAATGAGTGTCGTTTGTAAATTTTGGTGTTTTGCCAGTAAACTTCACTTCGGGGGGTTGGCAACACTGATCTGAAGACTCTGGACAAATGCGGGTCCAGGTAAAAGTGTTGCAGGGAAAAAAACTGTCTCTCTTTAAACTGGAAATGTAAAACTAGTAGGATGTGCGGGTAAGATACTAGCTATAATATGTAGTTTGTGTAGCACCCTCCTAGTTGGGCTGCTAGCAGTTGAGGCAAATTTCGTTTTTGGTTCCTCTGTAGCCAGTGGAGCGAAGTTTGATTTCTTTGGCTGTTCTGGGTTCTGCTGGTTGCAGGTTCAACTGCTTTGCCCTGATTTTTGGTAGGTTCTACAATTTAGTGGGTGGAAGAGGCAGACCCTGACTTTTTCATATTCATACAGCCTCAGCCCATCCCTGGCAAGAGAGGGGCTGAGGTGTGTATAAATAGGCTGGCGCCTGGAACAGCAGGGTCCTTGTCCTCTGGGAAGAGACCCAGCCTGAGAGCTGTGGCCCTTTGGGGCACATAGCTGAAGTTAAGAATAGGCCATATGCTCCCAGCCCAAGTTAGAGCCAGGGGACCCACATCACAAGTTCCTGAGAGCAGCTACAGATAGTCCACAGAGGATCTGATCTGAAAACACACAATAAAGGAACTGTCTGGTACTACAGGAAAGCCTCCAAGTATCCAGGGCCCAGTGAGTACAAGCCTGAAAAGATCCCAGAGTCTGTCCTTGCTAACATTTGGGAAGGCTGCTCCAAGTTTACTGGCTCAGGTTTTACCTTCACAATAAGGTGCCCTGAGCTGTAGTCTATTATCACTAGCTGCATAAAGGTGGCATTATCTTTTCTACAAAGTTTGTAATATCCCAAGGTTCACCCCGCACTCTACCCAAGGAAAATCAGCGATAAATAGCAAAAAGACATGATATGGCCGATTCTTGAGTTGAGAGACTAAGAACTGCTGTGTGCCTGGCTGCCATGTACCTCACAGGGAATGGAACCTGGAATAATACAGCCAGCCTTGTCTGGGGTCTGTGCTAAATGTGAATAATGTGAATACTCTGAAACTGATTGTTGTCATTTCAGTTTGCAGGTTTTTATCCCTTCTTCTCTTAAAAGGTAATTTTCTGAATTACTCAATTCCAAATAATATAAGGATCTATAGCTTTAAGCAATCTCATGGGGGGTAGGGAGGGGGTGCAAATCACCAGATTTGGAATGTGAAGCTACAATAATTGTTTGCCACCCCCAACCTCGCAACCCCCCACGCACAAAGATTATAATGTTTACTTTTTTTGTTTAAACCTGTAGTCTTCTCCAATGCTGGAATGTGGACCGGCACTTCTAAATCATCATGTACAATGCAGGACCAGTAGTGGTCAGTGATCCTGCATTGTACACAAGGATGTCAACAAGGGGGGCTATTTTTTATGCTTAGATTCCAGGAAAAAAGTAAACCTGGACTTTGAACTTTAAAGTATCTGAGAGGTTCTTTTAAAATCTCATACTCTTAGTAGGTTATTGTAATGAATCCTTTATGTGTCTTCTTAATTATATCAACAAACACCTCTTTATTACCCTGCAATATAAAAGCATAATGGGCTAGTATGCATGGCATATTAGCCCATTATGTGGCACTTGACTGCACTGGAAGCCCCGCGATGTCCCGCAATGTCCCCGCTCTAGGCCGTGTCCATCTTCCGCTCCTCTTCCTCTTGGGACCACGGACTCTGGCTCTGTGACACTCCGGCTATATGTGCTGGAGCCGCCAATGGCAGCACGATCTCAGTGAAGAAACAGCATGGAGGCCGTTTCTTCACTGCGCATGTGCCAGATGACATCAGCACATGCAACTACACTGTATATCTCCTACACTGTATATCTCCTAAACCATGCAGGTTTAGGAGATATGCAGGAAACCTACAGGTAAGCCTTATTATAGGCTTGCCTGTAGGTTAAAGTGTTGTCCAGGGTTGACAATCACTTAAACTGCTTTGCTTCTTAATTACAGTAAAGAAAAAGAAAAATAAAGGAAGGAAAAAGTGCAAGTGGTTATACAATTTTCAAAGAAAAAATGAGGAATTAAGGTAAGGTATGGTGTTTACTTTAGCCCAGCATGTGACTTAAGAAGTCATTTTTAAAAATACTGTACAGTGGAACCTTGGATTATGAGCATAATCTGTACCAAGAAAATGCTTGTAATCCAAAGCGCTCGTATATCAAAGCATGTTTCCCCATAGGAAACAATGGAAACTCAGTTAATTGGTTCCACAGCACTGCTAGTCAATGCAGTACTGTATGTGGCCAGAGGTCCGGGGGCACCTGGTATATGCAATACCATATTTGGCCAGAGGTGTGGTGGAGCTGGTGAGGCTCGGAAACGGCCGGAAAAATTCAGAAATGCACTGGAACTGTTTACACTTTCGGTATTTCCGAGTATTTCCGAATGCTTCCAGGCATCTCCAAGGCTCACCAGTGCCCCCACACCTCTGGCCACATGCGGTTTTGCATGCACAGAGACTTAATTCTGCTCGTTATGCGAGACAGTGCTCACAAACCGAGTCAGAATTTAAAAAAAAAAAATGCTTGTATTGCGAAATGCTCATTAACCGCGTTACTTGCAATACAAGGTTTTACTGTATTAATAAATATCTGCTTTTACATGTATTTCTTTGAAATGTACACATGATGGCAATAAGAATGATTTGTTTCAAACATTTGTCCCTTGGCACATACTGCCTTAAACATGCCTAATAGATACAGATTAATGTACTAGTTAAAAATTTCTTAAAGTACAACTAAAGGCAACATACATATTTTAGTAAATCCTCATATAAATACCTGAAAGTTACACATGGTAATAAACATAATAACTGAAATGATTATTTTCCTACCATGTAGCTACAAGTGTGGTCTGTAATTCCCCATTCATTTCTTCTTTGCTATACATGGCTCGAGATGATGGAAGGAGTTCAGCAGAGCAAAGCAGAGGTCAGATGTCATTTCCTTTCAGTGAAGTGGCTTGTCTCTCCAACAGTCCTCCAAGCCTTCTATGATGCTCAGTCTATTTACATAACACACACCCATCTGCCAATCAATAGCTGGGAGTGTGCTATATAAAACAGTACAAGTCATTACAGGTTAATTTCCACACAGATCTGTCTATTAATCTATGTGCTTCTCCCTGCCTGTTCTCCTCTGGTAATTTGTAAACTGGCAGAACAAAATCCAACCTAGGATCAGCCTGTATAGACAGAGCAGTGGGCAGGCAAAGCGGGATATAGGTGGGAGCGGGCGGGGCTTCATATGCTGGTTGTGGGCGGAGCCTAATCAGGACTTACATGGATATAGGAGCCCCTCCCCCAGTGATGTCAGGACGTTTCTGCAGAGAGAGATAGATGCAAATGGGGACAACATGTGTTCTGCTCAATACAAGTAATTCGAAAACCAGGAAATAATGTTGTCACCTCACTAAAAGGAGTGCACATGAGAGCTGGAGACAAGGTAGGGATCTCACTATCCTTACTGCTTTTTGCAAAACAATCAGTGACATGTTTAACAGACTGTATAGGTGCATAACAAATTGATTTATTCATTTTGACCATAGTTCTACTTTAATACATAAATGTTTTAAATATGATCTTTACTGTGTTTTATTGCCTTTTTTTCCTGCTAGAAAATTACTGATTTGTCAACCAATTTGCTGTTCTCTGAACATTTCTTATTGCACACAGAGAAAAGTAGACATTTTCCAACATTTATTTGAAATTATTTTTTAATATTTAAAATTCCATAGACTAACATTCTGATTTGAAGAAACAAGGAAAAGCTCCTCCTCTCAAGGTGGATATACCGGAAGTGGCAGATCTTAGATGAAGCTAAACAAGACCTTGCAGCCTCCTAAGTACTGTAGGCACAGTACAGGAGAGAAAGCACAGGAATGGGCAGAGTACAGGAGGGCACAGTACCAGAGACAATGTACAGGAGTGGTGAGAGTACAGAAGGGCATAGTTAGGGAGTGGGCACAGAAAAGGAGAAAGAGTAAAGAAGTGAACACAGTACCAGGGTCTGTAGTGCAGCAGTGGATTCCGTATGCAGAGGGCAGAATACAAGAGTGGGCACAGTACAAGAGGGCATGGTACAGGAGTGAGCTGAGTACAGGAGGGCACAGTACAGGAGAGGGCATAGTACAGGAAAGAAAATACAGGAGTGGGTAGTTGATTCCTTATGCAGAGCAGCGCAGTATCAAATCTAGTGAGCTGATCCCAGCTCGGCCTTCTCTCTCATCCATCCCATGTGATGTCAATAACATGCACCTGGGATGGACCGGAGGGGAGGGTCTGCTTGGATCTGCACAGAACAATGATATTTTTTGCTTCCCTGTGCGGCTCTGCAGCTGCAGGAGCAAATGGACTGTTGACGTGATCTACCCGTCCCCTGCCTATGATGGACAGGTAGATTTTGGTAGAACCTGGGCTGAGAAACCCTGACCAAATGTGACAGGGAGGCTGCACAGGTCCCCTAGAGAATGGATGGACGACCCCTATGACCCATAAAGCTCCGCCTATGGCCTAGAAATCCTAGTTACCTTGGTAAATGATCCGGCTCTACCTGATCTCCTGCAGTTTACCCAGACAAGTGCCTATTCAGGCAAAATAATACATTTTGTTTCTTTTTCTGTTTGGAAATTACTAATTTGTCCACCAATTTGCTGTTCTCTGAACATTTCTTATTGCACACAGTGAAGAGTAGATATTTTCCAACATTTATTAGCAATTATGTTTTAGTATGTAACTCCATAGATTAACATTCTGATTTGTGTCAGTTCACACCTCTTCTCAGCTGCCTGGACCTCAATTAAGTGAGAGCGGATCCAGCTCAGAGGTAGAAGGGAAAAGCCCTCTGGCCCGCAAGGTGAACATTGCAGTGGTGGATCTTCACCTGCTTAAAGGTAAGCAAGACATTGCAGCCCCCTAAGGGGCCTAAAAATCTATGACAGAGTGACAGAAGTAGCAACTGTATGGATTTTCCCACACATCCAAGTGTTTACATCTGTACTTTGAGTTCAGGGCCATGCATCCCTCCCAGTAAAGATATAAACGCTCAGATGTATGGGAAGATCCATGCAGTTGCTGCTTCTGTCACTGATTTTTAACATGCTGCTGGTTGTGGCTGTATGATACACCTGTGCTTCCCAGGCTCATAAAGACACCTCTTCTTTAATTGTATGGGCTTTTGCACCCTTGGTGCTCCTTCACACCTGCGAACTGTGCTAAAAGCAGGGGCGCAGGTGTGCGTTGAGTGACACAGTACTGATGTGCTCACCCCAGCTAATCACACTGATAACTGACAAGTCTGTTTACGGGAGTGCTCTGTGATTGCTGTGTCCTCCAGACACAGCTGATTACAGATCAGACTAAAGGGCCAATCACAGCGGCCCTTTACCAGGTGATCAGCTGTGTCCAGTCACAGCTGATCACCTGGTAAAGGGCTGCTGTGATTGGCCCTTTACCCTGATCTGTGATCAGCTGTGTCCGAAGGACTCAGCAGTCATGGAGTGCTCCCGATGCACGCCCCAGGGTGGGTGCAGGGGCAGGGTTCTAGGAGGACGTCTATGGATAGCCATCTTTTAACTAGCACAGTACTGAAGTGCTTATACCCAGCAGTAGTACAGCACAACTGCGTGAAGCCCCTAATGCCCAATGCCTTCTCACAGCCTTTCAAATACTCTCTGTAGAGCGATCCGAATGTGGATCACTCTTCAGAGAGCAACGCTAGTGTAAACTAGCCTGTACTCTTTACCTGCTTCATAGCAATAATCTGTATAAGAATATATCCTCAGCACGATGTCGCATGCTGAGGATATTAGAGCATTCTATTGGAGAAGAGCACCAAGCCAATCAGTGTTCACATGTGTTTGTTGACTAAACAAACCCATCTGTCGAGTTGTCATTGAGCCACTTTTCTACCAGAGACATTTTTTAGTTTTTGCACACATTTTAGGCCTGTAGATTAATTAAACTCATAACCATTATATATTTTCTGAAAGCTGAGGCCCTGGAAAATAAAATGTTAATGGTTACAATTTTAGAATATCACATGGTATTAGCACACATTTATTAAATGCATATTTTTAGTAAAAAAGCACACAAACACAATATATTACCAAGTTTTTAGGTAAACTATAAATGAGGCTGTGACAAGCAAATAGGCATCAAACAGGTATTAAAATGGTGCGCTTGCGTGAAACAGCAGCAAAATTGTCCATGGGTAAAGCTTTAGAAGCCTTCAGAGGTTCAGTTTAGAGTTAAAGTATAACTAAAGGCAAAACTTTTTTTTTTAGTTTTGGATAGAGTGGAGACCTGACAGGTTTTATTGCTGTCTGTGCCCCCTTTAGGAATTGATTCATCCTCTCTTTTTGTCCTGTTTACCATTCTCATTGAAAGTGAAAGTAAAAAGAAAACCCTACATTTTGGGTTTTCCCCAGAAAAGTAATAGAGAGAAAATTTTCCAATGGGGACACTAGATCTGGTGAGCTGGGGATCCCCAAAAAATTCCTTTAATGTGCAGAGATTTCCTCTCACTTCCTGTTTGGCTATGGGACAGGAAGTGAAGGGAAATCTCTGCAATGTGACACTGATGGCGGAAAAAATCTGACAGTGGTTATAACCCTTCCTTTCAAAATTAAAAAAAAAGTTTTGTCCATAGTTCTACTTTGATGTAAAAAAAAACAACAAACAAAAATTCCCAGCTCACTTACCAGCCAACCTGCAACAAGCCAAATTAACCCTAACAGTTCACATTAAAACAAGGGGTTTTGTTTGCACACATTTGTAAATATATTTGTAAGCTACAGAGGCCACATCACAGCACCCCAGTGTACTGCAGTCCTAAATCTATATTTCTCCTACGTTCACTGACAGACGCAGCTCTTCATGACATGTGGGTTTATGCTTGTCCTACTAGGAGTTAACTAGGCAGGGAAAAGAACAAGCTGGCCCCTCCCACTGGGCCATCCTCTCTTCCCACATAAACTCCCCACCCTGCATAGCTCAGCAGTTTTAATGCCTAGTTTGCAAGGAGTTGACCTGGCTCCCTTAGGGGATTTGCGGTCCGGATTGAGACAGTTTCTTTTTATTTCTTTTATTTTCTTTTTTAATCACTTACTTCTATCAAGCATGAAGTCTGCTATCAAGAAGCCGGCCGGGGCATAGAGAGTCGTTACAGGACTCTGTACTTTCCCCTGCCTGGCCGACCAATGCGAGCCAGTGCCCGGGTATGGGGTCCCGCCGCATCGTGCCCGTTCCGTGCGGGTGGCCTCGGGGTCTCCCCTCTTGCGCCCTGGTCCCGGTTCGGGCAACTTTGGCTGGCAGCATCCCGCCCAGACAGGGGCGGCAGGTCTGCAAACGGGTGGCTACCCTCTACGCCCGACGGGAATGGTGAGTGAGTGCCCCCCTGCTTCAGGTGTGGAGGGGGGGGCGACGGGTGTCCGAACACTTTCGGGGTGGTAGCCACTACCGTGGGGTTCCCGGTACTCCTGGGGTCCTTCACCCCCCCATCCCACCGTGCCGCACCCGGTCGTTATTACGCCCTTTTTTGCGATTTTGAATGTCATGCCGTGATCCGCCGCCATTTTGCGGTGGATTGCCACCATTTTGCCGTGGTCGCGGAAATCTGTTCCTAAAGGAGCCTTCCCTCTAGTGCTCAGAGCGGCCATTTTGCGGTAGGCACATTCCCCTGCAGGTGGTTTTGGCCTCTAGTGTATGACCTCGGCGGCCATATTGGAGTCCCTGCATGCTGTAAAAACGTGCTACAGCCGTTTTTACTTTCTCTTTGGAACGGTGGCTTCTGATGGCGCAGATCATCTGGCGGTTCTCAGTGCATACTGGCAGCGAACAGCAAGTATAGCTGGGCTCCCCTGTGGGTGCTGGTGGCGGTGAGCGCAGTCCTCCTGGGTCTCCGGGCGTTCTGTGGGGTGGTGGTGTGCGGCAGTGTAGGGGGCAGTGTAGGGGTGCCTCAAAGAATTCGGGGGGAAAAAACGATGGCAGGCGACCCTGCTATGCCTGCTGAGGAGGGTTCAGCAACAGCGCAAGGGGCTTTTTGGACCAGCTGCGGGCGGTCTTTAGCGAGTTTCTCCCCCGGGTGGAACCAAACATCACCCCAGGGGTCCCTAGAATACGCCCTCCCCCCCTGTTCTTCAGGGGAGGATTCAGAACCGGAGATAGCATCGGGGGTCACAGGAACCCCAGTAGAGCTTTCTGAAGGTGGACTGGCCCCCTCAAATGGAGAGAAGGACCAGGGCACGGCGGCTGTGCGCAAAGAGGCACTGGTATCCGCCATTATCTCTGGGATTCGCAATACGCTGCGACTGAGCCAGGACGGCGAGTCGCAGACGTCTGCATATGTTTGCGGGTCTGCAGGCCCCCTATGATCAGTTCTTTGATCACCTGAATATCGTGAATGGCAGCGTCCGCAGCATTCCTTTTCGCTGTCAAAACGTTTTGCCATCTGTTATCCTTTTGAGGATAGTTTCTGCAAAAGTGGGCTTCACCTGCGGTGGACCCCCCGATAGCTCGCCTGAATAAGGCGACGACCATTCCCTTGGAAGGGTCCCCCTCTTTTAAGGATCCGGCTGATAGGCAGACAGAGGCGGTGTCAAAAGTTCTTTTTCTGTTAGCAGGCTCAGCTCTGCGGCCAGCCCTGGCATCTGCCATGTCGGCGCAATACTTATCTGAGCGTATGGCGGGGCTTCAGAATGATCTGGACTGCGATCGCCTGATGGATGCGCCGCAGAGGGCTGATTTTTGTTTCAGGGTATCAAATACCTCTGTGATGCAGCTCTGGATCTGCTCCCTATGGTATCCAAATGGCTCTATTTGCCGTCATTCTCAGACGAGTCCTTTTGTTACGCTCATGGTCAGGGACCACGCGCCCAAAAGAAGCCTTGCAGATCTCCCCTTCCAGGGGGGCCGTCTTTTCGGTCCACATCTGGATGAGATCATTAAGGTTTTCACTGGTGGAAAGAGCACTTTCCTCCCGGAGCCCCGGAGGCGAGAATTCCGCCGTAGACAGGGGCCTGTCTCTTCGGGTCAGAAGAGGTTTTTTCGCGCCTCTGGCGCGGCAAAAGGAAACCATCCCGGCTAGGCCAATGTGGGGCCCAGTACGCGGCAGTGGCAGCGCAAAACTGAAAAGGCAGAAGACTAAACATCCTCTGCCTGATGGGCTGCCCCAATCCGAGCTTCGGGTGGGGGGGACGTCTTCTGGGGTTCGCAGACCGGTGGACTGCTCGCATTTCCGACCGGTGGGTTCAGGAAGTGGTGTCCACCGGGTACAGGACAGAGTTCAGTACTCTACCCCCAGACAGGTTGTTCCTATCGAACTTAAAACTGGGGCGTCAGGAGGCTTTCTTTGGGGCCGTTCAAGCACTCTCCGACCAGGGGGTGATTGTGCCCGTACCTCCAGTGGAGAGGTTTCGAGGTTTTTACTAAAACCTGTTTGTGGTCTCCAAAAAAGGAGGAGGGGTCTGGCCAGTTCTGGATCTATAGGCCCTGAACCGCTATGTAAAAACACGAAAATTCCGGATGGAATCAATTAGTTCAGTCGTAGCCGCCCTCCATCAGGGGGACTTCCTGGCGTCTCTGGATATCAGGGACGCTTATTTTCAGGTCCCCATTTGTCCACAACACCAGCGTTTTCTGCGCCTGCGGTGGGGGACCTCCATTACCAATTCGTGGCACTCCCCTTCGGTCTGGCCTCAGCTCCTCGGGTTTTCACCAGGCTGGTGGCCCCAGTACTGGCGTTACTGAAGCAGAGAGGTATTATTGTAGTAACCTACCTCGATGACCTGCTCCTGAGCGCGGAGTCCTCTTCAGCTCTGGAGGAGAAGGTGAGGATCACCATGACTTCGTTGCAGGACTTCGGCTGGTTGATCAACCCAAAGAAGTCGACGATCTCTCCACCCCGTCGCCTGGAGTATCTGGGTCTGACTCTGGACATACAGCAGGCGAAGGTGTATCTGCCTCCGGCCTCCGGCCAAGTGGCTGTCATTACAGGACGCGGTGCGAACCTATCTGTCACACTGGCAGTCATCATTACGGTTCTGTATGCGGGTGCTGGGGCTCATGGTCTCAACCTTTGAGGCGGTACCTTACGCCTAGAGCCACACTTGCCTTCTCCAGCGTACGATTCTGTCCTGGTGGGACAGATCTCCACAGTCCTTGGACCTTCTGATCCGCCTTAACTCTCAGACCAGGGGTTCTCTGACCTGGTGGCTTCGGGACCCGGCACTGACTTTGGGGAAGTCGTTCCTGCCCCTTCATTGGGTGATAATCACGACGGACGCCAGCCTGTCGGCTGGGGTGGGGTCCTGGGGCAACTGTCTGCCCAGGGCCGCTGGTCGGTGCAGGAATCTCGCCTCCCGATCAATGTGCTGGAGCTAAGGGCGATCAGGCTGTGTCTATCTCACTGGACAGTGAGGTTGCGAGGTCACCTGATTCGGGTCCAGTCGGACAATGCCACAGCAGTGGCATATGGGAACCATCAGGGCGGAACAAGGAGTCCAGCAGCTGCGGCGGAAGCAGCTCTGATTCTACGTTGGGCAGAACTTCACATTCTGGCGATTTCCGCCATTGATATTCCAGGCGTGGAAAACTGGCAGGTGGACTTTTCTCAGTCGCCAGACGCTGGATCAGGGAGAGTGGTCTCTCCATCCAGAGATGTTCAGCCAGATTTGCCACAAGTGGGGGACGCCGGATGTGGATCTTATGGCGTCTCGGGTCAATCACAAAGTAAGGAATGTTGTGTCCAGGACAAGAGATCCGTTGGTAGTAGCCACGGACGCTCTCGTGGCCCCTTGGGGCCAGCATCGCCTGCTGTATGCTTTCCCTCCAATCAGGCTTCTCCCGCGGTTGCTATGCAGGGTGGAAGTGGAGGGAATTGTTCTTCCTTCATTGTGTCACGGCCCTCGCATCCTAAGGAATTTGATTTACAAAAATTCCTTGGTCGTCGTAGGCGCCTTATGAGTGTATCTGAATGCGACAGCTTCCTTTCGGAAGTCTGACTCTTGTTTGTACTGACGGAAGGTCCGCGCATAGGTTTGGCGGCCTCGTCAGCTACTGTCTCCCGTTGGATTAGACAGATCGTGACCCATGCGTATTCTGTTCGGGGCAAGGTTTCCCCTTTTCCGGTCACGGCTCATTCTACCAGGGCTGTTAGCACTTCCTGGGTTTCCCGACACCAGGCCTTGGTGTCACAGGTGTGCAAGGCGGCCGCGTGGGCCTCGGTACACACTTTTACAAAGTTTTATAAGATGATGTGTCAGCATCCTCGGATGCTGCTTTTGGCCGTAAAGTTTTGCAGGCTGCAGCGTAGGCGCATCTGGCGCCTCCTTAGAGGTTCTGTTGGGTACAGTTGTTATTGTTTACCCACCCCTCTTTTGACACAGCTTTGGGACATCCCCACATGTCATGAAGAGCTGCGTCTGTCAGTGAACGTAGGAGAAAAAGGGATTTTATTAAAACTTACCATAAAATCCTTTTCTCCGAGTTCACTGACAGACGCAGCACCCACCCCTCTGCGCTCTTTTTGGTACGGCTTGTTACCAACTGCTGAGCTATGCAGGGTGGGGGGTTTATGTGGGAAGAGAGGACGGCCCCGTGGGTGGGGCCAGCTTGTTCTTTTCCCTGCCTAGTTAACTCCTAGTAGGACAAGCATAAACCCCACATGTCATGAAGAGCTGCGTCTGTCAGTAAACTCGGAGAAAGGGATTTTACGGTAAGTTTTAATAAAATCCCTTTATTTTGAGTCTCCAAAGTTGGAGCACATATATAATAATGGATAGCTTAAGGGCAGGTATACCTGGAGGGAGCCCACCCCTTCTTAAAGGTATAGGGATGCACTGGACACCCAGCAATAGCTCAATGGCAGCAAAGGTATCCAGTGCATCCCCTCACCAATTCACCAACAGTACAAACAAATGGCAATCACCTCAATGTTCAATTGGCCTTTGCAACAAGAAGCATATGGAAAGGTGGCGTATGTGAAAAAACAACAAACAAATCAAAAGCAAACAAAAAACGTTGTCTGCTAGGGCTTTTTCCCGCACCAGATATATTATTTTGACCTTCTATCATTTGTGGTCACCAGCAGCATATTCATAGTTCTACATCAGTGTTTTCTTGGATGGTGGATATACACTGTGTGCAGAATTATTAGGCAAATTAGTATTTTGACCACATCATCTTCTTTATGCATGTTGTCTTACTCCAAGCTGTATAGGCTCGAAAGCCTACTACCAATTAAGCATATTAGGTGATGTGGATCTCAGTAATGAGAAGGGGTGTGGTTTAATGACATCAACACCCTATATCAGGTGTGCATAATTATTAGGCAACTTCCTTTCCTTGGGCAAAATGGGTCAAAAGAAGGACTTGACAGGCTCCGAAAAGTCAAAAATAGTGAGATATCTTGCAGAGGGATGCAGCACTCTTAAAATTGCCAAGCTTCTGAAGCGTGATCATCGAACAATCAAGCGTTTCATTCAAAATAGCCAACAGGGTCGCAAGAAGCGTGTGGAAAAACCAAGGCGCAAAATAACTGCCCGTGAACTGAGAAAAGTCAAGCGTACAGCTGCCAAGATGCCACTTGCCACCAGTTTTGCCATATTTCAGAGCTGCAACATCACTGGAGTGCCCAAAAGCACAAGGTGTGCAATACTCAGAGACATGGCCAAGGTAAGAAAGGCTGAAAAACTACCACCACTGAACAAGACACACATGCTGAAACGTCAAGACTGGGCAAAGAAATATCTCAAG
>BLSH010114844.1:40000-50860 GCA_018402905.1 Glandirana rugosa
AAAAAAAAGAGAAAAAAAAATATGACTGTCTCTTCTTTTTGGTCTCCTTCTGACATTTTACTTTAGCATGCCATGCAATTGTGTACGGACTACGGACTCTGTCAGTATAAAAAAAAAGAGAAAAAAAAATGAATTAAGTCACTGTGTCAACTGTCAACTCATGTCATGTGACCATAAAAGCAAAAGCAAAGCAAAGTTTGCTATACAAGTTAAATAAAAAATACACAACATTACTTGGCTGCTGCTTTTCTTATGAAGGCAACAAACAGTAATGGCTCAGTCTCTCTATGAGGGGAACTGGGGGAATAGGGCTGCCTGTCACCTTCGATGTAGGCGGAATCGGGATGGGTTTGGTTTATTTTAACTTGGATTATAATATGGACTGCCAATGCCATGGTATTTATTTAAACCTCTGTAGACTACTTTTTTTTATTATAGATCAGCACAAGTTAAGTTATTAATTATGTTAGGTGAGGTACAGGTATGAGGTGCGGCAGAGACACAGCCCTACATTAAATATATAGTAAGTGTACTAGTATTTTTAGTAGTATTAATTAACTCATTAGGATTGTATGAGAGGTACCTGTCTGATGATTAATGGTGCACTGGTGGTCTGGTCTGTGGTGGTCCCATGCAGCAGCCTGTGAGGTGAGGCAGAGGAGAGGATGGAGGGACAAGCGCGGCCTGCGACGCTGGCAGCCTGAGGCCTCAGGCCTGGATCCCTTGGGTCAGTCTTCTTCAGGCAGCAAACTGGAGGACAAGCGCTGGCTTGGTTCGGGTCTGCTCTGACACTCAGAGTGAGGAGGACTGTGGAGTATCTCTGCTGGGCATGGGACCTGGCGTCAGGGACACTCACTGGCTGCACGTGTCTCGGTCTCCCCTCCTGCATCATCCAGCTTGGCTCCAGTCCACGCCGCAATGCCGCCGCCGCTGTGGATGACGTCAGAAGAGGCGCGGCTCGCCCTTGGCTCCTTTCGGCTGTTTCCGGCGAGCACGGATAACGTCATCACGTGTGAATTGATTATTGACGGTCGCTGCATCGATGCCGCATCGCGGGCTGTCGAATCGCGATGCATCAATGCATCGATTAAATTCCGCAGCCTTAGCAGGTGCCCTCTCCCAAAACAGGTAGGCATCCTGGTCCCCTAGTTGAGTGGCCACAGGTAGTCCCAGCTGCCCAATCTGGGTAGTGGATACAACCTGTGACCCGGTAGGCATGTGTATATACACATATATATATATATATATATATATATAACGGAATTAACAGTTTAACAGATGGCCGGGCAGGTAGAAGACCTAGTAGGGTCTAGGAAAGTGCCCCTCCTATACCTTATGATCTGCAGGTCGGGCTTGTAGGGATCGCCAACCGGCTTCCTGTGCCGCAGCACCACACCCTTAGGTATGGGTCTTGTGCAAAGGCAGGATTGGCGGGCTGCGAGGCCGTGAGTCCGTGTCATTGCTTTTCACATGACGGCAGGATCGGTTTGATGTGAACTACCACAGTTACTCGCAGCTGTCTGCCATGTGAAGTAAACACCAAAGAATCCCCTCGTTCCTGCACCTCTCAGGCAAAGCCCTCCCCAATCCCATACAGTCCCCCCAGCAGTAAAACAGTTAACCTCAATTGAGCAGCCATGATGTCCCTGCACCAGGAGTGCAGCCAGCGGTATAGGGGGTTTCTCTGTCTCCGTCGGTTTACTCAGAGCCAGCGCCCCCCCTTGCAGCGAGTGATGGGAGAACGAAAGGGCAGGGTGTTCCATGCAGGTAGCTGCCGCAGTGATAGCAGTCACCTCACCACAAGGTGTCAGTCGGGTCAAGTAGGGGAGACAAAAAATAGGTACCTCCCCGAGAGCTGCATATTTGTCTAATACTGGCCGTTAGCGCAGTGGAGGGGGTGCCAGGTAGATCCCGTATCTCTGTCAAAACCTCTGGGGGGGGGGCCCGTCTACACCCCGCCGGCATTTCTGAAGGATGTCAAAAGTGGTAGGCAAGTGTTCGTATCCAAAAATTGTCAGAAAAAACATCCCTTTGATTTGGGACAACATTGGTGTCGCTCACTAATGACAGTCACATACCTGTACGCTCTCATAAGTCCTCTCTGCGCTGTTCAGGTGAAGGCCTCCTGGAGCGCCTGCGGGATCTCTGGGGTCTGGGCTGCGAAGCATTCCCCGCCATGGGTCCTTGTCGGTTCAGCGGGCGCGGAAGGAGTACCAGACAGTCTGGGATTGTAATCGGCTCCATTTCCATAAAGGCAAAGAGGCACGGAAGATCTTCAGGTGCACGGAGAGTGAAAGATCCCAGATTTTTTTCAGAAGGTCACCGCCAGCAGGTAGCGCCAGCGGTAGGTGAGGCCCTGGTCCCTCGCCAACTCCAAGAGCGGGGGGGAGCATGGCCCTGCGTTGTAGTGTTGCCCTTGAAAGGTCCAGTAATACCTTTATGACAGCCCCATCAAAGTTCTTGTTCTCCTGCTGCCCACGCCTGGCGGAGGCTGGCTTCTTTGTGTGTGTACCGGTGGATCCTGCAGATGACATCCCTGGGCCTTGCTGGGTCAGTGGGTCGGGGCGCCAGTGACCGTTGGATGCGGTCGAACTCCATCCCCGCCGGGAAGGAGTCGCCCGTCATGCGGCGGAAGATCTCTGAAGCGGTGGCGGCTAGGTCCTCCGGGCCTGTCGCTTCAGGGATGCCACCGAGCCGGAGATTGTTTCTGCGGCTCCGGTCCTCAAATTCCTCCAGCTGGAGCTGCAGTTGTATGGAGGTATTCACCTGGGCAAGCTGGGCTCCTCTAGGTCTGTGAGGTGGCGTTCAACATCCGGCATGGATGTCTCACAGATAGCCGTTCCAATAGAGTCCTGATGTCCGTTTTGACTGCCTGGATTTCGATGTCCGCCTTCGTGGGGAGCGCCCTCAGCATAGCCTTTAGCTCTTCGTCCGCCCGCATACTAAGAGGGGGGGACGGCGAGTCTCTAGAGGTCTGGCGGAAGGTCCACGTATGGATCTGGGCTGGTGGAGGTCGAGGAAGATGCCGGATCAGCCTGTGTCTCCAAGCATGCATCACGCGCGCCGCCATCTTGGAGCCGCCGGCGGAGGCCTCCTGCCTTTCATGCGTTTTAGTGAAGTATTTCTTCAGTTCGCCGCCCGATTTAGGCTAGCCGGCACTCTGCGGGGTATACTTGGTCTTCCTCTTCTTGGCAATGGACATATCTTGCCAGATAATTGCAGATGGTTAGGGATGCCGGAGAGACGGTCAGGAGCTCGTAAGGAACACGTCTCTATCCGGCCATGTCCAGACCGCGCCCCCCTAAAGAGAAACATTTATCCAAAATCCAAGTACTTAAATCCAATATAATACCAATAATAATATTATATTAAATTATAGTAAAATTCACCCTCCTAATAGTTTCCCCCAACACTATCTCCTGTGTATTCATCCGGCCACTTTTCAATATAACATTCACCCTATACAAAGTATATTTAAAATATTTATACATCACTCAAATATACTCAAAAATTCAAATCTACAAGCATATTGAATACATCTCTCCTTATTACAATTATCCAAACAAGGCATATATCTGTACATAAACCTTCCCAGTTATGCAGTATATAAAAATGTAAATAAAAATAAATACAATTTTATACACCAAATCCAAATAGCATAACCATATCCACTAATTGAATGAAAGCAAACAGTCACAATAATATTGCACATATCCACTCTCCCCCAGCGCTCATAAAATAAATCATGAAACTGGTCAAATAGCTAATTAGCTGCTGCTCTCAAAATAACATATCATATACTTGTATGCTTGAACCTCCACAGAAATTCAAGCATTAGCAGTCCTACACAGCACATATATTAAAATGTCCTTAATATGTGAGTCTTTCAACACGAGCACACCCTGTGAGAGGTGAGTCAAACACAACATATGCAGATTAAACATAATTGCTGACGATCCAGGTTTGTTCCTTGAATCCCATCACCACACCACATGGGATACCGCTCCCTATGGATATTAAACTCACCAGAACATAGGTGAAACTGCGCCTTATGGAAAATCTCAGCTGCTCCAAGCACACCTCCTCTAGTCAGCGGATCAAGTGAAGGACTACAACTTTAGCTCAAGGTACCTGCTTCCAATACTGTTCACTCTAGATGTGGGTCCGTAGCTCATGGGCGATTGCACCCATAAGGAAAAAAAAGGGTCTCATAGTGTAATTCTATGAAACCAATGATTTATTGATCCACACCCCCCTTCCATATTGCACTTACAGCAGTGGTTCTCAACTCCTGTCCTCGGGACCCACCCACATCATTTGCTGCTCAGTGATTGCAGTATTCTAGTCTGCATCTCCCCAAGCTAATAATTAAAATCTGGCCTGTTGGTGGGTCCTGAGGACAGGGGTTGAGAACCACTGACTTACAGGATTAAAAACAATTCAAAGCATGTAAAATAAATATCTCGTCTAACTTCCACGTGTCACTCTTACCGTTCCTCCAAAATATAAGCCGTGGTGATACTGCGGTTGATTCGACACTCGTAGACAGACTGAGTGGCCGTGTGGACACACATTAACATGTTTTGTCATCGACTTCATCAGAGGTCATGGCCACACGGCTCGGCTCACTCTATTTATGGGCTGTCATTGGGAAGTTTAACCCTCAGTCTGCACATCCCACCTGACCGGGATTTGATCAACTCACGTCCCATCAATATAAACAATCAAAAGAGAAAACTGCCTGTAGTGAGATCAGTAGAGCTAGGTCGCCCACATATTCATAGTGAACAGTGAATCAATGTCCACACCATATTGAACTCCATCCTGATGGTCACTGGCCCACTAGCATTAACATCTGATCCTAAATTAATACCCTTTCAAATCCCAACATGCAAATATGATCTACGCATGCCGAAATGGACTCAGGATATAATCAAATTCAATTGGATATAGCAAATGTCATAGCGGGGTTCCCCTTAAACATAATTGTATATATCCACTTGATGCTTTGTCTCTTTTCTGACTACCATACATGCCAGTTACTACAGATAGGTAGGTTTATACAAATGCAAATTAATATAAATATAAATCATTAAAGACTATTTATAAAACCTCCTAAAATTACAAACACTCAAAATTAAATTTCATCTATACATACATTAAATTAAAAATTGTAAGATAAATCAACTGTATAGTTCACATAAAACATATATGTAATGTATTGAATTAAAATCAATACTCACTTATAAAACAGTTGAGATCCAATTCCACATTTATACCTCTAGGTCTCAAAGTATTTGTTAAAAAGATCCACTTGGTCTCACATTTAGAAGGTGCTCTCACCCTATTTATTCCTCTCCACATTGTATGGATTTTATTGATTCCCCAAAACGTAAGACCAGAGGGTTCCCTGTTGTGTGTATGCATAAAGTATAGGGACACACTGTGGTCTTTATACCCTATACCAGTGGCGGCTCGTCTATAGAGGGGCCCCCTATCCATGTGTCTGGCCCCCTGATCTACATATCAGGGCGCCGGACTATGGATTCCAACGGGGGGAGTGCTATTTTGAAGCACGTGATTAGAGCCAGAGGCTCTAATAGGCTTCAAAAAAAGGGTAAGCTCGGAGCGCAGAGCACCGCCAGTCCTGCACGGAGGAGGGTGTTCTGTCAGTGCCGCCCGGAGGGGGGGTGTTTGTTTGCCACCGCCCCAAAATAAAAACCCACCATCCGCCACTGCCCTATACATATATTATGAATATGTTCGGAGACACACTTGCCCAGTGTCCTTTTTGTGTGGCCAAAATACATTAACCCACATGGGCATTCAATTGCATATACCACATGTGTGGAATTGCAAGATAAAATATTTTTTCTCAAACTCCTGTCCGTTTCATCAAACTAAACCTTGTGAGTCCTCTAATATGGGCGTCAACCTGCGGGCATGCCTTACATTTCCTACAGGCGTAAAATCCAGCCTTATGCCAAAACATTTGCGGTAGTGCAGGTGGGTCCAATAATTTTTTTAGTATTCATACCCCTTGACATTATCCACATTTTGTCATGTTACAAACAAAAATGTAAATGTATTTTATTGGGATTTTATGTGATAGACCAACACAAAGTGGCACATAATTATGAAGTGGGAGGAAAATGATAAATGGTTTTCAAAATCTTTTACAAATAAATATCTGAAAAAAGTGTGGTATGCATTTGTATTCAGCCCCCCTTTACTCTGATATCCCTAACTATAATCTAGTGGGACCAATTTCCTTCAGATGTCACCTAATTAGTAAATGGAGTGTAATTTAATCTCAATATAAACACAGCTGTTCTGTGAAGCCCTCCAAGGTTTGTTAGAGAACCTTAATGAGCAAACAGCACCATGAAGGCCAAGGAACACACCAAACAGGTCAGGGATAAAGTTGTATAGAAGTTTTTTTTTTAAATTCAAACTCTTAATGGCAATAAAGGTCAGTACAAAAAATATAGTAGCCACATATATCACCTTATACAGGATTAACAGACATGCACACATATGAAGAAATAGAGAGGATCACATCCAATATATCAATAGCTGCAAATCAATTGCTAAAACTCCAATTGTGGTGTTGTAAGGAAAAATGTCCCTGAATCGGTGGTGTTACAGGAAGAGACACCACTACAAATGTCCTTCCACACTACTACCCCCTCAGTACAGAGCTCTTTTCTCAACCCTGCCCCCCCACCACCTACCACCTCTACAAAACTCATCACTATGGATGAGCTCAGGTGTGTTCTGACATAAGTCAAAATTTGCCTAACCTATCCCGTCGGGAAGCTATTCAATCAGACAGCCAATCCTAGACACTGGAGGCTTCCCCTGTCCCATAGCAGCACACCTACACACCCCTTGCATACATGAGGCTTTAAACGGGGAATGCCTCTGTCACCTATGATTGCCAGTTGGCTTTGACAGCTTCCCTGACGGATAGCTGAAGTGGGTTGTCGTGGGTTGTTCATTACTGCTCATCCCCCATCCACCCCACAATATAGATCTCCCCCCAATCCCAGTACAGAGCTTTTCCACCTACCCCCAGCTACTTACCCAGTCCTCAGGCAGGAGGAGCAGCTGACAGGAGGCTGAGCTGTCATGCCTGTTGTAAGCATTCTCTGCTATGCAGCAGCTCCTTCTGCACTGAGGAGGTGCTGTCATTTAGGGCATGCTGTCACTCATAAACAAATACTGCTTTTAGAACAAATGACAGCAGTAAGAGCAGGGCTAGTGCTGGAGATGGAGGCACCCAGCAATGCCATGCCCCAGCTGAAAAAAAAGCCCTGCTGACAGGAATAAAACTGCAGTCACTCCTGTCAGTGAAAAGCAGGGAGAAGGGAGCTGCTAGAGTGTGCCCCCTCCCTGCCGCAGTGCTCAGGGCATGTGCCCTTTCTGCCCTTGCCTTGTCTCAGTTCTGGTAGGAATGTCGCCACCCTCTATTGCTTGCTCCTTAACCACTTGCCAACCGCAGTCTGACGGCAACAGAGTGGCTCGTTATCGCAAACCGCCGTCATATGACGGCGGCTGCGATAGCTAGTGCTGTGAGCGCGCTCACGCCGTCAGAGGTGCGCTCGCGTGCTCACTGTGTCCGGGGGGGCCAGGGAGCGGGTACGTCGGACTCGAGCGCCACCGGCTACCCGCGATGGCCCCCCCCCCGCAGTGAGAGAACGGAGGTCCGTGTAAGTAAACACGGATCTCCGTTCTCATAGAGGGGGAAGGGCGGTGATCACAGCCTTCCTCTATATGGAAGCCGTGATCATCCCCTTTCCCCAGCCAGGGCAGCCCACATACAGTTAGAACACGCCCAGGGAACACAGTTAACCCTTAGAGCGCCCCTGCAGGTTAACCCCTTCACTGCCAATGGCATTTACACAGTAATCTGTGCATTTTTATAGCACTGATCGCTGTATATATGCCAGTGGTCCCAAAAAAGTGTCAAAATGGTCCGACATATCTGCCCCAATATCACAGTACCGCTAAAAATCGCAGATCGCCGCCATTACTAGTAAAATATAAAAAAAAAAATAAAAACACCAGAAATGAATTCTCATCGTCCGTAAACATGGCAACTTTTGCGCAAACCAATCAATAAACGCAGATTGCGATTTTTTTTTTTTTTACCAAAAATATGAGGAAGAATCTAAATCGGCCAAAACCAATGGAAAGAAATGTTTTTTATATATTTTTTTTTTATTTGTATTTTAGCAAAAAGTAAGAAATTTGGGTTTTTGTGCAAAATTGTCTCTCTTCTTTTGATTATAGCGGCGATCAGAAATGACGCAGAGGTGATCAAATGCCACCAAAAGAAAGCTCTATTTGTAGGAAAAAAAGGACGCAAATTTCGTTTGGGTACAACGTCGCACGACCGCGCAATTGTCAGTTAAAGCGACGCAGTGCCGAATCGCAAAAAGTGCTCTGGTCCTAAAGTGGGAGATGCTTCCGGGGCTGAAGTGGTTAAATGGACTATGGACCTTGGGATTTTGTTGTGTTTGTATAGAGCAGTGCACATGACAGCAACTAACATGTATTGCTCATTCCAAAAAAGCAGAAGTGTGTGGGGGGGGGGGATCAGGAGCTCACAGATGATATTACAAGGAGGCATAAAACACAGTAAGAAATGATTCAAAGGAGAAGTACAGCCAAAGCTCTGTACTAACGATCAGACTATCGTACGATTAGTCCGAAAGCGATTTTTATCATCTGATAATCTGAACGTGTGTACAAGGCATACGTTCCACATTAAAGGAAAGGAATACCTGCTGAGGATGGACCTGCCAAAAGAATCAGTTCTGATCAGACTGTGGCAGTGTAGAACCAGCAACACCATTTTCCATCTGCATGTCATCCAGAAATTGGGAAATAGATAAGTATATGGAGCAATGCCGTTTACATTTTATCAATGAAATGAGCACACTATGCAATCAGAAGGTGGTATGTTCCTTTAAGGGGAGAAGCATGATGGGACGGATAATGCAACATCACGTGACACAGACCAGGAAGTAGCCTGAGTGCAATGTGCAGTGGCTGAGCTTGTGTGCAGGTGACTGGGGCACAACAGAGCACAAATTCCCAGAGAAGGTTGATGTATAGTAAGGACAGTAACAGATCCTGAGTGCAGTATAAATGGACACTGACAGGTAGGAGAATGAAATCTCTGCTGAAGCCTTATTTGGCCATAGTAGGTTGGTTTTGAGTTGAATTACACAGGGATAGGAACAAGGTTCGCCAAAAATAGAGGAATTATGTATGTAAATTTTAACAATGAACTTCTATTTGATCCCCTTTTGTCTGTTAAATTGGTTGTAAACTTTCTGGACGACCTCTCTGCATGGCTACCCATATTTCTATCCTCTGATATACCTGCCATCATCCTAGGTGACTAACATTCCAATCAATATAAATACCACTACTCAACCTAACCTAGGCTGACCAGACGTCCCCGGTTTCTGGGGAAAGTCCCCGGATTGAGCGGACTGTCCCCGCTCTGAAAATGTCCCCGGATTCAGGGGCAGCGCCAGGTGGGTTTGCAGATGTTAACTTTTTTTTTTTTTTTTCTTTCCTTGCTTGCACGTCCTGTAATGCTGCCTGGAGGCTGGGGACTCTTTTTTTCTTGTGGATGGATACAACAGCTCCGGCAGCAGAAGCTGATGATCTTTACTTAGACCCGGCACAGGCTAATTTCAGAGGCAGATAGATATTCACCTCTCTGCTGCCTCCTCAGCCAATGGTAAACACTGTATCCGCCCCCTTCCTCCAGCCCGCCTTCTTTGATTTCAGAAGAGGAGACTGTCGGCAGCTGGAAGAAGAAGAAAGGGGGGAGGAGAGGACAGCCTGCTATGAGGAGACATTCCGCAGCACTGATAAACAGTGAGTTATGTGTGTGCCTGCACTGCTGCCAGCATGGAGAGGTCAAGGGGTCAGCAGAGGAGAACAAGATCGCTTATCTTTCCACCCATGCTGACTGTATTCTGACACCCACATTCCTCTCTGCCAGCACAAGTCCTATGGTTCTTAGAGAGACTGACAGAGAGGAAACCATGCAGGATTTCTGAGTGTTCAATCTGTCTATTCATCCATCCATCCACCTACCTATCTATCTATCATTGCTGTTGTCACAATACAAGAATGGATTGAAAACTTAAAGGATATTCTCCTCTGATGGTATTCCACTAACCCTATGTTTCCCACACTTCACACTGCTATTCTCTGCATTGTGTACATAGCGCATTGCTGATCTCTGCATTGTGTACATAGTGCACTCCTGAACCCTGCATTGTGTACATTGCGGACTCCTGGACCCTGCATTGTGTACATCGCGCACTCCTGAAACTTGCATTGTGTATGAAGCGCACTTGTGAACCCTGCATTGTGTGTATAGTGCACTTCTGAGCCTGGCATTGTGTACATAGCACACTCCTTAACCCTGCATTGTGTGTGTAGTCTGAATCCTGCACTTTGTAAATAGGGCAACCACAAAGTCTGCACTCTTAATGTTGTCCACTCCTGAACTCGGTATGTAGTGCAAGCCCTGAGCCCTGCACGTATCATCCTCCTGAGCCCTGCACTCTGTATGTAGTGTCCTCCTGAGCCCTGTATGTAGCATCCTCCTGAGACCTGCACCCTGTACGTAGCATCCTCCTGTACCCTGTACGTAGAATTCTCCTGAGCCCTGTACGTAGCATTCTCCTGAGCCCTGTACGTAGCATTCTCCTGAGCCCTGTACGTAGCATTCTCCTGAGCCCTGTACGTAGCATTCTCCTGAGCCCTGTACGTAGCATTCTCCTGAGCCCTGTACGTAGCAGTCTCCTGAGCCCTGTACGTAGCATT
>BLSH010114844.1:53632-67534 GCA_018402905.1 Glandirana rugosa
TCTCAACTGCTCCAAACCCACTTTCCCAAAACTACTCTCACAACATCATCCGAACAAATCGTCACACCTCCGTCCTCATCATAAACTCTTCCCGTCTAAACATTTCAGAATGTCCTTAAATCTAAATGTGGTGCGAGCGAGTTCTCGTACCGACGTAGAGAACTCTTAAGACCACAGCAGACAAACGGTCCCAACACCGTCTACTCCGGATCAAGACGCACATCTTTCCCCTCGTTCACGCAGATCCCTCCTCCTGTCGCACAACAACATCTACCAAACTAGACCCCAACACGCTGTCCTCCTCCCTAGACGCACTTGCTCCCCTTTCTACACGCAGAACTAGGCCTCATCTGCCACAACCCTGGCAAACAGACGACACCAGAATTCTCAAGAGATGCAGCCATGCTCTTGAGCGAGCGTGGTGTAAATCTAAATTCCTGTAAGACTTTACAAATCTGCCCTTCTCAAATACTACTCCTGCCTCCACACTGCTAAACAAGCCTACTACAACACTCTCATCAAAACCCTTTCACCCAAACCTCGTCAACTCTTTTCTACCCTTAATTCCTTACTTCACCCCCGATTCCCCCACCTAGCAACTTGCTTACCGCTCATGAAATTGCCATCCATTTCAAAAGCAAAATTGACACAATTCGTAAGGAGATATCCAACTTCCCTATCCATCACATCAGATGCAATACCGCACTTAACACTCTCCTCCTTCTGCCCTGTTACCACCGAGGAAGTTAATGAACGCCTCTCCATGGCCCACCTCACCACCTGTCCCCTGGACCCTGTCCCCTCACAATTACTGCGACCACCTCCTTGCTCTATCCTAAACTCCCTATCCCACATCTCCAACCTCTCCCTCTCCTCTGGCATCTTTCCCTCCCCACTCAATCATGCACTGGTTACCCCCATACTTAAAAAACCCTCACTTGACCCCACCTGTTTGAATAACTTAAGACCCATCTCCCTATTCCCATTTGCCTCCAAGCTCATTGAAAGCCTAGTCCACGACCGAATGAGTTGCTACCTCACTGACAACAACCTTCTTGACCCTCTACAGTCTGGCTTCCGCCCACAACATTCCACTGAAACTGCTCTACTAAAACTCGCCAATGACCTGCTTACTTCTAAAACCAATGGCCAGTACTCCATACTCATACTCCTGGATCTCTCTGCTGCTTTTGACACAGTTGACCACCTGCTCCTCCTCAGCAAACTCCACTCCCTTGACCTCTGTGATTCTGCTTTATCCTGGTTCTCCTCCTACCTATCTCAATGCGCTTTCATTGTCTCTTACAACTCCATCTCCTCTGCTCCTCTTCCTCTTTCTGTTGGGCTACCCCAAGGCTCCGTCCTTGGGCCCCTCCTATTCTCTCTCTATACCTCTTCCCTGGGCCAGTTGATAACCTCCCATGGCTTTCAATGCCGACGACACCTAGATCTATCTCTCCATTCCTCCACTCACCCCCTCGATCTCCTCACGGATCACCAACTTACTGAATGACATATCTGTATGGATGTCACACCACTTTCTCAAACTGAATCTTTCTAAAACTGAGCTTGTTATATTCCCCCCCCCCCCAGGGTGCTGGGTGTAATCCTTGACTCTAACCTCTCCTTCAGTACCCACATCCAATCACTGACTAAATCTTGCCGCCTTAACCTCTGCAACATCTCCAGAATTCGACCCTTCCTGACTAACGACACCACAAAACAACTTATTCACTTCTTGGTTATTTCCCGCCCTGACTACTGCAACTCTCTCCTCACTGGCCTACCCTTACACAGGCTATCCCCCCTTCAGTCTATTATGAATGCTGCTGCTAGACTTATACACCTCACTAACTGATCCGTGACTGCTGCCCCTCTCTGCCAATCCCTTCACTGGCTTCCTCTACCCCACCGTATCACGTTCAAAATACTAACCACAACATACAAGGCCATCCACAACATTACCCCCAGCTACATCACCAACCTCATCTGCAGATATCGCCCAAATTGTCCCCTCCGCTCCTCCCAGGACCTTCTGCTCTCTAGCTACCTTATTACCTCCTCCCATGCTCGCCTTCAGGACTTCTCCAGAGCGTTTCCCATCCTCTGGAACTCCCTGCCCCGCTATGTGCGATCAGCCCCTACCCTGTCCACCTTTTAGGAGATCCCTGAAAACGAATTTATTAAGGGAAGCCTATCCCTCACCCACCTAAGAACTGTACCTGAGCCACCCCCATCAACCCATCCCCCGCAGCTATTACCTTTTGTACCACCACCCCCCTCCCTTTAGAATGTGAGCTCTACGAGCAGGGCCCTCCTGCCCCTTCTGTATTGAACTGTATTGTAATTGTACTGTCCCCACTCTACATTGTAAAGTGCTGCATAAACTGTTGGCGCTATATAAATCCTGTATAATTATAATAATAATAAAAAATAACAATAAAGGCAGGATATTACATTCCCCGAATTGAGGTAAAACAAGTCCCAGTATTTGTATTGCCCCCTTGCCTCCCTTAATACTTACCTTAGGCATATCTCTATCCAGCGCTGTGCCTGAGGGCAGTGCTGCTCACTCTTCCTCTCCTCAGAGGGCTAGGTGAGAGCAGCAGGAGCCATTGGCTCCTGCTGCTGTCAATGAAATCCTTTGAGGGGATGGTGCCGAGCCTCTCTGTTTGTGCCTATTGATGCACACAGCTTGGCTCAGGAGCAAGTCTGCAGGTGCCCCCCCATAGGTAGCCACTTCCTATGGTGGCGCACTGAGAAGAGGAGAAGCCTAGAGCACCGGTGGGGGACCCCAGAAGAGGAGGTTTGGGTCAGCTCTGAGCAAAACCCTTTGCACAGAGCAGGTAAGTGTACCATGTTTGTTTAAAAAAAAAAAAATTCAACCGCTTTAAAAGAGATGTAGGGCCAAAGCTCTTTAGCTAAAGTCCGCTGCTGGCTGACATCATTCAGCTGGCCCAGACACTGGATTGATCCCCACTTTAATGTTGGGATCCACCAAGATACCTGACCGGCAGCTGGCTTGCTGCTGGGAGACTGAGAATTTTACAGTGCGTAACAAAATATCCTGTTTATCCAGTTGTATGATGTAAGTAAACTGTATATGACTGGTAATTTCACCTTTCAAATGTGCTTAACTGCTTCCCGCCCACCGTATTGTAGTATGATGGTCAGGCAGGACCGCTGTTGTTCTAGGAGGATGTCATATCACATGCTCTCATTTTTGCACACCTGCAGGTGTCCCTCAGACACAGTGCATCACCATTGCGGTAAAGAGCTGATTACTATGTGATCAGCTGTGTCCAAACACACTAGTGCGATGCGGGAACCCGCAGTGGATTCCCAGGGTTCCCGCATCGCACTAGTGTGAACCGGCACTGAGTGTTCCTTTGGGGGCTTGTCAGATGTATAACTAAATGACATCTTCATTGCACCGCGTGATCCTGCTCTCCTCAGAGTATACACTCACCAGATGCAGCTATAAAAGGCGCAGGAACTGCAGGAAACCAGTTGATTCCAAGAGGGTCACATACTATTTTTTCTTGACACTTACACCCGACTCTGCAGAAGCACATTCGCACAAGGGTTTAGATCTTCAGCTTTCCCTATATCTCATCAGAAGGCTGAGTGACGTCACCGGGACCTTGCAAGCTGCACACCTCCCACAGGGCTCTGCTGATTGCAAAGCACAACCTGTCCACCTTCTCCCTGCTTTATAATAGCCCACACTAAGGTGGGATACAGACAAAGCCTCCCAGCTTATAACATGTCCAAATCTAGTGATGGTGATTAAATATCACCAAAAGAAAGCTCTATCTGTCTCCAAAAATTATAAAAATGTTGTGTTCAGTGTTGCATGACCGCGCAATTGTCATTCAAAGTGTGACAGAGCTGAAAGCTGAAAATTGCCCTGGGCAGGAAAATGCCCTATATTGGAGTGGTTAAAATAGATCTCCAGGATTTAGTAAAGTTTAAGCTGGTCCAAACAAACTATATACTTCTAGACCTCTTCACACAGGGCATATGAATCTGTACCAGGCCATGTTTTTGTGCGTTCAGGGTTTGTGCACCCACACTGATGTCACATTGGCACCTGTGTCCGTGCAGTCTCTGTGCCCCAGTTGATAGCAGTGGGACTGAGTGCACAGAACCCCTGTGCATCTCTGTGCTGGTAAACAGGGCCCTCACATAGGGTACAGATTCATAGGCTCCGTGTGAACGAGGCCTTACAGATTCAGTGGCTGTGAGAGCTGTATAAACTGTATGTAGCATCAGCTACATACAGTATATATCACTGTGCTCCAGCAGTGGGACAGGAACTTCCTGTCCAAATCCTGGAATGAAATTAAGTCAGGCTATGTGCTGCTTAACCATTCAAAGGGATCTTTGTATTCTATGAATGAGTCAGAGATTGTGACATCATCTGTCCGGTTCAGCCAATTATAGGAAGCTTTGTATTGATAAAAAAAATACATAGCTCCCTGTGAAATGTTGAGCAGCGCTCAGCCCAACTTGATTTTGTTACTTGAGCAGGATGGGAAGTTTGTCGTGCTGCTGGAACACAGCACTGTGTATACTGTATGTAGCCGAGGCTACATACAGATTACACAGCGCACACAGCCACTGCATCTGTTAGTAAAGTAAATAGTTAATTTGGTCCAGCTTGGCCCAATTGTACTATTTAAAGTAGGGATGCACCGAAATTTCGTCTGAAAACTGTGTTTTTTGGCATCTGCCGAACAACAAAATGGCCGAAACTATACCGAAAGGGGGCAGGGTCAGCCCTGGGTGGCGCCCATTGCGGGGTGTCCTGTGTTATGGAGGAGATGAGCAGTTTCAGAATGTAAGAGCCCTCTCTGTGTGAAACTCTCTCCTGTCTTAACTGCATGCAGAGAGCCCTCTCAAAACTTTGCAGTGATGTCGGGGGTGGGCGGGCTATCAAACACCAGCCAATGGAATAGGGGCTGGGCGGGTGTTTGATAGCTGTTCGGTCCGCCCACCCCTGTCATCACTGTGGAGTTTTGACAGGTCTCTGTATGCAGTTAATACAGGAGAATTTCACACACGGCACGGCTTGTAAGAGCCGCGCTGTGTGTGAAACGCTCCTATATTAACTGAATGCAGAGAGAAGCTGTCACAATTCGGCTGTGATGTTGGGGGTGGGTGGAACCGAACAGCTATCAAACACCAGCCAATGGGATAGGGGCTGGGCGGGTGTTTGATAGCTGTTCGGTCCCACCCACCCCCAACATCACAGCCGAATTGTGACAGCTTCTCTCTGCATTCAGTTAATACAGGAGAGTTTCACACTCAGAGCGGCTCTTACAAGCCACGCTATCTGAGCAATCTGAAACTCCTTATCTCCTCTATCAGTACCACCTGTCAGTGCCAATCAGTGCCACCTGTCAGTACCAATCAGTGCCAAACCATGCCACCTAACAGTGCCCAGGCACAGGTAGGCTGCATATGACAATTGTATATAAATTCTTATTCTTTGAACAGAAGGATAATTTTTTTTTTTCTAAATTCCAATTCTTTTGCAGAAATAAAAATGCTTTCTATTTATCCTACACAGCCCTTACCTCCGTGCAGAGTGGATTTGATTTAAATCACAATTTAAATCACTAGTAAAAAGGCCTGAATTAAATCAACTAGATGTAAATCAGACTTTTTAAAGAGCGACAGTCATCTCTGTCCACAGCGGCTCCTCCTCTGAACTGCTGTTGACTCACCGACAGTCCCCGCTAACAGGCGCTGCCATGATGGATCTGAAATGACAGGTGCTTTTTTTAAATCTAAGGACTTATTCTTGCTGATAGTTAGAATCTTTAATATTTGCAAACAAAATGAAGGTTTCCTATTTAGAATAATAAGCTGTCAGGTTAGTAAAACGGCAATATCAGAACTGATTCAATCATACAGTTTGTGGTGTACATAGATTGGCAAAACAATGGGATGAAGGAATATTCCTGAACTTTGTTTTACATGGTTACTGTGAAATTGTGTGAATGCATCAATGCAGTGCATGTTATCTCAGCTTGCAGAGCTTGGATTCATTGAATGAGGTTGCCAAACATGTAAATATTGCAGAATATACAGCCTCATGCTATATAACTAAGTTCCATGTCATGCTGAATAAACTAAATTATTAATGTATCTTAACCACTTCACCCCCGGAAGGATTTCCCACTGTAGGACCAGAGCACTTTTTGCGATTCGGCACTGCGTCGCTTTAGCTGACAATTGCGCGGTAATGCGACGTTGCACCCAAATGAAATTTGCGTCCTCTTTTTTCCCACAAATAGAGCTTTCTTTTGGTGGTATTTGGTCACCTCTGCGTCATTTCTGATCGCCGCTATAAACAAAAAAAAAATATTTCTTACCTTTTGCTAAAATACAAATAAAAAAAAAATAAAATAATAAAAAAACAAATGTATTCATTGGTTTTGGCCGATTTATATTCTTCCTCATATTTTTGGTAAAAAAAATCGCAATTGGCGTTTATTGATTGGTTTGCGCAAAAGTTGCTGCGTTTACAAACCATGAGAATTAATTTCTGGCGTTTTTTTTACATTTTTTTTTTTTTTTTTTTTTTTTTTTAGTAATGGCGGCGATCTGCTATTTGTTTTTTATTGGGACTTTGATATTGGGGCGGGCATGTCGGACATTTTTGACACTTTTTTTGGACCAATGACATATATACAGCGATCGGAAATTTAAATATCCACTGATTACTGTATAAATGTCATTGGCAGTGAAGGGGTTAACCTGGGGGGCGATCTAGGGGTTAACTGTGTTCCCTAGGCGTGTTCTAACTGTGAGGAGGCTGGGCTGCCAGGGGCATAAGAGATCTAACTGATCCCAGTGACAGGGATCAATAGATCTCTTAGATGCCGCCTGTCAGAACGGGGAACCGCCAAGTTTACATTGGCGGTTCCCCGTTCTTTCCCTTTGGCAGCTCATTGCGGCTCGCCGGTGGACATCGGGTCCGCCGGAGCCGCTGGTACATTCCTCCAGAGTGCGGGGGCGCGCTCTTCCCTCTAGCTGCGCGTCCGTGAATCACCGCCTATTTACGGTGATTCGCAAGACAGCGCCACACTGCCACAGTAAATATACTGCGCAGTTGGGAAATGGTTAAATAGAAAAACTCTCTTTAGATAGATTTTGCCAAAAGCATTTTATTAAAATAAATTTGAAAAAAAATTACATTTGTTTCTTTTTTCTTTTAAATCATTGCTTTTATCCACCCTGTGTCAGTGTCAGTCTTATTGTACAAAAAAAACGTCATTACTTTCTGGATTGACCTTAGGATGTGAAAACTGTTAAGAGACAGGAAGGAGTTCACCAGGTGACCTCATTAACACACACCCTGCATCTGCCCTTCCCCTTCCAGGAGTTCACCCCCACCCACCTCTGCAGGTGCACTTTTTTCCAATGCAATCAGTAATCACCATTCTCACTAAATACACAGCCAAAGATTGTTTATTTGGCAGAGTGTGCAGGAGCTGAGCAGTAAGATAACAGCCTATGTGGATCAGAGCTGTAGTATTGAAACCCGGAGAAGTATGTTCTGGGTTCTGTAAAGCTTACCATACACTGTACAATCTCCTTTAGATCTACCATCAGCTATGTAGTGCAAGAGCCTGCCTGATTGGATAGATGTTGTGTCCTCCTATTATTATTTTGTTTTGGTCCATCTAAAGGAGATTGCACAATCAGATTGTATAGTGTATAGTCATCACTAGTGGCTCTTTCTGTGGCATTAATTGTTAACGGCACACCAAACACTTGAATGGGCTCTGCCCTATGCGTGACGAGCAAAAACGCCCAAAAAGAAAACGCATGTGGGAATGTGAGTTCCCGCTAAACAAAAGTGTGAATGGGGCTTGACAGCTGAGTGTTTCCATACACTCCCTTCTATGTACTTGTACACAGCTGGCCATACACTATGCAGTCTGAACTGATTTTCCACAGTGTCATTTTATACGGACAGTGGAACTCTCCCGCCATCAGAACAGAGCTGAAGCCCATTGGACGCATGCACTGTTCAAATGGAAATTTTCCAATAGGACTGTTCATGAGATTGATAGACTTAAGCCTTGTACACACAGTTCGGCGGTCATATGCAAACGGTTGTACGACCGCTCGTTGCATGATCATCCGACTGTTAGTACGCGCGATTAGAACAGCCTACGTATGACGGTCGTATAACAGAAGTTGTATTCGCAAACTATAAAACTTTGGTAGTACCAACAAGCGGTCCTACGACCGTTGTATCGTGTGTACAGAGAAGTTGGTCCAACAAGTTGTACTCTGCAAAACACGCATGCTCAGAAGTCAGGAATGGCCGGACGCTAATTACATGCACCTGAACTTTCTCTTTATACGTTCATAATACGTCATTACGTTCGGCTTGGTCGTTTGATCGTGTAGTACATTACATGTCAGTACGCAAGTTACAAGATCCAACATACGATTTAGTCCGTTCGAACGTACGACCGTCAAACCGTGTGTACTAGGCTTAACTTCTCATGAACAGGAAAGACCATAGATGGATTGAAATGTGTCTGGTTCCTGTTGAACCGACCAAATTTCAATCAATGTATGGCCAGCTTTACACTACAGACAAAATTGGAAATTAACCTTGGAACACCTGCAGAGAACACATGCTTGCCTACCCAGTATTTCAAAGTTTCATCCATGCATGGCTGTGGTGCACCATTACTGCCACTTTGTTTTGTCAGTGGTATTGTAAAAACATTGCAGGATAGCTGTTCACACACACTTCTACTTCCAGCTCTTTGCTTTCTCTCATATACAGAATGCTTGAAATACAAACAAAAGAGAAGTATGTCAGTACCAAATAGTTCCTCGCTGTTACCAAGTAGTAATAGTTGCCTTAACAGCTTGAATGCAATTTTAAGGATGCTGAGGCAGAAAGAGAATGTGCTAAAAAACTCAGATCAGGCTATCCATAGCAAAATTTCTAACTTAAGCCCGCCATACATAGATCGACGTTCAGCAGAGACCAGACAAAATTCGATCCATCTATGGGCAGGCTGAAGTATCGAATTGGGTACAAGTAGCCTGTTGTTTTCTTTTACATGCAATTACTGACATTGGTTATATATATATATATAAAGGTTTACCTCCATTTTTGTGATTTAAATATATCTGCTAATAATTCTTTGTTTTGCAGATTTTGAATTGCTAAAATTAATTGTGTATCTGGAAACATCAACTGTGCTTCATCATCACATTGCAAAAAACGATACACTTGAAACATAGAAATAGAATGTCCTTGGGGTTTGGTAAACATCTCATTAAACCCTCAGTTATCTTCTTGAAGACGGAATTGTCCTTTGCCTTTGTGAATAGAAAGCCAGTGGTACCTGGACATGTACTGGTTTGTCCGCTACGACCTGCAGAACGTTTTAGGGACCTGTGGCCTGAAGAAGTTAGTGACCTTTTTAACTCGGTACAAAGAGTTTCGAATGTCGTGGAGACCCACTTTGGTGGCACCTCTTTAACCATTTCAATCCAGGATGGTCCAGATGCCGGACAGACTGTCAGTCATGTTCATGTGCACATTCTACCCAGAAAACTTGGAGATTTTGAAAGAAATGATAAAGTTTATGAGATTTTGCAAGAACATGACAAGGAAAGAGAGGACTGCCCAGACAAATGGAGAACAGAAGAAGATATGGAAAGAGAGGCTGCATCACTTAGAAAATATTTTTAAGCATTTTAGGCATACTCTTGTTCTAAAGTATAAAACAGTGAGAAAGGTGGTGGTGGTGGGATAGGTAGATTTCCTTTTTTATAAAATGGTGTAGCGCTTGATGTATCAATATTATAAAGATATTCAGCTGAAGGGTGTAACAATCATTTGCTATTTATTCTTGGACGTTCCTTGTGAAGGAGGACACCAAAGTAGTCTCCGTGACATTCAAAACGGTCTGTAAAATTTCACAATTTTATTTTCATATTTTGGTTTGCACATGCGTTTATAATGATTGTGGTTGTACACGTGCATTTATAGTGAGATTGACACATTAAGTGCAGGTGTGGGACAAAGTGTTTCACTATTTTATTTAAAATTTTGGTTTGCACATTGGTTTATAAGATGGATACGTAAAGCGCTACACCATTTTATAAATAACTTGTTTGTTACACGCTGTTTATGAGAGTCTGGGAGATGGTAGTAGCTGCAGGTTGATTATTTGATTTCCAAGACAAGAACTCACACAAAAATACTAGCAGGTGCGCTGATCAGCAATTAATATGATCCTCCAGCTGGGTGTTGGTAACAAGTCTTTTTGAAAGGCAAGCCACAAGTGTACTGCTACTCTCTACAAACCCTCGGGGTGGCAGGAACACATCTAGACAAAACCGCAAAAAAAAGAGCGCAAAGCCACTCTAGTGTAACTCAGCTTTATTAAGGTAGCAATTAAAACACTTCAAATGGTCAAACTCACATTTTGTATAAAGAGTGATTCAGCATAAAAACACTCCACTCTAGCCTCTCTACTGAACACCAGCTTAGTAAGATCCCGACAAGGGAAGGGAGCCATGGATGCGGCATCATGGGAACCTTGTGACAACAGCTCTCCTCCCCTGTCTCCTGCTCATGTGGGCTAGTGTATCCACTGAGCGCAGTGCCGGCCAGACCAGGCGCATGTGTGGTAGGATCCACACACCGTGTGTGGTTGTCAACAGTCTCGGATGTGCTGCCAGGATCTGGGCAGTCATTCTGAGCATCCACAGTTCCCCCTCCCTTGTCAGGATCTAACAGTGGTGGTCAGGAGAGGGGCTTCAGTGAAGTGTTTTTATGCTGAATTACTCTTCATACAAAATGTGAGTTTGACCATTGAAGTGTTTTATTGCTATGTTAATAGAAAAAAGTAGCGTTTCACTAGGACGGCTTTACTCTCTATTTTTATCTATTTGATATAGCAGCTCACAAATTTTTGTGTTAACTTTTTGTAGGTAGATGTGCACTTTATTCTTTCAGTAAATAATATGTTGGTGCATTTTAAAAACCTTTTTTTCAAGACCAGTTCTAGTTGTTTGTGCCCCTATGCTTTCTTTGAATTAGTAAATTACGACAGCAATGTTTGGTTAATAGATCATTAGGTAGAACAGTCTCAATAAACATCAAAGATAGACCCTGCTAGACTCGGGTTACTAATAATGCTACCTGGCTTATTTTTGCAGTCCATCATGTTGATCTCTATAGTGGTTATTGCTGAGACTGTAAATTTAACTGTTGGTCTTTGAAAGGTCTTTGTTCTGTATAGCTATGCTATAGGCCATGTATGTCATTTGATGCTTTGTTGTCTGGCAATAAAAATTTGTAAAAGTTGAAAAAAATAGACCCTACTATCCTTGTGTTCTTTTTTTAAAGTGCTGCCTGTTTATTTATCAGAAGTGTTGGTTTAACAAACACACATCACCTTTGATAACGTCCTGTGGGAGGGACAAAAAGCGCCAGATGATCGCGGGCAGTGACGTCACATCCGGTTGACATACTAGTTACCTGGTTTGGAGACACTTTGCTGAGATTTTAAATGTAAGTGGATATTACATGTTTTTACTCAAATAAATACGGAATTACACTACGTATGCCCTTCATGTCATTTATTGAACACTGCGCGCAAGCCGCATATACTTCAAGTGGATGACAGATGTTGGTGGAAACCAATCCGTGGTACTGCAAGTCCCAGACACATCACAGAGTGCATCTGACTTCTGTAGTGGAAGTCCCCTATTTCTGGTGAGTGCAGGGAAGTGCAGGAGGGGAGCGCGGATTGCAGCACAAATAGTGCACAGATATTTATGAAGCACTTGGCACTTTATATGCACGTTTGTTAAGAAGATTGCTGTATGAACTGCTGTTAAGAGGATCTACCAATCATAAAGGAAGAATTTATTGGAATGAACTTTATATGATTTTACATTATTATTATTTACACTGCATATGTTTTTTTCACAGAGATGATGTAATGATTTGATCACTATATAATATATACAACAATAGTACTCACTGGTGAGTCATTGGTTGGGCTTGGGGATAGAGATATCCATAAGTTTGGCCTGGACTCACCCCCTGCATAATAGAAGCACCAGCAGCTTTTTGATTAATTTCGTATGTTTTACATTAAGGCTATTTATTCAGTATCATTTTGTAATTTTCTTGGGAAATGTTTTAATTAAGGACACTCAACGATTTGCACACAGGTAGCACCAGCTTTTCAAGTATTACGTAGCGCTCTTTATTCACATTATATGACACTTCACTACTGTGCAAAAGTTTTAGGCAGGTGTGAAGGAATGCTGTAAAGTGAGAATGCTTTAAAACATATATATTATAATTGTTTATTTCTATTGTTATGCAAAGTGAGTGAACAGAAGAAAAATGTAATCATTATTTGGTGTGACTACCCTTTGGCTTCACACCAGCATCATTTCTTACACCTGACTCTAATCCTACAATATCCCCGACATTGTGCATGTGTACAAAGTGTGCAGGTGTATGATTAACCAAATTTACCAAGCAGGTGCTAATGATCATCAATTTCTTGTGTAGGTTGAAACAAAGTCATTACCTGAAACAAAAAATGCTGTGTAGGCGGCTTAAAACTGGGTGAGGAACAGCCAAACTCTGCTACTAAGTTGAGGTTGTGGAACACAGCTTCATGTTACAGGTCATACACCATGGCAAGACTGAGCACAGCAACAAGACAAAAGGCAGTTATACTGCATCAGCAAGGTCTCTCCCAGGCAAAGATTTTAATGCAGATTGGGGATTCAAGCTCTTATGAAGAAGCACAAAGAGACTGGCAACGTTTTAAGGACCATAGATACAATGAAAGCCCAGCCCCTCCCCGTTTTAAGGACCATAGATACAATGAAAGCCCAGCCCCTCCCCAGATGAAAAAAAAAAACTGTCATTTTGACTTAGGCCAGAAACCAGGAAGCACCTGTACTTTCCTATATTTTTACTAATTGCTAGCAGCGTAGGAATTAAAAAATAGTTAATGTTGATTGAGAAAGTTCGGCTCCATAATACGGCAGGCCTGAAATGACGTCACACGTCGCTTCCGCCCAACGGTCTTAAAGGGCCCATTTTTTTTTTTTTGAGATGTAATTTTTTTCAAAATTATTATTATTATTTTTTATTTTTTGCAGTTTAGTGTAAATATGAGATGTGAGGTCTTTTTGACCGCAGATCTCATATTTAAGAGGTCCTGGCATGCTTTTTTCTCTTACAAGGAATGTTTACATTCCTTGTAATAGGACTAAAAGTGATCATTTTTTTTTTTAAAGAACAGTGTAAAAATCAAAAGCAAAATAAATAATTAAAAAAAAAAATTAAAGCGCTCCGTCCCGCCGAGCCCGCGCGCAGAAGCGAACGCATACGCAAGTCCCGCCCCCATATGAAAATGGTGTTCAAACCACACCTGAGGTATCGTCGTGATTGTTAGAGTGAGAGCAATAATTCTAGCAATAGACATCCTCTGTAACGCTAAACTGCTAACCTATAGAATTTTTTAAACGTCGCCAACAGAGATTTTTAAGTTGCAAAGTTTGTCGCCATTCCGTGAGCGGACGCAATTATGAAGCATGACATGTTGGGTATCATTTTACTCGGCGTAACATTATCTTTCACAATATGGAAAAAAAATGGCCTAACTTTACTGTTTTCTTATTTTTTAACTAAAAAAACGGAATTTATTTGAAAAAAAAGCACGCTTGGAAGACTGCTGCGCAAATACGGTGTGACATAAAGTTTTGCAATGACCGCCATTTTATTCTCTAGGGTGTTAGAAAAAAAATATATAATGTTTGGGGGTTCTAAGTAATTTTACAGCAAAAAAAAACAGTTTTTAACACTGAACC
>BLSH010114844.1:95875-110650 GCA_018402905.1 Glandirana rugosa
GGGGGGGCCCCCCCACCCTATATCGACAACGACGAGTTGACATAATAGGCATGACAACGCTAACAACCACCCCAAACTAAGACTGTTCTTGGTCAGCGCTCACAGTGGCTCTGTATCGCGGCCGCCGTCGTATGACGGCGATTCGCGTTACAGAGCCACATTGTCGCCGTCAATTGCCGATCAGCCGTCGGCAAGCGGTTAAAACAAATAGCAGATCAGAGACTGGTTCTTGTCAGAATCAAACCCCACCAACAATCGCAACAGTACGGATAATACAGTTGAGCAGCAACAGCTATATCCCACCCCCCCGGGGGGGGGGCACACAGGGTAGCTTTAGGTGGTGTCTCTCCCCCCACAGGCATCTATCCAGTCAGCCCAGACCTTATCAAATTTCTTTGGGCAGTTCCTACTCTCATATCTTATTTTGTACAATGGTAGCGCTTTATTGACTGAGGCTATCCATGTGGCTCTAGTGGGGGCCTCCGATAACGTCCATCGAAGGAGAATCTCCCTCCTGGCGTAAAACAGGGCAAATGTAATACAGAGTTTGTTGTATCTATCCCCCCGACCTCCTCCAAATGGCCCAGGAGAAGAGTCAGAGGATCCTGCGGGATCTCTACCCCACAAATTTCACCCAGTGTGCCTGCCACATTCTGCCAGTATGTACTCAGGCGAGGACAGGACCACACCATGTGCAGAAATGTCTCTTGCGCACACCTGGTGCACGTCGGGCTAAGGTGGGGAAATATCCCGGCTAGCCTCTGTGGGGTGTAAAAGGCCCTATGCAGAAATTTTTATTGGATAAAACGGTCCCTAGCTGATATCATAGTCGGTATAAATGTGGTGACACATTCCTCCCACTCTTCCTCTTCCAGTGTCGGTATATCAGCTATCCACTTATCTCTAGTTATAGCTGTCCTAGAGTCATGAGTCACTGTGAGGTACATGTATAGTGATGACAGGGGTTTACCCATTGTGCCAGATATGAGGAGACGTTCGATAGGGTCGGGGTCAAGGGATACCGGATGTGGAAATTGTGCCCTGAAAGCATGCCGTAGCTGCCAATATCGAAACTGAAATGAGTGGGGGAGAACGTACTTCCCTCACATGTCCTGGAAGGACATAAGTGTATCGCTGGACATAATGTGCTTCAGATTAACTATCCCCCTATGCGCCCACAATACCGGGTCTGGGATTTGTTGGAAGTGTGACAGGTTAGGGTTTCCTCACAATGGCAAGTTTGGTGAAATGCACAAAAGCTTCTGGCCCGCCGATCTAGCGATCTTCCATACGCGGATTAGCACCCTCGTGGAATTCGTGACCACCTCATGGGCCGCATCTTCCCTGAAAACCAAATTGAATAGCGCGGCGTAAGATCCCAGTATCGCAGCTTCCAAGGTCACGGCCGGATTCTGTTTAGGCTGGGAGAACCACCATCGGACAGTCACAAGGACAGCCGCCCAATACTACAGTAAAAAATTTGGGAGGGCCAGCCCTCCCCCCGAAAGCGGAAGGTACAAAATCTTTTTTGCTACCCTGGGGGGTCTCCCAGCCCAAATGAAGAAGGTCACCACAGACTCCAAATTTGGGAAGGTAGATAATTTTCAGCAAGTTACATCTGCCAACCGGGGATAGGGGAAGGGAGCGCCAGGTCTCACATTTCCGAGTGAGTTGGGCAAGTACTGGAAGAACGTTCTTGGGCAGATACTCTATGTCTTTGCTAGTGATCTTAATTCCTAGATACGTAAATTCACTCACCCACCTCAGGGGAGTGCCAGTGATACTCTGGGGGTTTGAAGGAAGCAAGGGGAAAAGGGTTGATTTATCCCAATTAATCCGGATTCCAGAATAGGAGCCAAATTGGTCAAAGAGGGTTAATGCCGAGTGGAGAGAGGCAGACCCGTCTGCCAAATAGAGTAGAGCATCATCCGCTTAGAGTGAAAGCTTTTCCTCTAGTGGACCTACCCGGATTCCGACTACAGATGGCTCTAATCTGAATAGCCAGTGGCTCCAAAGCTAAGGCAAACAGCCCGGGGACAAGGGACATCCCTGACGCGTCCCCCTCGCCAAGGGGAAGACATCCGAGACCGTCCCGTTAGTACGGACCCTTGCCCTGGGGTGCTTGTATAGCAAGCACAGCCAGGTTCGGAAGTTATGTCCAAAACCATAGCGCGCCAAGATCGCCCAAAGGTAACTCCACTCCACGGAGTCAAAGACCTTCTCCGCATCGAGAGAGGCCACGACCCCTGCGGAATCAGAGTCAGGCAAGTCGATGTGCATATGGAGCCTCCTAATGTTTATATCCGTACCTTTACCAGGCATAAAACCTGTCTGGGCGAGGTGGATAAGGGCCGTGATAACAGTGTTCAGGCGGTTGGCCAGCACCTTGGCTAATATCTTGGCATTGACATTCAGTAATGAGATTGGACTGTATGAAGAGCATAGGGTGGGATCTTTCCCCGGCTTGGGAATAACCACAATGACTGCATCTCTCATGGAGTCCAGAAGAGTCCCCAGCTCCAGTGATGCAGCAAGGAGAGACTGGAACTTGGGGATATACCACTTATAAAATTCTACCGGGATCCCGTCTGGGCCCGGTGTTTTACCAGTTTGCATGCCCGTCACCACCTTTAGTATTTCCTCCCCTGTAATGGGGGCGTCAAGTTTCTGGGATTATTGGACAGTAAGTACTGGTATATCAATCCCCTCCATATATTCAGTCAGGTCGCCCTGGGCATAGTTAACTCGGGAGCTATAGAGATGCTCGTAATAGGTAACAAATGCCTGGTTAATTTCAGAGGGAGAAGAGAGGAGTAATCCGTCAGGGCCCTGGATTTGGGCTATAGATACCGCCCCCGGCTGTTCCTTGGACAGCCACGCTAAGAGTCTGCCCATCTTCTCTCCCTGCTCAAAAATGCGCTGGGACTGGTGCAATAGTTTTTTCTGGGTCAGCTGGGTACGTAGGTCAAGGACCCTAGAGGTCAGGGCTTGCAGTCTAACGTATTGTCGGGGGTCTTGCGTCCTTACATATTGGGCCTCCTGTGCTACCACTTCTGCCTCGGCCTTGGTAAGGTCAGCCTTCCGATCCCTCTGAACTTTGGATATGATGGTTTGGTACTGGCCCCTCGCGTAGGCCTTGAAGGCCTCCCACACCATGGCTGCCGGGGCCGACTGTGGATTCACAGTCCAGTACGTGCCTAATTCTATCCTAAACTTCAAGTCCACCTCGGTATCAGATATCCAGTATCTGGACAACCTCCACAACCCGTCCGAGGGGTAGGCCGCCACATCCAAAGACAAAAGAAGTGGAGCATGGTCCGAGATCCCTCTCGGAAGGATGCGCACCCGCCCGACCCTGGGAAGTACATCTTTTCCCACATATGCCAGGTCAAATTACGCGAAAAAGACTTGTGTGTAGCTGAGTGACACGTATGAGCCCTAACACCGGGGTTTTTCCACCTCCACACATCCACCAACCCATAAGTGTCAGCCCAAGCCTCCAGACCCCGACGGGAGGGGCCCTCTGGGGAGAGCTTGTCCATCCCCGGGTCTGAGAGAAGGTTGAAGTCTCCCACCAACAGCACCCTGTCCGAAGAGAACTGGTTTAACTGGGAGACAGACGCCGGCAGAGGGAGATATAGCCCTACTATGACTCAGGTCATGGAGTAGATAAATGCATGCATTATTACGTATCTGCCGCCCAAGTCCAGTGCCAGGTCCAGGAGTCTGAAAGGGAGGGACTTATGCACCAATATGCTGACCCCTCGCGCAAAACTAGAGTATGTGGAGTGGTAGTGGTGACCCACCCATGGTTTCTTGAGGCTCAGTATCCTGCTCCCAATTAAATGAGTCTCCAGAACACACATATATGGGAGTGATATGTTTTAATAAATTGGAAAACTAAGGATATCTTCTTCAGAGAATTAAGGCCCCGCGTGTTCCAGGATAGGACATCAAGGGACGCCATCTACATGTGACATATACATCCCAACAAGGGGGACAACCCAACAGCCCAAAGACCCCGGCACCGGACCCAGTCCACACGCATCAGACTAAGCAATGTAAATGTAAGGCACAATCTCAAGCAGGCACATACCACCACACATAAGGCAAACAGTTGTACAATAAAAACTGAGTCAAGGTGGCAACAACTATCTTCCCAACCCTCCCACCCCCCCTTTAGAACTGAGGAAGGTATACATCCCCAACCAACAACCAGCTCTCCAGCTGTGCATGGAGGCGTAAACCCAAAATGCACTAAAGTCCTAACAAAAAGTTAGTGATCTACATGTGAGATCATTCGGCTTCCAGGACCCAGGGCGTGGAATGCCCAAGCCCCCAAAATTGGGAGCAAATCTTCAGGATAGGCGATGTCCATCATCGAGTTGCGTGCAGCTGCTGCCATCTCCCGACACGCAGTCCCAGGTAGGGAAGGGGGTACGGGCAGGATGGGTCATGCCGGAGGGCATCCCTGCCTTAGGTAGTCCAGGGGGAAAGCTCCCCCCGCCATCAAGCCCCCCCCACAGGGGTCACAGTATCTGAATGGGTAATAACAGGATGGGGCATGCAGAAGGCCAACCCCCTACAAGGCCATCCAGGAGGGAGATCCACCCCGCCATCAGGCCAGTTTGGGAGGGTTCCCAGTGACCAGAGGGGTTAATAGCAGGATAGGACAGGCGGAAGGGCAGCCAAGCATCAATCAGTCTAGGAGAGAAGTCCACCCCTGGAACTAGGTTCCTTTGTAAGGGTCTCCATGTCTAGAGGGGTAGTAACAGAGTGGGGTATCCAGGTCCCTCGACAGGGGTTGCAGAGTCTGAGTGGCAAATGACCAGGGTGCCCAGAAGCAATGTCTGACCAGGTGTCCAGGGTTCATCTAAGGACCCCCACTCCCCTCCCCGCCACTGAAGGACGGCAGGTCTCTCCATGGCGGAAAGCCCCCCGCAGTCAAGGGGTATATCAGGGAATGTGGCCAAATACTGTCCACAAAGGGCTAGCCACCCGTGGATATCCCAGTCAGGCATCGGTGTCCGTAGTGTCAAAGGAGCGGGGGTAGGAAAAAAGAAAAAGTCTGGGTGCACAGGTCAGGTAGATCAGCCCACGCCATAGCCTCTCTGGGCGAGGTAAAAAACTGCACCCGATCCCCAGCCTGAACCCGCAACTGGGCAGGGAACAACATGCTATATTTCACCCCCTTTTGTCTGAGGAGAACCCGGACAGGATCAAACGTTTTCCGCAGGCGCTGGGTTTCAACTGTATAATCTGGAAAGACCATCAGTTTGCCGTTCTCAAACTTCAACTCACCCTGCCACTGGGCCACCCTTAGGACCACATCCCTGTCTCGATAGTGCAGTAATTTGAAAATGAACGTGCGAGGTGGAGCCCCTACCGGTCCTCTGGCGGCCGGTATGCGTTGCGCCCGCTCCACGGAGAAATGCGGAGAGAACCGGGTATTAGGGAGCAGGGAGGGGAGCGGCCGCTCGGTGAACAGGACCGGGTCATCACCTTCAGCCCCCTCCGGGAGGCCTAGGAGCCGGAGGTTATTCCTACTACTCCGAATTTCCACATCCTCGGCCCTAGCCTCCAGGTATTTGACCTTCTGTTACAGGATATCAATGTCAGCGCGTTGCTCTCCATGTCCGTCCTCCACCTCCGCCACCCGCTGCTCCACCTCTGTCACCCACTCTCGGAAGCCGTCCATGTCACGGCGGATGAGCGCAGTTTCAGTTTGCAGCTGTTCAATTTTTGTCACTAGGGCGGTTTGGTATGTGGTTATAGCCGCCATGAGGGCATCAAAGGCAGGGGAGCCCGCATGGATGGCGCCGTCAGGCAGGGGGTCCGTCTGTGTCTCCATGCTGTGGCGTGCACATGTGGTAGGCCCAAGTGCAGTAGGGGTACTCACTGAGTCCGGGGAAGTCTTCTTCTGTGCAGTTTTCCTCCCTTTAGACATCGCCAGATGCAGCATAAATGTAGGTGCGTGTCTTCAGGGCTGCTGATAGAAATCGCGGGGCCCCGTACAGACTGTTTGACAGGGCCCCCCCACAAGAAAGTATTAAAGCTATATTTGGCTAAAAATACAATAAAACTATTAGCAGACACAAATACAACATAACTCACAGAATTCCTGCTAAATCTAAAAGATAAAACTGAGTTAATAAATAAAAATGAAGATGAGATGAAAAAAATATCCAAGCTCTGGGATCAGAGGGACGGAGGGAGAGAAAAAAAGTTAAGCTCCATGCACACCGGGCTTAAAAAAAATCTCCAGTTCACTTGGCAGAAAAAAACACTCATATAGAACTTTTTTTGTACAAAGTTTAGACAAGTTTAGGAGAACCAGAAGGGTTTTTTTTCCGCCTCTTAAACTTTGAGCTTAAAATATGTCTGTAATCGTCCTAATGTGCATGGACACATAGGATAACATTGAGCTGCTTCTACAGGCAAAACACAAAACTCCTGTAGAAGCAGTGATTTTTTTTAAGCCAGTGTGCATGGAGCCTTACAAAGATAACAAACTCCAGTGCTGAGAGGAGGGGGGCCCACACAGGGAGGGGGATTAGTGAGGGACGACTGTCTCTTTCTTATCAGATAAAAGCTTGTAGCAAGGGAGAGGGAAGGAGAAAAATGTTCCTCTGCTGGAGAAAAAGAGACAATTGTCATCTGTCATTAATCCCCCCTGTGTGGGCCCCCCTGTGTGCTCCGGGCCCCCCACACCAGGACTGGCTGTAGCCCCCTATCAGCGGCCCTGCGTGTCTTAACACCACTCAAGAAGACGTCCACAGCAGGATAATAGAAGGATTTTCAGCCGAGATCAGTGAGCTCTCTAAAGCACGTCCGCTCCCAGCGACATTTTGGACACGCCCCCGCACAGAGCAGCTCTTAGAAGCAGCACGCTCTGTGCAATGTGAATCTACTCATCACCCACAGACACTGACTCGAGTATAAGCCGAGGGGGGCCTTTTTCAGCACAAAAAATGTGCTGAAAAACTCGGCTTATACTCGAGTATATACAGTATCTATCGATATTAGTTTCCCCTCTCCTTGGAACAGTTCTTTCTATTTAATCTGACACCGTATGGACACTGTTTATTCAGCATCCCCACACATTATCAAATTTATTTGGGGTTCCCCTGCTTATGTATTTTGACCTGTATAGTGGAAGAGCCCTATTCACCATCTCCTTCCAATTTCCGACCATTGAAGGAGTAGGCTTTTTCCATGAAAGCACTATTGATTCCTAACATAATACAATATAATTGTTAGCAGGGTACATGTCGCAATCTTCAGAACTAGTGCATCTACCAGACCCAGCAGACATACCTCCACTGTTAAGGGTATGGTTACAGCTAATGCCTCTTTGATACACTCTATGGCGCCTCCCCATAATTTTTGCGCAAAACGACAAGTCCAAAACATATGAAGAAAATCGGCATTTGGAGCAGAGCATTTCCAACAGCAAGACAACTGGGAAGAGAATAATCTTGCTAACTTGGCAGGAGTAAGATATAGTTGGTGCAGAAATTTAAATTGAATAAGATGGTCCCTGGCCGAGACCAACCTGGTGAAGTTTATATCCCAAATATCTTCCCAGTCATCACAATCTAACTGTGGGCATACCGCCTCCCATGCCGATTTACAACGGAAAAGAAGCCGATCCACCTCCACAAACAACACTTTATAAATGGTGGACAGGACCTTTTCTATAGTTGTCTTTCTTAAAAGAGTTTCTAAATCGTCCATTTGCAACGCAAGCACACTACTACCAAATTGGGTGTTATATGCATGCCTAAGCTGCAGATACCGAAACAAATAACTATTAGGAAGTTTAGATTTTAGTTTAAAATTGTCAAATGTCATGAGCTTCCCATTGTTTACTATATCATTGAGAACCTTGATGCCATATCTGGTCCATAGACTTGGATCTGGATACTCCAGAAAGTGTGATAGATTGGGGTTCCTCCATAATGGTGTATGAGGTGAAAAGGCATCTCCAACTTTTGCCTTATTTGCCACTGCCCAAGCTTTACCCACTGCACACATAGATTTTGTAAGTTTGGATGGAGCCCTATTTCCGTGCAATAATAGATGTGTCAATGCCTCAAAAGAGCCAATAATAGCTGCATCTAATGTTGTTGCAACATCATCTTCCCCAGGCTTAATCCACCTATGCGCAAAGACCATCTGGCCCGCCAAGAAATACCGATAGAAATCAGGGACCGCCATACCTCCCTGTTTCCATGGCAATTTCAGCACGTCGAGTTTAATCCTCGGGGGACATCCCTGATATATAAATGTTGTGACCAGTTGGTCTATTTTTTTTAATATGTACCTCGGTATCCATACAGGTGCATTCCGAAATACATATAAAAATAATGGTAAAAATTTCATTTTCACCACGTTCACCCTTCCCACAAGTGACAGCGGCAAGTTCTGCCAGGCATGCAGCCTAGCTTTGAATTTTGATAACAATGGTTTGACATTGAGTGGGATGAAATCTGACACCTTATTGGATATATATATGCTAGGATATTTAATACTGTCTATTTGCTGTAACGGACAACCAGTTGAAACCCTACAGCATGGCGATGGCATCGTTAGAGGGATAATCGGAGATTTACCCCATTTTACTTTTAGGCCTGAGAATTTTGCAAACGTATTTAATATATCCAATGTCGATGATAAGGAGGCCTCTGAGTCCCGTAGGAATAAGTCCATATCATCGGCATACAGAGCAATTTTTTCTTTCAAACTACCAACCTCTATCCCCCTTACCTTATCTAAAGTTCTTATTGCTGCCGCCAAAGGTTCTATCAAAATAGTAAATAAACTTGAGGACAGGGGACAACCCTGTCGGGTGCCTCTGCCTATTGAGAAAAACTCAGAGAGCAAGCCATTTACTTTAATTGTTGCAGTTGGTGATTTATAGAGGATGTCAATCCACTTCCTGAAGTGTTGCCCTAAGCTAAACACTTCCTACACCATGGACATATAATTCCAGTCAATGGAGTCGAAAGCCTTCTCTAAATCCAAGAAGACCAGAACCCCACCACTGGAATTATCCCAATCCAACTTAGTATGGGTGAATACTCTACGCAGATTTATGTCCGTCGCCTTTTTTTGGCATAAAGCCTGTTTGGTCAGGAGAGATGATATGTGGCAAGATCACCTTGAGTCTATTTGCCAACACTTTTGTTAATATTTTTAGGTCTACATTCAACAATGATCTATGTGATGATATGTGCCTCGTAGAAAGACGGTGGTAGAATGCCTGACTGAAAACAGTAGATATAACGCTCTAAAAGTCTCGGCACCAAAGTCTCCCCATAATGATGATACCACTCTATTGGGATTTCATCGGGGCCAGGAGCTTTACCCATTGGAAATGACCCAACAGCGACGGCTATCTCTTCCTTTTTTAGAGGTGCCTCTAACAAATCTCTAGCCTCTACTGATAACACAGGTAGCTGCAAAGTCTTCAGCTTCTTATTGCGAAACATTGGTGGCATAGTTAGCCCTAACGGTTCCATAGGCATCTGTTTTGTTTTGCAGAAGAAACTCATAAAGTTCAGGAGATGTATAAAAGTTGTCCGTTGTTACGCAATAGCCCTGATTTAGCAATGGCTCAGTGAGGGAAAGAGCAGAAGATGTTGCCATTCCATAGTTGCTGTATTTTGGATTGAATTTTGTTCCTTTTCCAGTAAATAGGACTGATTTCCAAATGTAGCCAGTTGGCGATTCGCAGAACATGAAGGATTTTACGCCAAATCGTGCTCTCTTTGATGCAATGTCTTGTACCCAGCTGAGCCTTCCCTTGTAGGCCATTAGACCTTCATCTATGCTGATATCTCTTTCTGGCACATACAGTATCTCACAAAAGTGAGTACACCCCTCACATTTTTGTAAATATATTATATCTGTTCATGTGATAACACTGAAGAAATGACACTTTGCTACAATGTAAAGTAGTGAATGTACAGCTTGTATAACAGTGTAAATTTACAGCCTCTTCAAAATTACTCAACACAGCCATTAACGTCTAAACCGCTGGCAACAAAAGTGAGTACACCCCTAATTGAAAATGTCCAAATTGGGTCCAATTAGCCATTTTTCCTCCCCGGTGTCATGTGACTCATAGTGTTACCAGGTCTCAAATGTGAATGGGGAGCAGGTGTGTTAAATTTGGTGTTATCGCTCTCACTCTCTCATACTGGTCACTGGAAGTTCAGCATTGCAACTCATGGCAAAGAACTCTCTGTGGCTCTGAAAAAAAGAATTGTTGCTCTACATAAAGATGGCCTAGGCTACAAGAAGATTGCCAAGACCCTGAAACCTAACTGCAGCATGGTGGCCAAGACCATACTGCGATTTAACAGGACAGGTTCCACTCAGAACAGGCCTCACCATGGTCGACCAAAGAAGTTGAGTGCATGTGCTCAGCGTCATATCCAGAGGTTGCCTTTGGAAATAGATGTATGAGTGCTGCCAGCATTGCTGCAGAGGTTGAAAGGGTAGGGGAGTCTGCCTGTAAGTGCTGAGACCATACGCCGCACACTGCATCAAATTGGTCTGCATGGTTTTCGTTCCAGAAAGAAACCTCTTCTATAGATGATGTACAAGAAAGCCTGCAGTTTGCTGAAGACAAGCATATTAAGGACATGCAAACTACTCAGTAAATACCACGCTTAGAACTCAAAAAGAGAAGAAAAAGCTGCAACAAAAAATAGTGCGATATTCCACCATAGCTAAATAACATAAGAGAAAATTTGTTGCGCTAAATTATGACGAAGTAACAAAGTGCATAAATGGTTCAAATAGTAGAGTCTCAAGACATCAAGAGACCCAAATACAAAAAAACATGTGCAAAAATCTTTGGTGCAAAAAGAGTTAACATGTGCAAAACAATATAAAGTGCATGAGCATGTGCAAAGAGATGCATACACTAGTGCAAAAAAAACTTTTCAACTATTTGCAATTGGAGAGCCAGCAATAGTCTCTAGATGAGATGAAAACTACAGTTCAAAAAATAGCACCATGGGATAAAGAAAGAGTTGTAATAATCCAGTGCATGTATGAGAACAGTGTAGAATTGGAAGCACCAGGGGTCCGAAAGAATTCCCTCTTATTCTCCACCACCACTAAGCGAACAGACACCTCCAGTGCTAAAGGGGGGTAAAGGTAAACTCTTACCAGAGTATGTGACCCACTATCACTAGTAAGGGTCACAAGTGCTAGCAGATACAACCCTCTGCAGGGTATAAATGATGGTAAGCCAAGCATGAGGCGTGGTGACGTCAGCACGCTGACTCCGCCCTACATGTTTCGTCAAATATGACGTCTTCCTGGGGCACGGGCAAAGCTCAACGTCACCACTATAAATACTCCCAGCTTGCATTCCAAGCCTCGCTCTGAAAGCCACGCCATCATATTCTTAAAACCAAGCCACGTTATCATATGAAGCCTGGAACATACAGTGGCCACTACATTAGTAGTGATCGCTATGGCCCATACAAACACGGCTCAGAACAAGGGGAGTATTTCCGCATTTTAAGCTTATATCAGTAGTATACATTTAAAGTCCAATCTACTACAAAAAATTACAATAAAAAACATAATAAAATTAAAAATAAAATTAAGGAGAGTACAATACAACTTGTCAGAAGCCCCCTAGTGTTCAAAAAGGAAAACACACCATATATTCCTAAAAATATAAAATAATTAATCAAGAACCCCCTCATGTTCAACAAAGAACCATAAGTATGCTCTTAGGGGTAAAGCTATATATAACTCAAACTTAAACCATGCCACTAAGGATCAAAGTAGGGTTATTACAGATGTTAACTCAACTACTTGAATATATTATAAGCCAAATACCCATGGGACCTGAATATGTCAAAAATGAGGTAGGCCAGACAGCAATCACCCCCTCAATAATAAAAGATGTGGAAATAATCTTTAAACCTGATAAAAATCCTAAGGATAAATTATCCATAGCAATTAATATATATGGACTGTAATTAACCAATCTCAAAATATAGCGTATCCACACAAATCAATCATACTCTTTCCCTTTTTCCAGAGAATTCCCTTTAAAGAACTCTCTAGAAAATTCCTCTATTTCAATCGATAGTCTCTACAAACCAGGAAAAGAAATTAGGAACTGTCTATGAAAGCGTTTATTTCAACCTCAACATTTAGTCCATTTGGTCTTAAACTTTGTATTTTGTAAATCCAGCTCATTTCGAGTTTTGAAATTTCCCTCCTCCTTAATCCACCTCTCCAATGTAATTTAAGCACATCAATACCCAGAAAGGAGGTACCTTTAGGGTTCCTTTCATGTTTGTCCCGATAGTGCTTGGAGAGGGGATGATTTTTAAACCCTCTCTTAATGTTGGCAATATGCTCCTTGAGCCTCATCTGCAGGGGTCTTACGGTCCTGCCCACATAGTGAAGCCCACAGGGGCATGTAATAAGATAAACAACATTAGTAGTGTTACAAGAAATAAAGGACTTGATGGAAAAGTTTTGAGAGGTAATATTAGACATAAAAGTGCCAGTTTTTTTAGTTCATATCACATTAATCTGGCAGACTGCACATCTACCGCACCTATGGAAGCCTATAATGTTTCCAAAAAAAACAGGTTTGGTAGTCGGGGGGTCAACGACCCCTGGGGCTAATTTATCTCTAAGGGAAGGGACGTCCCTAAAAACTACCCTTGGCTTCTCAGGCACAACACCATTTAGCACTGGGTCATTTTTAATAATGTGCCTATGTTTGTAGTCCAGTCTTTTAATTTGGTGATGTTGTGTTGAGAACCCGTGACAAAAGGGGCGACAAAACCATCCATTTGACCCCCTTGTGATGTAGGTCTTTCAAAAGTGCCTCCCTATCTAGTGATTCAACCATAGATACTGTTTGATCGAGAACCTCAGGTTCATAGCCCTTGTCAAGGAATCTAGCAGTCAATATTCTGGCCTGTTCTGTAAAGACTTCTGGCCTGCTGCAGTTACGCCTCAATCTTAGATATTGACCTTTAGGCACTGCGTCAAGCCAGGCCCTGTGGTGGCAACTATCCTTTGAAATATAGGAATTCCTATCAATGGTTTTAAAATGGGTAGCTGTCTGTATTTGACCATTCTCCACCCATAATTTTAGGTCCAAGAAATTGACTGTCTCTCGACTAGCCTCATACTTAAATTCAATGCCCCTTTCATTGGCATTCAATTCCGACATGAAGTCATCAAGAGATTCACGTGGACCATCCCATAGGAGGAGGACGTCGTCTATATACCTTGCCCACATGACCAGTTGAGGCCTATCATGGGCATAGACGATGTCCTCCTCCCACTTCCCCATGATGAGGTTGGCCAAACTGGGGGCAAATTTAGCCCCCATGGCAACACCCCTATGCTGGAGATAAAATTCACCTCCAAACCAAAAGAAGTTGTGCGTCGTGGCATACACAAGCAACTCCATGATGAATTTCCTCTGAACAGCTGGGAGAGTAGAATCCCTATTCAGAAAAACTCAACCGCAGCAATTCCCCATTGGTGGGGGATGCTCGAATACAGAGAGGCGACGTCAGCCGTCACCAGCCAAACCCCCTCTTTATAATTACGACCCCTCAGTAAGTTAATCACATGTCTACTATCCTTGATATAGGCAGGCAGTGATTTTACTAGAGGTTGCAAGAATGTATCTATATACTTTCCAACACGAGATGTGATGGAATTAATTCCACTAACAATAGGACGACCCGGTGGATGAACCGGGTCCTTATGTAACTTTGGTAGGTAGTATATAATGGGAATTCTAGACGCAGCGGGAATCAAAAATTGTTTTTCTTTTTTATTAATAATACTTCTCCTGAACCCTACATCAACTATTTTTTCCAGTTCCTTTTTATATTTTCCCCTAGGGTCAGCAGAGAGAGGGGCATATGTGTCTCCATCGCTAACTATTTTACCCAATTCTTGAAGGTAGTCAGCTTTGTTTAGGATCACAATGCCACCCCCCTTATCTGCAGGTTGTATCACTAAATTTTTATTCTGACATAATTGGTCAAGGCCATTCTGCAGAGATTTATTTAGCCTAGCTTGTTTTAATTTAATTTGTTCTAGGTCTCTAATCATTACGTCTCTAAAGACCTTAAGGGAAGGGGCCAATCCTCCCGGGGGATTGAACAGGGAGGCATTGGTCAGGGTGGTATGTTGAATCCCATTCTCAATTGCAACGCTAGGCCTACTGGGATTAGACAAAATATATCTTTTAACATTGAGTTTCCTTGTAAATTTTTGAATGTCCATATATGTTTGAAATTTATTAAGCTGTTTCGGGGGTGCAAACTTCAAACCCTTATCAAGGATTGAGATTTCACCTGGAGTGAGAACCGTCCCACTAAGATTGAATAAGCCCCCCCCCCACTCTCTTTTTCTTTTGTTTCGATTTCCTCCCTCCTCTAGTTCCTCTCTTCTTTCTGGGGGTTTTGCTACGTTTTGATGAGGTCTGGGAAAACCCCAATGACGGGTATAGTCCCGGTTATTATGAGGTTCCTGTCTAGGGGGGCCTTGATATTGGTATGGGGGGGCCCGATACTCATCCTCTCCTCTCCTATTTTGCCTGGGAGTCTGATTGATATTGTTTTGCACATGTTAACTCTTTTTGCACCAAAGATTTTTGCACGTTTTTTTTGTATTTGGGTCTCTTGATGTCTTGAGACTCTACTATTTGAACCATTTATGCACTTTGTTACTTCGTCATAATTTAGCGCAACAAATTTT
>BLSH010114844.1:116291-160394 GCA_018402905.1 Glandirana rugosa
TCCCGGAATGGATTTAATAGTAACCCTCCAGAACACGTCCATACTCCGGTAACCGTACATGCAAGGAGGGGTGGGGAGGAACGTACATGCCAATGGCCTCATACCTGCACAAGACCTCCCAATGATAATTTAGGTAAGGCCCTGAATCCTGTTCCATAATGTAGGGACGCAGCCCACTTCTCTACCCGACGTGGACTGTTTGAGATTCACACCCAGAACCTCAGTGCTAGTAGGCAGAAGTGCTACTCCTGTGCGCCCGTGCTGTCATTCCCGAATTTACATACAATTCTGTTGACCGCCCCCTACTGGGTTACCATGGTCGAATAGAATCTGTTGCTCCCTGAAAGGAGAGAACTTGGCTTTAGCATCAGATAATGATTATGGTTCCTTCCATTATCCTCTATGTTTATCCCAGGATTAACCTGTCACTCCGTCTTTGTTACTTTGCTTATCCTCTGGTCATTGGCGATTCACCATCTTAGAGAGGTATGAGTCGTCTTGTGGGATAACTCATCCGGGTTAACTGACCTGCCCGGACTAGCAGCTCAATGGTATACCATTCTGCCTCCACCGTGGCTGAATTGCCTCAATGGCCACCTTATTCTGCTCTTGGGACCCAGGCTACTGAAATGATTTTAACAGGTGACCGCCACGCGCTACTCACTAGTAGTATAAGTCTTCCTCATTCACATTCGTTCACTGTTCCTGAGCCCCTGCAAAGGACATTGATTCTGTAGGCAGACGTCACCCCTGGTTCTTCTGGTGGAAACTCGTAGACCAACCTCTTTGAGGTAGAGGCACTCCTTAACAACTTTGGTTGTTTGATTGGCTTAGTACCTGAGGTTTGGTGAACAGAGATCCAACAGCGTTACCTCCGCTTTATGAGGCTTACCTCACTGGCTAGTCTGATCAAGACTCCTTAGCCAACTGTTTTGAGGTAGAGTTCCCCTTTAAGCACACCTACCTCTGGACCATTGGAGACTTTAGATCTTCGCAGTCTCTGCCCCATTTCTGCCATCTCTGGCCTGCAACTTGGCATCGCATCTTGGCGGCCGCACAGCCACCACAATCCCAATATCGCTACAATGATTTGCAGTGGGTTTCTACTTTGTCTGCCTCTCCTGGCAGTTAACTCCATAGCGACTCCTTTAGGGTTAAAGAGGGCCTGTCTCTGTTGAAGGATAAGGTTGCTTTTCCCCCTCTCGGCAGCGGTGCTGGTGCTGAGGGCTGGGGAGCTTTGCAACCCATATGCCCATATTGTGCACTCTTTTTTTTTTTTCAGATGTACTTACCTGCCCTCACCTTAGTGAACATGGCTGGTCTCTATGTAAGCTGATCGTCTCTGGTTCACCCCTGAGCTAAAAGACTAGTGGTATAATCTCTGGAAGTATTGTTCATTCCAACAGAAAACTACAACAAGTTACTTAATCGTATATCCACCTGCGGTGTATCCTACAACTCCTGGCATCTCCAGGCATTCTCACATCCAGTCATTAACCAGGTCTGACCCTGCTTAGTCTCCCAGATCAAATGCGATCTGGTACGTTCAGGGTGATGCGACTGTAGGCCCCTAAGTAGCCCCAGACCACATACTCCCCTGCAGCCCTTTGCAGAGTCAGAACGCCATTCACCCCTATGGAGGATACCATCCCCAGCACCGAGGTCCCAGAGCCTGCAGCCAGCTAGTTGCAGCACCCCAGGAGTCTCCGACTACCAGCAGCAAACAGTCCTCCCTGAAATTGTAGGTGAGGTGTAAAGCATTTACTGACAATCGTGATTGAACACATAGATACCCATCTGGGGGACACACCGGGCTGTAGTTTAAATAAGGTAGTTTTATTTGTATAAAGTATAGCATACAAAAAATTGGTGAGCGATAACAACAATCACTGTGAACACAAAAATCTAAAAATTGGCAACGTTGTCAATGTAACAAAAGGGGGACCAAGCTAGCCGGCTGACAAGCACATTCATCCACCATGAGCTATTCATGCATACACACTGGCTGAATCAATTATAGGCCACTAGAGCATAAATCATGGGCATAATAGAGCCCAATAGAGCATAATAGGTCTGTGGATACTGAGGGAAGTGCTCAGGTTCACCTGAGCACTTCCCTCAGTATCCACAGACCTATTATGTGCAGATATTCCCCACATTGAAGTGGAATCATTGCCCATGATTTATGCTCTAGTGGCCTATAATTGATTCAGCCAGTGTGTATGCATGAATAGCTCATGGTGGATGAATGTGCTTGTCAGCCGGCTAGCTTGGTCCCCCTTTTGTTACATTGACAACGTTGCCAATTTTTAGATTTTTGCGTTCACAGTGATTGTTGTTACCGCTCACCAATTTTTTGTATGCTATACTTTATACAAATAAAACTACCTTATTTAAACTACAGCCCGGTGTGTCCCCCAGATGGGTATCTATGTGTTCAATCACGATTGTCAGTAAATGCTTGTCTTTAGCCCTAGGGACCCCATCCCAGCCTTGAGGATGAGGGGCGATATTTGAATGCAACCATACATTCAAATAGCTGATTCAGGTATTGTCCCTACGGGGGAATCACTTCAACCCCTTTTTTCAATAGGTGAGGTGTAAAGGCATTTCAAGCCAAAGTGACATGAATTGATGCTAACAATCACAGGATATGTGCATAAAAACTAACATGTAAGCAATAGCTGTCAGTACATATGTCAGTTATTGGTTCTGCTGCATCATTTATAAGTCACATGGAAAGCAGTAAGGGTTAACAGACCCCATACAATTGGCACTAGTAGCTTACCTACCTTAGACAATGTACTGCAGAGGATATTATCACAACCAAGCATTAGATCATAAACACATTGCATGGAGCCTGCAGGAACAAGCCTTGCTCAGTTCATGGAAAAGGTTCAGCTCAGCACAGCACAGCAACACCTGTTATCAGCATAATCATTAGCAGTCCTGCAGACACAACCACAGCCTGAACTGACACCCTGGCCAAACAGCAGTCTTCACCTTGTGATCTCTGCTTAGAGGTGCAGGTTAATCGCATATACCTGCAGCCTTATAATCACATAACTGTAGCTGCATACTATCGATTTGTGCACCATGTGGTGCCTTACCAACTCAATGCCTTATGGCCGACAGGAAGTCCACTGAAAGTCCATCCATGGAGACATGATGAGGAAGCAATACTTAGAGACCAGCCGCCTGCCACCCCCCAATCCCTGGAACATGGGGGGGGGAGGCCTCCAGTTCATCCACTGGGTCATCCTATTATTAGTGGAATTAATTCCATCACATCTCATTTTGGAAAGTATATAGATACATTCTTGCAACCTCTAGTAAAATCACTGCCTGCCTATATCAAGGATAGTAGACATGTGATTAACTTACTGAGGGGTCGTAATTATAAAGAGGGGGTTTGGCTGGTGACGGCTGATGTCACCTCTCTGTATTCGAGCATCCCCCACCAATGGGGAATTGCTGCGGTTGAGTTTTTTCTGAATAGGGATTCTACTCTCCCAGCTGTTCAGAGGAAATTCATCATGGAGTTGCTTGTGTATGCCACAACGCACAACTTCTTTTGGTTTGGAGGTGAATTTTATCTCCAGTATAGGGGTGTGGCCATGGGGGCTAAATTTGCCCCCAGTTTGGCCAACCTCTTCATGTAGAAGTGGGAGGAGGACGTCGTCTATGCCCATGATAGGCCTCAACTGGTCATGTGGGCAAGGTATATAGACGACGTCTTCCTCCTATGGGATGGTCCACGTGAATCTCTTGATGACTTCATGTCGGAATTGAATGCCAATGAAAGGGGCATTGAATTTAAGTATGAGGCTAGTCGAGAGACAGTCAATTTCTTGAACCTAAAATTATGGGTGGAGAATGGTCAAATACAGACAGCTACCCATTTTAAAACCATTCATAGGAATTCCTATATTTCAAAGGATAGTTGCCACCACAGGGCCTGGCTTGATGCAGTGCCTAAAGGTCAATATCTAAGATTGAGGCGTAACAGAACAGGCCAGAATATTGACAGCTAGATTCTTTGGTTGAATCACTAGATAGGGAGGTACTTTTGAAAGAAAGACCTACATCACAAGGGGGTCAAATGGATGGTTTTGTCACCCCTTTTGTCACGGGCTTCTCAACACAACATCACCAAATTAAAAGACTGGTCTACAAACATTGGCACATAATTAAAAATGGCCCAGTGCTAAATGGTGTTGTGCCTGAGAAGCCAAGGGTAGTTTTTAGGGGTGTCCCTTCCCTTAGAGATAAATTAGCCCCAGGGGTCGTTGACCCCCCGACTACCTAACCAAAAGTTAATTACAGTCCATATATATCAATTGCTATGGATAATTTATCCTTAGGATTTTTATCAGGTTTAACCACTTGCCGACCGTCAACCGCAGGTTGACGGCGACAAAGTGGCTCGATATCGCAAACCGTATATCGTATAACGGCGGCTGCGAGATCGCGCACTGTGAGCATGCGCGCGCTGGCCAGGGAGCGGGTGCGGCGGACTCGATGCTACCGGCTACCCGCGATGCCCCACCGCACTGACAGAACGGAGGTCCGTGTAAGTAAACACGGACCTCCGTTCTGTGAGAGGGGGAAGGGCTGTGATCACAGCCTTCCTCTACATGGAAGTTGTGATCACCTCTCTTCCCCTGCTAGGGCAGCCAACACACAGTTAGAACACGCCCAGGGAACACAGTTAACCCTTAGAGCGCCCCCTGCAGGTTAACCCCTTCACTGCCAATGGCATTTACACAGTAATCAGTGCATTTTTATAGCACTGATCGCTGTATAAATGCCAATGGTCCCAAAAAAGTGTCAAAATGGTCTGACATGTCTGCCCCAATATCGCAGTACCGCTAAAAATCGCAGATCGCCGCCATTACTAGTAATAAATAAATAAAAAAAAAAACCCCAGAAATTAATTCTCATCATCCGTAAATGCGGCCACTTTTGCACAAACCAATCAACGCCGATTGCATTTTTTTTTCTCACAAATATGAGGAAGAATATAAATCGGCCAAAACTGATGAAAAAATTGTTTTTTTGTTTTTTTTTTTGGATTTGTATTTTAGCAAAAAGTAAGAAATTTGTTTTTTTTTGCAAAATTGTCGCTCTTCTTTTGTTTATAGCGGCGATCAGAAATGATGCAGCGATGATCAAATACCACCAAAAGAAAGCTCTATTTGTGGGAAAAAAAGGACTCAAATTTCGTTTGGGTACAACGTTGCACGACCGCGCAATTGTCAGTTAAAGCGACGCAGTGCCGAATCGCAAAAAGTGCTCTGGTCCTAAAGTGTGAAATCCTTCCGGGGCTGAAGTGGTTTAAGATTATTTCTACATCTTTTATTATTGAGGGGGTGATTGCTGTCTGGCTTACCTCATTTTTTACATATTCAGGTCCCATGGATATTTGGCTTATAATATATTCAAGTGGTTGAGTTAACGTCTGTAATAACCCTACTTTGATCCTTAGTGGCATGGTTTAACTTTGAGTTATATATAGCTTTACCCCTAAGAGCATAGTTATGGTTCTTTGTTGAACATGAGGGGGCTCTTGATTAATTATTTTATATATTTTATATTTTTAGGAATATATGGTGTGTTTTCCTTTTTGAACACTAGGGGGCTTCTGACAAGTTATATTGTACTCTCCTTAATTTTATTTTTAATTTTATTATGTTTTTTATTGTAATTTTTTGTATTAGATTGGATTTTAAATGTATACTACTGATATAAGCTTAAAATGCGGAAATACTCCCCTTGTTCTGAGCCGTGTTTGTATGGGCCAAAGCAATCACTACTAATGTAGTGGCCGCTGTATGTTCCAGGCTTCATATGATAACGTGGCTTGGTTTTAAGAATATGATGGCGTGGCTTTCAGAGCGAGGCTTGGAATGCAAGCTGGGAGTATTTATAGTGGTGACGTTGAGCGTTGCCCGTGCCCCAGGAAGACGTCATATTTGACAAAACATGTAGGACGGAGTCAACGTGCTGACGTCACCACGCCTCATGTGATCCCGCGAGGACGGGCTTTCGTGTTTCTCATGCCGGCTGTTTTATTTTTGCTCTACGCGTGTAATTTATATGTATATTGTGAGTACCCTATGTTTTTAATCTACAAATAAAGTGTCCTACGGTATTATGCTATGTGGCCTTTATATTTTTATATGGTATGCATCTGGGGAGCTCTCTAGACGTGAAGTCCTCTACCTGATACGGAACCCTGCTGAGGAGAGTTGCGCTATTATACCTGTCACGGAGCCCTGCTGACCTAAGGGAGGATTGGCTTACCATCATTTATAACCTGCAGAGGGTTGTATCTGCTAGCGCTTGTGACCCTTACTAGTGATAGTGGGTCGCATACTCTGGTAAGAGTTTACCTTTACCCCCCTCTAGCTCTGGAGGTGTCTGTTCGCTTAGTGGTGGTGGAGAATAAGAGGGGATTCTTTCGGACCCCTGGTGCTTCCAATTCTACACTGTTCTCATACATGCACTTGATTATTACAACTCTTTCTTTATCCCATGGTGCTCTCTTTTGAACTGTTGTTTTCATCTCATCTAGAGACTATTGCTGGCTCTCCAATTGCAAATTGTTGAAAAGTTTTTTTTGCACTAGTGTATGCATCTCTTTGCACATGCTCATGCACTTTATATTGTTTTGCACACGTTAACTCTTTTTGCACCAAAGATTTTTGCACTTTTTTTTGTATTTGGGTCTCTTGATGTCTTGAGACTCTACTATTTGAACCATTTATGCACTTTGTTACTTCGTCATAATTTAGCGCAACAAATTTTCTCTTATGTTATTTAGCTATGGTTGAATATCGCACTATTTTTTGTTGCAGCTTTTTCTTCTCTTTTTGAGTTCTAAGCGCGGTATTTACTGAGTAGTTTGAATAGCCTGTTGTCGATATTTCTATACCTGCTGCTAGGACTAGTACTCTTGATAGAGTCTTATCGTATCTGATTGCTAATCAGCTTCTGTATCCTGAGTGTTGAGTAGGATGTGTGCCCACAGAAAGGTGATTTGGAATTAGATGAGTGGTACAAATATTTTAATGAAGCAGGTGTTAATTTTCTGAGATTCCTGATCGATAGGAATAATAACAAATTGTCACATTTGGACAAGGAGATTAAACGTATCAAGGAACAACTCCTAACTTATGTGGGCAAAGATGAATATAAAACTAGGTCAGAGAGTCTCAGAAAAGTATTGGAGAAGGAGGAATGTGAACAAAAGAATAAAAAAAGGAAAAAGTTTAATAGGAATGTTGAAGACTATAAAGTAGGTTTAGTCTTTGAATGGCAGAAAAAACGTTAACTCTTTTTGCACCAAAGATTTTTGCACATGTTTTTTTTGTATTTGGGTCTCTTGATGTCTTGAGACTCTACTATTTGAACCATTTATGCACTTTGTTACTTCATCATAATTTAGCGCAACACATTTTCTCTTATGATATTAAGGATATGGATTATTGGAACCATGTCCTGTGGTCTGATGAGACCAAGATAAACTTAATTGGTTCAGATGGTGTCAAGTGTGTGTGGCGGCAACGAGGTGACGAGTACAAAGACAAGTGTGTCTTGCCTACAGTCAAGCACATTGGTGGGAGTGTCATGGTCTGGGGCTGCATGAGTGCTACTGGCACTGGGGAGCTACAGTTCACTGAGGGAACCATGAATGCCAACATGTACTGTGACATACTGAAGCAGAGCAAGATCCCCTCCCTTCGGAGACTGGGCTGCAGGGCAGAGTATTCCAACATAACGACCCCAAACACACCTCCAAGACGACCACTGCCTTGCTAATGAAACTGAGGGTAAAGGTGATGGACTGGCCAAGAATGTCTCCAGACCTAAACCCTGTTGAGCATCTGTGGGGCATCCTCAAACGGAAGGTGGAGGGATGCAAGGTCTCTAATCTCCATCAGCTCCGTGATGTCATCAAGGAGGAGTGGAAGAGGACTCCAGTGGCAACCTGTGAAGCTCTGGTGAACTCCATGCCCAAGAGGGTTAAGGGAGTGCTGGAAAATAATGGTGGCCACACAAAATATTGACACTTTGGGCCCAATTTGGACATTTTCAGTGAGTGTACTCACTTTTGTTGCCAGCAGTTTAGACATTAATGGCTGTGTGTTGAGTTATTTTGAGGGGACAGCAAATTTACACTGTTATACAAGCTGTACACTCACTACTTTACATTGTAGCAAAGTGTCATTTCTTCAGTGTTGTCACGTGAAAAGATATAATAAAATATTTACAAAAATGTGAGGGGTATACTCACTTTTGTGAGATACTGTAGCTCTGTTGGAAATTCTTTAGAATAATTTGAGATACTTCCCAAATTTTCTTTAGTTTTGGCGCAGGATGTAAGTAGTTTTATCAAATTCTTTGTTGTTTTCGAAGTGTAAATATTTAATGATCAGGGAAAATCTGTACTATGACAAGACCGTGCCAAAGAATAGAGTGGCAAGTAATTTATTAGTTTCCAATACCACTTCTGCAGGGGGTTCCCCACCACTCCCTAAAGTATTATTAGGCCCAGAAATTTCCAAATGTCAAATTTGGTCACTGGTTCCAACTTTCTGCCACTTGGAAAACCTCCCATGTGTAGTAGCTTGTTGCTCTTGGTACCGGTTTGTCTCAGTAACTATTTTTTCAATAACCTCATTGGTCAGATATAGTTCTAAGTATGCCAAGGGGTTGTCGTCTTCAATGTCTACTTTCATACCAGATGCTCCAGTAAATGGGAGTCTTGGGGGTGCAGCATGATCTATACCACAGTCAATAGGGACCCTAGATAGTCTTTTTCTGCTGTCACTTTTCTATGTTCTGAGTAGTCCATCGAGTCTGCTCCTTGAGGTTAGGGACTGATGTGAATGTACAACATATATGTAAAGCGCTGTGTAAATTGACGGCGCTATAAAAGTACCTGAAATTAATAAAAAAATAAATAAAATAGAGCACCAAGTTCGCTCATCACTGAGCTCAGTCGCAGAATCGTCGCTGTCGTCACTTTCAGTGTCTGATGATGAATTTCCCCACTAATTACCATCGCTTCATTCTGCAAGTGATTCTAATTCACTGTCACTGTCTTCTAGCTGGTCCAAAAGCGGTTTTGGTGTAGAGGGACGCCTTTTGGATGCAATGGACGTTATCAATTTTCCAGGCAGAAAGAATGGCAGCAAGAACAGTAGAAATGCAGGCAGGGCACTGGACAAAGCACTAGGGACAAATCTGAGGTGAAATATTCTGATACAGTCATGCAATCAACAGATGAATATGTATTGTGTGTGTGTGTTTATGTTTTGTACTTTTTGAATTTCCCGCCGACTCCGCCCCCGTGTGTCTCGCCGCTTGCAGGGAACGGAGCCCGGAACCCATATACATTGGGCGGAGGATCCGGCCAGAGGACACCGTGGGATCGCAGGGACAGGGTAAGTACATTGGAGGATTGTTACAGTGTAATCCCGAGTGTGGCTCAGAGTTCCTGCTTTTGGTACCGAAGATTAACCCCGAGCCACACTCTAGATTACCACTAGGGAGGTTAAACCCAAAATCAAACATTATATTGCAGCTTACCAATTATTAGACATGATGGTTACATCAGTTCTGTTTTCTTTGGATTTTTTCCCTGGTTTTCTCCCGGTGATCAGGCCAGTAACACACCCCCTGTATTACACTGCATTCACACCTGAGCGTATCCTTTTCAGGAAGAAAGTCACACGATTTTACTGCGATTTTGTACAGGTCAAAGGGTCACCAATGTAAAAAGCAGAAAAACGCCCAAATCTGCCCAATTCGAGCGACAAAAAAAGCTCCAGAACTTGTTTGGCTTCAGGCGTTTGAGTGGAGATGTGAACCATCTCCATAGAGAATAATTGTTTCCCCTCCAGCCTTTTGTAGCGCTTCAGGCTTCAAGCTGCAAAATGCTCAGGTGTGAATGGGGCCTAAGTGAGGCACAGGAATGAGCACAAGAGACAGCAGAATTGTCAGCCTGGGGAGAATGTAGTGTGACATGTATTAGCAGATTTAGATACATTAACAAATTGAAGTCAAACTCCAACTCATACTTTATAATCAGTTACAGCATTTTTTTCCTTCGGGATAAATGTTTTAAATAAATAAAAGTTGATAACATTAGTCACCCCTATCAGTGTTAAGTGGATGGTCTTATCCATGTAAACTGATACATTCTGCTGGAGAGTTTGAGCTCGTGAAAAAGAACAGACTTGCTGGCTGGATCACCAGATGAAAATAGAAGTCTAAAAAATTAAACTAATACAGCAATCGCATCTAAGAATTGGTAAGCTGCCATAAAATGAAAGTTTGCTTTTGAGTTTAATACTGCTTTAAGGGTGAAAGGGAGTAACGTCCTGAACGTCTCTTGAGAGAGGTATGGACTCCAGAGATAGAGACATTATTTTGCCCCCGTACAAATCATTAGTAAGACCTCATCTGGAATATGCAGTTCAGTTTTGGGCACCAGTTCTCAAAAAGGATATCAGGGAACTGGAGAAAGTGCAGAGAAGGGCAACCAAACTAATAAGAGGCATGGAGGAGCTCAGCTATGAGGAAAGATTAGAGGATTTGAATTTATTCTCTCTTGAGAAGAGGAGATTAAGGGGGGATATGATCAACATGTACAAGTATATAAGTGGTCCATATAGTGAACTTGGTGTTGAGTTATTTACTTTAAGGTCATCACAAAGGACACTGGGGCACTCTTTACATCTAGAGGAAAAAAGATTTAATCTACAAATACGGAAAGGTTTCTTCACAGTAAGAGCTGTGAAAATGTGGAATAGACTCCCTCCAGAGGTGGTTTTGGCCAGCACGGTTGATTGCTTTAAAAAAAGGCCTGGATTCTTTCCTTAATGTAAATAATATATCTGGGTACTAACATTTTTAGGTAAAGTTGATCCAGGGTGAATCCGATTGCCTCTTGGGGAATCAGGAAGGAATTTTTTCCCTCGTTATAGCAAATTGGATCACGCTTTGCTGGGGTTTTTTGCCTTCCTCTGGATCAACTGTGGGTGAAGGATTGTATATGGGATTATTTGGTTATATATATATATATATATATATATATATATATATATATATATATATATATATGTGTGTGTTTTTTTTTTTTTTTGGTTGAACTGGATGGACTTTTTTCAACCTGATTACGTAATACCTTGTCCTCAAAGGGACTGAACACTGAACTTAACTTTCAGGTATTTTTGGAGAATTCAATTTTTTAAAGATTTTAAAGTTTAATTTGCTCCAGGCAGAAACTAGGTCCACTTTTCCTTCTCCTATTTCTTTTTGTTTCCCTCTTTGTTTCTTTTTCTGTGCTCCACTGATACTGACACTTGTCCCTATTCCACAAAAATACTGTGATGCCTGCTGCAATATCGCTCTTGTGTTAGGAAAGTGCAAAAAGTAAGACATGCCACTAGGCATCTACTTATGTCACACATTAGTCACACATTAGTGGTCCAGTCTCCTTTAAGTGCTAGGAAGATGCAGCAACACTAACATAGTTGCATAGTTATTCAGGTTGAAAAAAGACACAAGTCCATCTAGAAAAAGAAAAAAACAGGATTTTTTACTTACCGTAAAATCCCTTTCTCTGAGTTCATTGACGGGCACAGCAACTCATGGACAAGTGGGTTATGCTGCCTTCTTCAGGAGTGACTAGGCAGAACAGGCAGTTCTAACAGTAAAAGAACAACAGATACAGCCCCTCCCAGGGGGCAGTCCCCACTGGCAGCAACCCTCCACCCTGCTACTGCTAGCTCAGGTCATAACAAGCAGTGCAACGTGAACAAGGGTGGTGGGTGCTGTGCCCGTCAATGAACTCCGAGAAAGGGATTTTACGGTAAGTAAAAAATCCAGTTTTCTCTTTCGGTCATTGACGGGTACAGTGACTCATGGACAAGTGGGACATCCTAAAGCAGTGCCAAAACAATGAGGGGTGGGTAACGGAACAGCAAAATAACTTCACCCAACAGAACCCTCTGTGAGGAACCAGAACGTGTCTCACATGGCCGCCTGCAAAACTTTGTGGCCAAACGCAGCATCCCAGGATGCCAAAACATCAACTTTGTAAAACTTTGAGAAGGTGTGCACAGAAGACCTTGCACACCTGAGACACAGATGCCTGATGTCAGAAAGCCCAGGAAGTGCTAATCACCCTGGTAGAGTGAGCTGTGACCGGGAAAGGAGGCTCCAGGCCCCGAACAGCATAGGCTCGGATCACCGTCTGTCTAATCCAACGTGAAATAGTGGCCGACGAGGCCACCAAACCTTTGCGTGGACCATCCACCACCACAAAGAGAGCATCCGACCTCTGAAAGGAGGCCGTGGTCGCCAGATACACCCGCAGGGCCCGACCAACAACCAGGGAGTGCAAAGCGACCTCCTTAGGGTGAGACGGGCATGGGCAAAGCGAAGGAAGGACAATGTCCTCATTGGTATGAAAAGATGACACCACCTTCGGCAAGAAGGAAGGTGACGGGTGTAAAACCGCATTATCCTTGTGTAGTACCAGATATGGAGACCTACAGGACAGAGCCACCAACTCCGACACCCGCCGAGCGGATGTGATAGCAACCAGGAAAGCCACTTTTTGCGAAAGTAATTGTAGTGATTGTCACATTGTCTCTGAGAAATGGGGCCGACTCTGCTCGCAAGAGTAGGTTGTCCAGATACACCACCACCGCAATTCCCCTCTTCCGCAGCAGAGGCAGAATCGGGACCAGCAGCTTGGTAAGACCTGAGGCGCAGAGGCCAGGCCAAATGGGAGAGCCACAAACTGATAGTGATGCTCCCCGACCGCAAAGTGCAGAAAGCGCTGATGCTGGGCACACATCTGTGATGTCGAGGGAAGACAGGAAATCGCCCCCTGGTGCAGCCCCGCTACCACAGAGCAGACAGACTCCATCCTGAACCTTCGCACACGTACAAAGCAGTTGAGAGCTTTCAGGTCCAGGATCGGCCTGACCCCATCCTTTTTTGGAACCACAAACAGGTTGGAGTAACACCCTCGGAAGCGTTCTGCATGCGGAGCGGGTACCACCACCCCCTGACGAAGTAGGTCCTGCACCGCCCCAAACAGGGCCTGCAGCCTGCCTGCGGGCAGTTGCAAATTGGAGGCAAAGAACCTGTCTGGAGGATGGGAACGAAATTCTATTTTGTACCCTGACAAAAGCACCCCATGCACCCAGCAGTCCGAAATGCGGGAAGTCCACCGGTCCGCAAACCCCCGAAGAGCATGTGGGGGCAACCCTTCATGCGGAAGAGGACTTGTCTTCTGGCTTGTTGCGCTTACGCTGCCAGGGACGCTTCTGTCCACCCACGGGGGTCTTGGCGGGCTGGGAGCCCTTGCCTGAGGAGTGACGAAAAAGCCTCTTCCTTGTCTCCAGGAGAAAGCTGCTCTTTCCACCTGTGAGATCCTTAATAATCTCATCCAAAGAGCCACCCACCCTGAAAAGGCAAGTCCGCCAGGGCCTTCTTAGATGTTTGGTCCGCTGACCAACATTTTAGCCAGAGCAAACGTCTGACCACCACAGAAGACACGGACAACTTGGAGATCAGGGGGGCCGCGTCCAGGGCTGCATCGCACAAACACTTAAGCCCTTGTACAAGCTGTTCAGCGAGTTCCACGCATGCAGGGGGAACCTTGGCATTGCTCATTTCTTGGTGCAACAGTTTTGCCCATTACGTGAGCGTTTGCGACACCAGAGCAGAGGCCATGACAGGCCGCATGGCTGACCCTGCCAGAACAAACATGGATCTGAGGATGGCCTCCCTGTCAGTGGGAGGATGGCGTGCCTTCCACCAGGATCATGGTTGCCTTGTTCAGGCGAGACACAGGAGGATATCCTTGAAGGGATAGCGCACAGAGAACCGCTTGGGTATGGGAAGAGAGCTCTGTGGCTGTTCCCAGTCTCTGTAAACAAACATATCCAGGTAAGACACATAGGGGAAAACCTTAGCCACGCAGGCCGTTTTATGTGACCCGGAGGGGGCCGCATCGTCCAACTTCAGGGTTTCATGCACTGCTGTGATCAGGGCATTAACTAGTGCCTTCTCATGCGCAGCAGAGGTTGCCGCCGATTCATCCTCACTGTCATGAGAAACCGGGACCTCGCCATCCGACAGATCAAGGGGGGTCCCCGTCACAGTGGAGCCCCCGTCAGGGTCCGAGTCCTCACTGGAGGAAGGGGGGGTAGAGGCCGCTTTCTCGCCGCCTTATGCTCCCATACTGTCTCTACCCGGGAGACAAACTAATCCAGGACCGCTGACAGAGTGTCAAGAGGGATTGCAGTCCCTGAGGCGCTGGCTGCAACCATGGAGAGGTCTGGTGAGGAAGTACCCGCATTGGCTGCCATTGCGTCACCCACCATGGTAACCCGCCACTTGACTGAGGCCTAGGTACCAGGAGACCAGGCATCCCCACACCAAAACGCCGCGCATGGCTTACTACAGGAGGGTAACCCCGGAGGGACTCACCACCTGCCCGCTCAACTGTCCAGGAGAGGAGCTGTGCCTGCTGCTGTCCACCGCTACTGCAGCCTTGCCCTGTCCATCCTCCACACTTGCTGCTGTCCCACAGGAAACAACCAAGCTCTCAGTGCTATATATAATATCAAGGTGCAGCGCTGTATAAATGTTCTTTAATGAAAGCACCCAATGTGCCGCAGTGCGATATCCTTCAAAATAGAGCTGTAGTGTCACTCCACCTCCACCGTAAACACTAGCCTCTCACCTCACCAGGTGGGCTCTTATTACAGGAGCCAATATCAGCCTTGTTTAAGCTTAGAAGAGGGAAGTTGCTTGCTCCGAATATCAGATAGATATCCCCGGTGATCCTCAAGAGCAGGATCCTTAGATTGACGCTGTTGCAGCGGTCCCCGAGCACTGCTGTGACTGGTGTGACCGGCTGTGACTCTTCTTTCCTATTGATATACACATGACCCAGATCTTTCCCAGCCCGTCTGTAGGTAAACCGTGGCAGGAGGAGATTCGTAAGGTCTGAGCCCACTTCCTGCTAACTCTCTTGGTTCCATCAGGCCAGCCAGAACATCATCGTGAGGACAGCATCATCAAAGGACTAGAATGGACTAGCGGTGGACAGCAACAGCGTCAATCTAAGGATCCTGCTCTTGAGGATCACCGGGGATATCTATCTGATATTCGGAGCAAGCAACTTCCCTCTTCTAAGCTTAAACAAGGCTGATATTGGCTCCTGTAATAAGAGCCCACCTGGTGAGGTGAGAGGCTAGTGTTTACGGTGGAGGTGGAGTGACACTACAGCACTATTTTGAAGGATATCGCACTGCGGCACATTGGGTGCTTTCATTAAAGAACATTTATACAGCGCTGCACCTTGATATTATATATGGAACTTTTCTAGGATTTGATAAATTGCCTATTGTGTTCAGCTGCTTATTTCTCAGATTACTGCGCTGACTTTTTATACCATTTAATATAAGCTCTCAGTGCTGTGCTGGGGGGGTAAAACGGCGCCAGAAAGCCTCAAGGACCGCCCCCACACACACACAGGTCCGAACACGTGCATAGGCCACAGGAAAATGGCAGCCGTGCACACTAGAGGCCAAAAATAGCCAAATAGCACCATGATTACGCCAAAATGGCCGCCGGGCGCCCTGGAGGCCGAACCATGTGGCAGGCCACAAAAAAATGACGGGCGGACCATGGAAAAATGGCCGCCGATTGCAGTCACCGACCGCCCAGCAGCACGAGGCAAGGAGGAGGGTAAGGGCTCTGGACACCCCTATGGGATCCCTGGGGGGGACACAGTGGCAGCGCAGCACCGGAGGGGGTGGGGTTAGTGAAGGAGGGAGGAAGGGGGGACCAACCCGCCAGTCTAACACTCCAGGGGGGGAACCCGCCTGCTCCCCCCATGTCCTAGTGGGAGAAGGGGGGCGTACTTACCCATCCAGCCAGGCGGAGAGGGTATCCCACCCGAGACAGATCTGCCTCACCCGTCAGGCCAGGGGGAGCTGTCGGGCCAATGGTGGCACTGTGACATGGACTCAGGGGCCCAGTCATATGTGCACCGGCAGGACGTTTAACCCGCGGGGCCATCCCATCCGGTTCGGGGCCTGTCGCAGCCGACCCAGCGTGGAGCTAAGGTCTGCGCGCGCTCGATGGCCAGCTGGGGAGACTACCTGGATCTAAAACCCAGCCTATCACCCAGCACAGCTACTTGATTGCAGTCTTCATCTGTTAGGCCATCCCCAAGGACAGCCGAAGTGGACCAAGAGAGGTACCACAGATCCCAACAGGGAGCCATGTCTACTAGCAGTAGCAGGGTGGAGGCTTGCTGCCAGTGGGGACTGCCCCCTGGGAGGGACTGTATCTGTCTTTTGTTCTTTTACTGTTAGAACTGCCTGTTCTGCCTAGTCACTCCTGAAGAGGGCAGCATAACCCACTTGTCAATGAGTCGCTGTGTCCGTCAAGGAACGAAAAAGAAATATATATAACCATATAATCCCATATACACAATCCTTCAGCCACAGTTGATCCAGAGGAGGCAATCGGATTTTCCCTGGATCAACTTTACATATAAATGTTAGTAGCCAGTTATGTACATTAAGGAAAGAATCCATATCTTTTTTTAAAGCAATCTACTGTGCTGGCCAGAACCACCTCTGGAGGGAGTCTATTCCACATTTTCACAGCTCTGTGAAGAAACCTTTCCATATCTGGAGATGAAATCTTTTTTCCTCTAGATGTAAAGAGTGCCCCCTTGTCCTCTGTGAGGACACCAAGATCACTATATGGACTTATGTATTTGTGCATGTTGATCATATCCCCCCTCAATCTCCTCTTCTCAAGAGAGAATAAATTTGGCTCCTCTAATCTTTCCTCATAGCTGAGCTCCTCCCTGCCTCTTATCAGTTTGGTTGCCCTTCTCTGCGCTTTCTCCAGTTCCCCAATATCCTATTTTGAGAACTGGTACCCAAAACTGAACTGCATATTCCAGATGAGGTCTTACTAATGATTTATACAGGGGCAAAATGATCTCTCTCTCTCTCTCTGGAGTCCATACTTCTCTTAATACAAGAAAGGATTTTGCTCGCTTGGCATTGCATGCTATTTTTAAGCTTATGATCTACCAAAACCCCCAGATCCTTCTCTACTATGGATTCCCCCAGTTGTACTCCCCCTTAGTATGTATGATGCGTGCATATTCTTAGCCCCCAAGTGCATAACTTTACATTTCTCTATATTAAACCTCATTTGCAACATAGTCACCCAATTAAACAGTGCATTGAGGTTGGCTTGTATGTTGGAGACATCCTGTAAGGATGTTATTCCACTGCATAGCTTGGTGTCACCTGCAAACACTGACATGGTACTTTTAATCCCAGACCCGATATCATTTTTAAAGATATTATAAAGTAAGGGTCCCAACGCTGAACCTTGGGGTACACCACTGATAACCTTAGACAATTCAGAGTATGAATCATTAACCACTATTCTGAATTTGGTCTTTTAGCCAGTTTTCTATCCATTTATAAACTGATCTTTCCAAGCCTGTAGACTTTACCTTACACAAGTATACCGCATCCACAGCCACCCCTCTGTCCAAGGTTTTACTTACCTCCTCAAAAAGAAATTAGGTTTGTTTGACAACTTCTCTGTGTATACACAGAGCTGAAGAAAGTATTTAGTTAGTTTGCCTTCTCTTTGTCCCCAGTCATCCAATCTAGATTATTTTGTAAAGGGCCTACATGCTCAGACCTGCCCTTTTTACTATTAATATATTTGAAGAATTTTTTGGGGTTTGTCCTACTATCTTTTGCAATCTGTCGTTAGTTTTGAATTTTTGCGTCCTTGATTTCCTTTTTACATATTGTGTTATATGCTTTGTAACATTTAAAAGACGATAGTGTTCCTTCATTTTTATATTTTTTAAAACGCTTTTCTTATAATTTATAACTTGTTTAACTTTGGTTGTGAGCCACATAGGTTTTATTTTAAGCCTTTTTAAATATATTGCCCACGGGAATATATTTTGCAGTGAGTTCGCACGCATAGTCTTTTTGAAAAAATCCCATTTCTGTTTTGTGTTCATCAATGCAAATATTCCCAAACAGTCTAAGTCCTGGAGAGCAGCCCTCATCCTTGGAACATTTGCTCTCTTAAAGTTAAGTGTTTTTATCTTTCCCGTATATGTTTGTTGCTTGCAGCTTATATTAAATGAAATCATGTTATGGTCACTGCTACCCAGATGTGGTTTTATATGAATATTGGTAATAAGCTCTGCATGGTTTGAGATTACCAGGTCCAGCAAAGCGTCATTCCTAGTTGGGGCCTCAGACTGGACCATAAAATTGTCCTGTAGTTAAAATCCCCTATTATGGTCACTGTCCCAGCCCTTTCCATCTGTGCAAGGAGCTGAGTCTCCACCTCCTCTAACACCGGGAGGTCTATAACAGACTCCAATGATAGCCTTTGTAGTATTCAACCCTATATACAGATCTACCCATAATGCTTCAGACTCATCACAGTCACCATCAACTAGGTCCTCTTTCACACTTGATTTGAGATCACTTCTCATATAGAGACAGATATCACCACCCCTCCGTTTTGCCCTGTCTTTCCGAAAGATAGTATAGCCAGGAATATTAATAGCCCAGTCATGGGAAGAATGAAGCAAAGATTCAGCAATACCAATTAAATCATAGTTCTCTTCGCGAGCTTTCAACTCACCTATTTTGCTTGGCAGAGGGGTGGATTCCTGACAAAGCTCGGCTATGACAATGGGTGAAAAATGTTGATGTCAGACACTGCAATGTCATATCGTCCATGCCTCTTACTGTCCCTAAGCCCTGGGGTTCGACTGGAACTCGTGGAAAACATCTACTACAAAGAGGGTATTACCTCAGCACAGCACCTAACAGCAGCCAGAGAGTCTATCTGGGCTCAGAGGTATTACATGGCAGGGTGAAGAGGGGTAAGAAATATTGCTATGCCGGTGCTAGTTTGCTAATCACACTTGGTACTACATTACAGTAAGGGAAAAAAGTATTTGATCCCCTGCTGATTTTTTTTGCTGACAAAGAAATGATCAGTCTATAATTTAATGGTAAGTTTATTTTAACAGTGAGAGACAGAATAACAAAAAAAATCCAGAAAAACACATTTCAAAAAAGTTAAGAATTGATTTACATTTTAATGAGTGAAATAAGTATTTGATCCCTCTCTTAAAGGGAGTTCTCCTAATCACAGCTTGTCACCTGTATAAAAGACACCTGTCCACAGAAGCAATCAATCAGATTCCAATCTCTCCACTATGGCCAAGACCAAAGAGCTGTCCAAGGATGTCAGACAAAATTGTTGACCTACACAAGGCTGGAATGGGCAACAAGACAATTGCCAAGCAGCTTGGTGAGAGGCTGACAACAGTTTGTGCAATTATTCGCAAATGGAAAACACAAAAAACTATCAATCTACTTTGGTCTGGGGCTCAATGCAAGATCTCATTTCGTGGAGTTTCAATGATCATGAGAAGTGTGAGGAATCAGCCTAGAACTGGGAGAATCTGGTCAATGATCTCAAGGCAGCGGAGACCATAATCACCAAGAAAATAATTGGTAACACACTACGCCATGAAGGACTGAAATCCTGAAGCGCCCGCAAGGTCCCCCTGCTTAAGAAAGCACATGTACAGGCCCGTCTGAAGTTTGTGAATGAACATCGGAATGATTCAGAGGAGAACTGAGTGAAAGTGTTGTGGTCAGATGAGACCAAAATCAAGCTCTTTGGCATCAACTTAACTCGCCGTGTTTGGAGGAGGAGGAATGCTGCCTCTGAGCCCAAGAACACCATCCCCACCATCAAACATGGATGTGAAAACATTATGCTTTGGGGGTGTTTTTCTGCTAAGTGGACAGGACAACTTCACCGCATTAAAGAAATGATGGACAGGGTCATGTACCATCAAATCTTGGGTGAGAATCTCTTTCCCTCAGTCAGGGCATTGAAAATGGGTCATGGATGGGTATTCCAGCATGACAATGACCCAAAAACACTCAGCCAAGGCAACTAAAGAGTGGCTCAAGAAGAAGCTCATTAAGGTTCTGGAGTGTCCTAGCCATTCTTTAGACCTTAATCCCATAGAAAATATGTGGAGGGAGCTGAAGGTTTGAGTTACCGAATGTCAGCCTTGAAACCTTAATGACATGGAGAGGATCTGCAAAGAGGAGTGGGACAAAATCCCTCCTGAAATGTGTGCAAACCTGGTAGCCAACTACAAGAAACATCTGACCTCTTTTACAGATTATTTTACAATTATAGACTGATCATTTCTTGGTCAGTGGGCAAATGTACAAAATCAGCAGGGGACCAAATACTTTTTTCCCCTCACTGTACATACTGGACTAGCTCTGACTAATACTGCTTGAATGGGACTTCCTTGCTATAAGCTTACATGCCCCTGCTAGCTAACCTCTGCAATTTTTACTCAGCATATCTCTACCCTGGCTTGCGGCTTCATATACTTTCTAAGAAAATACTACATGCAGTACATACTATTTGTTATGCCAGAATGCTACCACTAGTTGTCTATCTGACTCAATGAATGCCCCTGTTACATATGCTGTATTGAGTGCAGCTTTATGACATGGTTTTGCTGTAGTGCCAATATGGACATCAATGCGATGATGGGAACTTTATCTCAATTAATGATTTAATGTCTACTGTTATGGACAACATTCACTGATGAGATGGGCTAGTCTTCTTGGCTGCATACTGGCAACTTTTATAATCATCTTCAATAGTCAAGTAAATGAAGGGGGCTTTATCAGAAAATCTATACATACTGTATATCAGGGTTCACTAAATAGCGGCTGTGCCACTTATAAGCCTGAGTGTTCTCTCTCTGGTCTCCCGCCCGGCTGCCGCTATCATATTCACAGAAGGCGAGGCTGGGAGGTGCTGCAGATCAGGAGTCTTCATATTAACATGCCGATAATCACCTGTTTGTTAATATAAGTCGAGAAGCCCCTACCCTCTGTCTCGATCTAAAACTCCTCCTGGCCCCGCCTTTTGTGAATAGGATAGAGGCAACCGGGCAGGAGACCCGAGAGAAAACACGCAGCTGCTATGAATGCGGCGATATAGAGAGAAGGGTCAGTGAGTTCCTCTGGTCACCACTCACATTGGGACATGCACAGTTTGTTGGCAGATATCACCCTAATACACCCCTCACCCCCCGGGATCCCTATTACTGGCAATGGATCAGTTCTATCTCTGGATCGCTCGGCTGCTTTGTGCCTGGTGGTGTCGTCCAATGGCTGTGAGTAAAACTTCATGACGTGTGCCATCTCCCCCTCTGCTGCATCTGTGTGTGTGTGTGTATATATATATGTATATTATACACACACACACATACACACACACACACACACACACACACACACAGTTGTAGTTTAGGAACCCCTGACCATTTCCATGATTGTCATTTATAAATATTTGGGTGTTTGGATCAGCAATTTTATTTTGATCTATCAAATAACTGAAGGACACAGTAATATTTCAGTAGTGAAATGAGGTTTATTAGATTAACAGAAGATGTGCAATATGCATCAAAACGAAATTAGACAGGTGCACAAATTTGAGCACCCTTGTCTTTTTGTTGATTTGAATACCTGTAACTACTTAGCACTGATTCATTGGAACACACAATAGGTTTGGTGAGTTTATTAAGCCTTGAACTTCATAGACAGGTATCCAATCATGAGAAATTTTAAGGTGGCCAATTGAAAGTTGTTGTCCTCTTTGACTCTCCTCTGAAGAGTGGCAACATGGGGGCCTCAAAACAACTCTCAAATGACCTGAAAATAAAGATTTTTCTACATTATGGTTTAGGGGAAGGCTACAAAAAGTTATCGCAGAGATATAAGCTGTCAGTGTCCACTGTGAGGAACATAGTGCGGAAATGGAAGACCACAGGCACAGTTCTTGTTAAGGCCAGAAGTGGCAGGCGAGTGGTGAGAACAGTCAAAAACAGCCCACAGACCACCTCCAACATCAACTTGTTGCAGATGGTGTCACTGTGCATCGTTCAACAATTCAGCGCACTTTGCACAGGGAGAAGCTGTATGGGAGAGTGATGCGCAAGAAGCCTTTTCTGCACACACGCCACAAACGGAGTCGCTTGAGGTATGCAAACGCACATTTGGACAAGCCAGCTTCATTTTGGTCATAACAAGGGGTGCTATGCACCGCGGCAAAAGAACAGAGCATTCCAAGAAAAACACTTGCTACCCACAGTAAAATTTGGTGGAGGTTTCATCGTGCTGTGGGGCTGTGTGGCCAGTGCCAGTACTGGGAATCTGGTTAAAGTTGAGGGTCACATGGATTCCGCTCAATATCAGCAGATTCTTGAGAATAATGTTGAGGAATCAGTCACAAAGTTAAAGTTACGCCGGGGCTGGATATTTCAACAAGACGATGACACAAAACACTGCTCAAAATCTACTCGGGCATTTATGCAGAGGAACAAGTACAATGTTCTGGGAATGGCCATCCCAGTCCCCAGACTTGAATATCATTGAACATCTGTGGGGTGATTTAAAGCGGGCTGTCCATGCTCGGCAACCATCAAACCTAACTGAACTGGACATGTTCCAGAATCCAGACACTCATTACAGGCTATAGGAAGCGTCTAGAGGCTTTTATTTCTGCTAAAGGAGGCTCTACTAAATATTGATGTGATTTTTCTGTTGGGGTGCCCAAAATGTATGCACCTGTCTAATTTAGTTTTGATGCATATTACACATTTTCTGTTAATCCAATAAACCTCTTTTCACTACTGAAATATTACTTTGTCCTTCAGTTATTTGATAGATCGAAATGAAATTGCTGATCCAAACACCCAAATATTTTTAAATTACAATCATGGAAATTGTCAGGGGTTCCTAAACTTTTGCATACAACTGTGTATATATATATATTCTCTGTATGGGGGGGTCCTCCAATTAGTTGCTATATGGGGGAGGCTCCTCTCCAATGAGTTACTGTATGGGGGGCGGGGGCTCTGGAGCTTCTTTTCAATTAGTTGCTGTATGGGGGGGCTCCTCTCCAATTAGTTGCTGTATTGGGGGGTGGGCTCTGGGCCTTCTCTCTAATTAGTTGCTGTATGTAAAATGACACACACTGATGTAAAATGGGGTTGTGAAATGTTATAGCGCAAACAAACATTCGGACCTCTGGTGGAAGAAAATTTTACCACCTGAACCTCCGTAAATTTTAATTCAAGACCCCTGCTGTTTATTGTTACCCATTTGTACTGATAAACATCCACGTCCAGTGGTGTAAAGCCATTTTTATCACTGAGCTTCAAGATGTTGATAGGGAGCTTGGATTCTTTAGGTGACAATGTTCCCTGAACTGTAAGAGATTGGCACAATCCTCCCTGGCCTGAGAGATTGGACATCTGTTAAAACCTTCCATTGGTTTGGTAGAAACAAATTTCACATTGTCAAGACTGGGTTGGATATCCACCAAGCTAGTGAGTTCCTTGCTTAGCTGGATAGAAGCATAGGGAGGATAAGAGGGAACGCATTTGTTCCATTTCAACAAGATGTTGTGTTGGAGGGGCCTTGAATGAAAATGGGCAAATGGAACAGGAGGCCACCATGAGGCCCAGAACTCTCATGGGGAATCTCGCAGAGCTATTCCTCTGACCTTAAGGACTTAGCGTAGGATCAGAGAGATCAGTTTGTTTTCTTAAAGAAAGACTTTGGCTGTGTCTAGAATGAGTCCCAAGTATTCCAGGCAAAGGGAAGGTTGGAGAGTATATTGTTGAGTGTTAATTTACACAACCTTAAGTATCTGAATATCCCTGGACCTGTATAGTTCCCTATGGGTAACTACAGACATTGTACCAAGTAGCAAGCGGAATATAGGTGAATTGAAAAAGGACAGGCTCATGCAAAGACGGGGAATTTTTTTTTTACCCTTTCTAATTTAGGACTGCATAATCAATTATATATGGAATCTGTTCTGAAAAAAAATAAAAATAAAATAATAGTAAAGTTTGTACACAAGTCATTAACCATTAAGCCATAATTTGCAGACTGGTATATTTTATTGCATCTCAAATATTGCTGACAGAAATAACATTCTTATAGTAAACCCATCAGGAAATAAAAAAAAAAATACAGGTATACCATTGTTTTTCAAACACATTTACTGTTCATTGAGCCAACTGATACACTTTTTATATCCCTTGTTATCTGCAATACTTTATTTTTAACCTGTTTTGTAAGCCTTATAAAGATGAAAAAAAAATCACCATGTGTACATAAAAAGTCCAAGTCATCTTCTTTCTTCACTGCTGTGTCTCTGAGATGTTTGTACACCTTATGCACTGCCTCCAAATTTACTGGATAGTTTGCTGATCAGATTCATCACCTTTGGGTTGGTGTTATACTTTGATATGTTAGCTGGATTTTGAGCTACATCTTGAAATGCAGCCATGACTTCAGGATCCTATGCAGAATAAAGAAATACACATTATAAGCATATGCTATGAATGTAATGTGAGCATTAAAGGGTTAGTTCACTTTTAAATCAGCTTTCCAAAAATACCTATTCCAACTTTTTTGGTATATTAACCACCTGATTCTCAGCACCTTTAACCTACTATATGTGTGTGTGTGTGTGTGTGTGTGTGTGTGTGTGTGATATATATATATATATATATACACACATACACACACACACACACACACACACACACACACACACACACACACATATATATATATATACACACACACACAGTGGGGATCGAAAGTTTGGCCACCCCAGGTAAAAATTTGTATTAATGTGCATAAAGAAGCCAAGGAATGATGGAAAAATGTCCAGAAGGCATCAGATTACAGATTAGACATTCTTATAATATGTCAACAAAAGTTAGATTTTATTTCCATCATTTACACTTTCAAAATAACAGAAAACAAAAAAATGGCGTCTGCAAAAGTTTGGGCACCCTGCAGAGTTAATATCTTGTACTGCCCCCTTTGGCAAGTATCACAGCTTGTAAACGCTTTTTGTAGCCAGCCAAGAGTCTTTCAATTCTTGTTTGAGGTATCTTTGCCCATTATTCCTTACAAAAGTCTTCCAGTTCTTTGAGATTTCTGGGCTGTCTGTTACGCACTGCTCTTTTAAGGTCTATCCATAGATTTTCAATTATGTTGAGGTTAGGAGATTGTGAAGGCCATGGCAAAACCTTCAGTTTACGCCTCTTGATGTAATCCCCCGTGGATTTCGAGGTGTGTTTAGGATCATTATCCATTTGTAGAAGCCATCCTCTCTTTAACTTCAGCTTTTTCACAGATGGCATCAAGTTACCATCCAAAATTTGCTGAAATTTTATTGAATCCATTTTTCCTTCTACTCGTGAGATGTTCCCTGTGCCACTGGCTGCAATAAAACCCCAAAGCATGATTGATCCACCCCCATGCTTAACAGTTGGACAGAGGTTCTTTTCATTCAATTCTGTGCCCCTTCTTCTCCAAACGTTATAATTACTAATACCGTGCTACCCGTACTATAAAAGAAAATTGCAAAAGTCATATTAAAAAAGAAGAATTGCTGCTATCACTGAAGAAAGTGACCCCACACTAACATGGCTAATATTTCAAAGTTAAGTGAAGCGCAATTCAAAGGTACATAATAGTACGTAATACCTCAAAAGTAAATACATATAGTGCCACCTAGTGATAAGTGGTGAATCAAATGAAAATAAGTAAACATAAAAATAAAAATATATAAAGTGCATTAACAAGTCCATATGTAAATCACATCAAAGTGCACGTGATAAAGCAGGAAACTCCTGCTAACTGCAAACAACAGTCCAAAAAGTGTCTCTTAAAGTGCAGGTGAAGGTCTAAATGCTCCTGCTGATCAAGGGTGAAAGATGCCTATGTCAGCAGTAATCCAAAGGTGATATATATAAGGTGCTTCCAAAACGTGCAGGCACTCGCCACCACCCGGTGTCACTAAGCGCTCACCTCAAGGTGTGACCCCCACTGGGTCAAGTCGCACAGTCCCCACTGGGGTAAAATCCTCCTCCACAAATGGGTCTCAGCAATGGTGCAGATTCATAAAACCGAGAGAGGGACTAGCATAGTGTTGAATCATTTAAAACTATAATTTTATTAAAAGACATATAGATACACTCACATGCGGCTGTGCACCACCACTGGTACACTCGGGTACTGAATTTCATGAACAAACGTTAGGGAATACACTTCAAAAACGATCCACGGCTGCTGTAGATGCCGAGATGTTGCAATCTGAACGTCACCTTAGGCTCCTCCCCTAAGGGATCTCGGCATCTACAGCAGCCGTGGATCGTTTTTGAAGTGTATTCCCTAACGTTTGTTTATGAAATGCAGTACCCGAGTGTACCGGGTGGTGGAGAGTGCCTGCACGTTTTGGAAGCACTATATATCACCTTTGGATTACTGCTGACATAGGCATCTTTCACCCTTGATCAGCAGGAGCATTTAGACCTTCACCTACACTTTAAGAGACACTTTTTGGACTGTTGTTTGCAGTTAGCAGAAGTTTCCTGCTTTATCACATGCACTTTGATGTGATTTACATATGGACTTGTTGATGCACTTTATATTTTTATTTTTAGGTTTACTTATTTTCATTTGATTGTATTTGATTCACCACTTATCACTAGGTGGCACTAGATGTATTTACTTTTGAGGTATTACGTACCATTATGTACCTTTGAATTGCGCTTCACTTAACTTTGAAATCTTCTCCAAACGTACCTTTGCTCATGCCGGTCAAAAAGTTCAATTTTAACCTCATCGGTCCACAGAACTTGTTTCCAAAATGCATCAGCCTTGTCTATATGTTCATTTGCAAAGTTCAAACGCTGATTTTTGTGGCGAGGACGTAGAAGAGGTTTTCTTCTGATGACTCTTCCATGAAGAACATATTTGTACAAGTATCTCTTTATAGTGCAATAGTGTACCACAACTCGTGTCTGCCAGATCTTTCTGGAGGGATCGTGCAGTCAAACGTGGGTTTTGAATCGTTTTTCTCACAATCCTGCGAGCTGTTCTGTCTGATATTTTTCTTGGTCTTCCAGATCTTCCTTTAACTTCCACTGTTCCTGATGACTGCCATTTCTTAATTACATTCCGAACAGAGGATATTGACATCTGAAAACGCTTTGCCATCTTCTTATAGCCTTCTCCAGCTTTGTGAGCGTCAACTATTTTCAGTTTCAGGTTTCTAGACAACTGCTTAGAAGATCCCATGGTGCTGATTGTTGGGGCAAGGTCAGATGAGTCTGGGCATTTAAAACCTTTGAGATTGACATCACCTGGTCTTCCCAGACGATGATTGAGAACAATCCATGACACTGGCAGGTCTCAGCCTTGCAAAGGGGGCAGTGCATGCTATAAATTCTGCAGGGTGCCCAAACTTTTGAAGACGCCATTTTTTTGTTTTCTGTAAGTTTGAAAGTGTCAATGATGGAAAAAAAAAAAAAAAATCGAACTTTTGTTGACATATTATAAGAATGTCTAATCTGTAATTTGATGCCTTTTGGAGATTTTTTTCATCTTTCCTTGGCTTCTTTATGCACATTAATACAAATTTTTACCTGGAGTGCCCAAACTTTCGATTCCCACTGTATATATATATATATATATATATATATATATATACACACACACACAATATCCTCCCAAGTCCCCGTTTTTTTTTTTTTTTCAGGCAGGTTTAGGACACGTGATGGATTGGCTTACAGTTACTACTTTGTTTTGAAGTCCACCTATCCAAGTACAGAGAGTACTGCATTTAAATACCATACTTTAAATGATATCCTATAATTCAATTTTTTTTTTTTTTTTTTTTTAGAAATAATTAATAAATTATGAAAGGTTTTTTTTTCTCTTTTATTACGACCACACAAACAATGTAAAAGCCGAGGCAAGGATTTATTTTTTTTTTAAATATCCATTTCTCCTAAGTGCATTCTTAAAAGTTTGAGTTTAAAGTTCAAATAGAGGCTTTTCTAAACACTAAATTTGGGGTTGTTTCCAAGGTCCTGCCAATCCTGAACCACTGTAAATACAGTTTGGTTCCAAAAAAATGACATGGCAGTTTTCAGCTATTGACAGCCAGAATAATCGTTTTTTTTTTGTTTGTTTCAATTCCAAGAAGTAATATGTTCAAAACTATTTGTTATAAATGTTCAAAACATTCATAGTCTTGACACTTCAGACTGCTTTCTGGTATATTTCAAAGAAGGGACCTTTGTTGACGTAGTATGAGAAAAAAAGGTTTGTAAAGAAAATATAATAAATATACCATTGTTTCCCCACCATATATTTTCACCATAATTTGGAAGAAACGGGGACGTTTATTTCAGGTACTTGTATAGCGCCGTCAATTTACACAGAGCTTTACATACATACATTGTACATTCACATCAGTCCCTACCCTCAAGGAGCTTACAATCTAAGGTCCCTAACTCATACACATACTAGGGCCAATTTAGACAGGATCTAATTAACCTACCAGCATGTCTTTGGAGTGTGGGAGGAAAGCAGAGTACCCAGAGGAAACCCAGGCAGGCACAGGGAGAACATGCAAACTCCAGGCACTACACCACTGTGACGTTTAGTATTGTTTGTTTCCAGACAAATTAAACATTTTACGGTAAGTAAAAAATCCCGTTTTTTCTACCGAGTTCATTGACAGTCACAGCAGCTTCATGGACAAGTGGGTTATACTGCCCTCTCTTCAGGAGTGACTAGGCAGAACAGTCAGTTCTAACAGCAAAAGAACAGAAATACACAGCCCCTCCCAGGGGGCAGTCCCCACTGGCAGATAACCCTCTGCCCTGCTACTGCTAGCTCAGTTCGTAACAAGGAGTGCAATGCAATATTCGAGGGGTGGGTGCTATGCCCGTCAATGAACTCAGAGAAAGGGATTTTACGGTAAGTAAAAAAATCCTGTACTCTTTCATTCATTGAAGGGCACAGCAGCTTCATGGATAAGTGGGACGTCCAAGAGCAGTGCCAAAAACATGAGGGGTGGGTAACAGAACAACAAAGAAACTTCACCCAACAGAACCCTCTGTGAGGAACCAGACGTGTCTCACCAGCCGCCTGTAAAACTTTGTGGCCAAACGCATCATACGAGGATGCTAAAACATCAACTTTGTAAAACTTTGAAAAGGTGTGCACTGAGGACCAAGTAGCCACCTTGCACACCTGAAACACAGAAGCCTGATGTTGGAAAGCCCAGGAAGTGCTAAATGCCCTGGTAGAATGAGCCGTGACTGGAAAAGGAGGCTCCAGACCCCAAACAGCATAGGCTCGGGTCACCGTCTATCTAATCCAACGTGAAATAGTGGCCGAGGAGGCCGCCAGACCCTTGCGTGGGCCATCCACCACTACAAAAAGCGCATCCGACCTCCGAAAGGAAGCCGTGGTAGTCAGATACACCTGTAGGGCCCGAACAACGTCCAGGGAGTGCAAAGCAACCTCCCTAGGGTGAGAGGGGCGCAGGCAGAGCGAAGGAAGAACAATGTCCTCATTGATATGGAAAAATGACACACCTTCGGCAGAAAAGAAGGTGATGGCCGCAGAACCGCCTTATCTTTGTGTAGGACCAGATATGGAGACCTACATGATAGAGCCGCCAACTCAGACACCTGCCGAGCGGATGTGATAGCTACCAGGAAAGCCACCTTTTGCGAAAGCAATTGCAGCGATATCTCCCTGATATTCTCAAAGGGCGGCTTCTGAAGAACCGAGAGGACCAAATTGAGGTCCCATGGCGCCAGAGGCGACCGTACCTGGGGGGAGACATGTCGAACCCCCCTGCATGAAAATATGGATCAAAGAATGCGTCGCCAAAGGACGCTGAAAAAAAAAGATTGCCAGGGCAGAAATCTGACCCTTGATCGTACTCAAAGCCAGCTTCTGGTCGAGACCCTTCTGCAGGAAAGCCAGACCCCCAGATACCGAAAAAGATTGGGGATTCCACCTCCCATTCTCGCACCAGGCGATAAAAGCCCTCCACGTGCGGTGATAAATCTTCCTGGAAGTGGCCTTACGTGCCTTAAGCATGGTTGGGATCACTGAGTTTGAGACACCCCGATCCCTCAACCCCTGGGATTCAATAGCCAGGCTATTAAAGCCAGCGAGGGTAAAGCAGGATGCAAGCTGGGCCCCTGAGACAGTAGGTCCTCGTTTAGTGGGAGCACCAGGGAACGTCCACCACCATTTGAACTACGTCGGCGTACCAAGGACGCCGTGGCCAATCTGGGGCTATGAGAATGGTCGGTATCCCCTCCATTTCTATTCTGCGCAGAAGCAACTTGGGGGGGGAGGCGTAGCCGGTACCAAGCCCACAGAGCTACCAAGGTATCCACCGCATCCGCTAGGGGATCCCTTGTCCTGCTCACGAATGCCTGCACCTTCCGATTGAGACGAGACGCTAGAAGGTCCACGTCTGGAGTACCCTCACCTCAGACAAATCTGATGGAACACGTCCGGGTGCAGGGACCACTCTCCCTGGTCCAATCCCTTACGACTGAGGTGGTCCGCTTGCCAATTCTCTACGCCTGGAATGTGGACAGCGGAGATTGCCGGTATGTGGAGTTCTGCCCACCGCAGAATGTGAGCTACCTCTCTGAGGCCGCAGCCGAGCTTCTTGTCCTGCCCTGGTGATTCACGTATGCCACGGCCGTGGCATTGTCCGACTGAATCCGGACAGGACACCCATACAGCCTCCCTGTCCAATGGGAGAGGCAGCACCTGATGGCCCGCAATTCCAGGACATTGATCGGGAGACACGACTCCACTGGAGACCACCAGCCCTGGGCCGACAACAGCCCCACGATGCCTCCCCAGCCAATCAGGCTGGCGTCCGTCGTGACCACCGTCCAATGGAGGGGGAGGAACAACTTCCCCAGCCACAGGGCTGGAGCCCGCATGCACCAGAGCAGCGAAGTCCTGGTCCGGTGGTCCACCCTGATCAACCGATCCAGGGATGAGGGGAACTTGTCCCACTTTCGCAGAATCTCCCGCTGCAGAACACGGGTGTGACACTGAGCGTATGGGACCGCCTCGAAGGTGGACACCATGAGGTCCAAGACCCGCATGCAAAACCGTAGGGAGGACCATTTCTGGGACAGCAGGGACCGAACCGCCGACTGAAGCGTCTGTCACTTGGATGGTGGGAGGAATCAGAATCAGACACATACTCCAAGCGGTGAGACGGGGTCATCACCGACTTCGGGCGACTGATCACCCGGCCGAACTCCTGCAGAGTGTGCAAGGCGATCGTCACATTGTCACCGAGAGCTGGAGCAAGAGGTGGTCATCCAGATACGCAACCACCACGATGCCCCTCTGTCTCAGCAGAGCCAGAACCGGGGTCAGCAGCTTGGTGAAGACCCGGGGCACAGAGGCCAGGCCAAAGGGGAGAGCCACGAACTGATAGTGAGGGAAGCCAGGAAATCGCCCTGGTGCAGAGCCGCTACCACAGAGCGGACAGACTCCATCCTGAATCTTCGTACATGTACGAAGCAGTTGAGGGCCTTCAGGTCCAGGATTGGACAGACCCCATCCTTCTTCGGGACCACAAATAGGTTGGAGTAAAACCCGTGGAAATGTTCTGCACGTTGAACGGGGACCACTACCCCTTGACAAAGTAGGTCCTGCACCGCTCCAAGCAGGGCCCGCAGGCAGTTGCAAGTTGGAGGCGAAGAACCTGTCCGGAGGACGGGAACGAAATTCTAATCTGTACCCCGACGAGATCACCTCGTGCACCCAGCGGTCCGAAATGTGGGAAGTCCACCGGTCTGCAAACCCCAGGAGAAACCCCACACCCGAAGAGCATGTGGGGGCAGCCCTTCATGCGGAGGAGGACTTGTCCTCCGGCTTGTCGCGCTTACGCTGCCAGGGACGCTTCTGCCCACCGTGGGGGCCTTGGCGGGCTTCGAGCCCTTGCCCGAGGAGCGGGAGGGACGAAAAAGCCGTTTGTGGGCTGTAAAGGAGGGGCCCGGTCTGTGACAGGACTCCGTACTCTACTTGGACTCCGGGAGAAAAATGCTCTTCCCTCCTGCGAGATCCTTAATCTCGTCCAAAGAGGCTCCAAAAAGCCGCCCACCCTGAAAAGGCCAGTCCGTCAGGGCCTTCTTAGATGTTTGGTCCGCCGACCAACATTTTAGCCAGCGCAACCGCCTGACCACCACCGAAGACACGGACAATTTGGAGATCGGGGGGCGGCATCGCACAGATATTTAAGTCCTTGGACAAGCTGTTCAGCAAGTTCCACGCAGGCAGGGGGGAACCTTAGCATTGCTCATTTCGCGGTGTAACAGCTTTGCCCATTCAGTGAGCATCTGCGACACTGGAGCAGAGGCCACAACAGGCCGCATGGCCGACCCTGCTAGAACAAACTTGGATCTGACGAAGGCCTCAGCCTTCCTGTCAGCCGGGTCCTTAAAGGACGGCGTGCCCTCCACCGGGATCGTGGTCGCCTTGTTCAGGCGAGACACAGGGGGATCAATCACGGGGGGTGATGCCCACTTTTTTGCCAGGCTGTCCTCAAAGGCATAGCGCATAGAGAAACGCTTGGGTATGGGAAGGGAGCTCTGAGGCCGTTGCCAGTCTCTGTAAACAAACTTATCCAGGTAAGACATATAGGGGAAAACCTTAGCCACGCCGGCGGGTTTATGTGACCCGAAGGGGACGGGCACCTCTTGCGAGGGTCTCGCCGTATCGTCCAGCTTCAGGGTTTCACGCATCGATGTGATCAGGGCGCTGACTAGTGCCTTCTCGTGCTCAGCAGTGGTCGCCGCAGATTCCTCCTCACTATCAGTAGAATCCGGGGCCTAGCCATCCGACAGCTCAAGGGGGGTCCCACAGTGGAGCCCCGTCCGAGTCCTCCCCAGAGGAGGGGGGAGGTAGGGGCCGCTTTCTCGCCACCTTACGCCTACATGCTGTCTCTACACGGGAGACGAAGGACTCCAGGACCGCCGACAGAGCGTCAATAGGGATCACAGTCCATGAGGCGCTGGCTGCAACCACTGAGAGGTTTGATGGGGAAGCACCCTCATTGGCTGCCATTGCGACACCCACCCTGGTAACACGCTGCCTAACTGAGGCCCAGGTACCCCCCCACCCCAAAACGCTGCGCAGGACTTACTACAGGAGGGTAACCCCGGAGGGACTCGCCACCTGCCCGCTCAACTGTCCAGGAGAGGAGCCGTGCCTGCTGCTGTCCGCAGCTGCCTTGCCCGCCCTCCACGCTTGTTGCTGCTGCTACTGCCCCACAGGAGAGCTCTTCGTGCTGTGTGGGGGGTAAAAATGGTGCCAGAAGCCAGAGGAACCTCCCCCCACACACACAGGTCAGCACACGTGTACAGACCACAAGAAAATGGCCACCGATGCACGCTAGAGGCCAAAACCCAAGCCAGGAATGCCGCAGCTCCACCAAAATAGCCACCGGACGCCCTAGAGGCCAAACCATGCGGCCGGCCACAAGAAAATGGCGGCCGGACCACAGCAAAATGGCCACCGATCGATCAACTGCTCCAGCAGCACGAGGCCAGGAGGAGGGGGACAGCCAAGGCCCTAGACACCCCGCAGGGAACCACGGAGGGGGGCACAGCGACAGCGCAGCATCGGAGGGAGGGGGTGGGGTGAAGCGAAGGAGGGAGGAGGGGGGACCAACCCGCCAGCCTAACACCCCAGGGGGGAACCCGCCTGCTCCCCCCAAATCCTAGTGGGAGAGCGGGGGGCATACTTACCCATCCAGTCGGGGGGAGCGGGTATCCCACCGTGACAGATCTGCCTCACCCATCAGGCCGGGGGGAGCTCTCGGCCAGGGTAACACTGTGGCACGGACTCAGGAGCCCGGTCATATATGCACCGGCGGGACGTTTAACCCGCGGGGCCACCCTGTCCGAGGCCCGTCGCGGCCAACCCAGCGCGGAGCTAAGGTCTGCGCGCACTTGATGGCCGGCTGGAGAGACTACCTGGATCTAAAACCCAGCCTGTCACCCAGCACGGCTACTTTATTGCAGTCTTAATTTGTTAGGCTGTCCTCCAGGACAGCCGAAGTGGACCCAGAGAGGTACCACAGATTCCAACAGGGAGCCAGGTCTACTCCTTGCACTAGGCAGAAAAAAAACTGAGCTAGCAGTAGCAGGGCGGAGGGTTATCTGCCAGTGGGGACTGCCCCCTGGGAGGGGCTGTGTATGTATGTTCTTTTGCTGTTAGAACTGCCTGTTCTGCCTAGTCACTCCTGAAGAGAGGGCAGTATAACCCACTTGTCCATGAAGCTGCTGTGCCTGTCAATGAAGGAAAGAGAAATTATGAAAAAAAATGTAATTCCGTTTCGCAAACCCAATGATGGCAAGGTAAAATTTGCATGCAATGTTCAGCTACCTCTCAGGTGCACAAAGATACCATATATGTATCATTTATTTAGTCACTTGGTGGGAACATAGCAGGGCCCAGAACGGATCACTTTCTGGCGGTCAATGGCTGAAAACCACACTGTCAGGGTTTTGCTGCATTGTGGAGATGTTTTTGTACTGCAAATGATATCTTTCAGTCTTTGTTGTTTACCCTAAAGTATTATACATCGCTTTTTTGGGGGGACAAATAGGGCTTTAATTTTGTGGTAACTTTGTATATGTGTATTTTTACTTCCTCGAAAATAATAAATCGTAAACAATTAGAAAAAAAAAATGCATTTTTTTTTCTGTATTTTTTCCCCAACATTTAAGTAATGGGTTACATGCAATGTGCATCTCTGTACATTTTCCCTGGAATGTAATCAGCAAAGTCTCATTAGTGTAACTTTTACATAGCAGAAGTGAACATACATTGCCTAGAGCCCCAGAGTGTTTTTCTGTATTTTTTAACCCTAATGGTTTTAATTTGGTAGCAAATTTGAATACATATATTTTTATTTCCTTTGGTTTTATTTAACCAATTCTGCTCTTGAGCAATATTTTCAGTTTTTTTTTTTTTGCACATATGTAAAAATCTGCATTTGGCCATTAAATTATTTAAAGTGGTTGTAACTCTCAGACATGAAATATAAACAAAGCATATCCCTCTATAGTGTGTACTAGTCTCAATTAAGAGCTTTATTTATGACACGTTTTCCTGACACCAAGAGAAAAATGGTGACAAGGGAGGGAGCTCCAGCCGATTGACAGCCTCAGCTCTGTTCCAGTGAGTTGTGTGGAGGGAGGGGGGTGTCTCTCTTCCCTCCAATCAGCTCTCAGGGCTCTCCTCACTGAGCTCTGCAGAGTGCAAGTTCAGCTCTCTGCCCTATGGCACTAGAATTATTGCTCTCACTTCAATGTTGGCGTTGATACCTCACGTGTGATGCAATTGTGGTTTGCATTTGACTGTGCAGAGGGCAACAGGGGTTGTGATTTTTTTGGGATTTTTAATACTTTTTTTAAACTTTTTATTTACCTTTATTGCTATCAGAAGGTGCTAAACCCCCATGTGATAGCATTGGACAGGTGACAGGTACTCTTTATGGAGACACTGGGGTCTAATAGACCACAATGTCTGTCCTGCCCTCTAAAGCATCTAACAAAGCACAGATCTGCTCAGTTACATGCTTTCCTGGCTAGATCAGCCAGAGATTGATGGCTCTGAAACTCAAAGTGACAAAACCATTGGTTTCATTCAGTGTTGAGGAGACTGAGGAATGGATGTTTCTCAGTCTCCTCCCGCTCAGCTTCTTGAAGCTGTTTGAGGTGGTCCTGGGCTCTCAGTAAGAACGGGAGAGCTCATTGTGAAAGTAATCGGGTGACTACACAGCTACAGGATCACGTTCACTTTACAGCTAGAAGCTGGCTGAGAAAAAGTGCTATTGCAGCCGTCAGCTTGTGCTCAACTCTTTGGACCTACTACGTACTAAGCGCTGAAGTAGTTAAATATATTTTCTGTAATTTTCCCAACACGTTTATGTAATTTGAACACCCTCATGAATGTACCCCAAAATTTAATTAACAAAGTCCACTAATTAAAATTATATCACATTAGTACAACTTTTATGTAACATAGCGGAATGGTAAGCTCAAATTGAATGTGTTTTTTACTTTAGGAGAGCTTTGTTCCCCTTTTGATACTACATTGAATGCATGTGGGGGGGTAGGAGGAATTTTGACTTACCTGTAAATTCCATACCTTGGAGTACGATACAAGGCACATAAAAATTAGTCATAGACCCTGGGTTATAGGCTAGTATCTTCAGGTCACTGGACCCAGCAAAGTTTTCAAGGACATGCTTCCCTTATAAACCTAACACCACTTTTGTAGCAAGCAATGCAGAATAACCAAGCAATTGAAGGAAGGTGTTCTATATGTCCTGTAGTGTACTGCAAGACATGGAATTTCCAAGCAAGTCAAAATTCCTCTTATCTTACCCACTCCCCAACTGGGCCATAGTAAAAGGACTATAATGAAGATGAACCGCTCATCCATTTGGGGTTAGTCAAAACAATAAAGGAAATATTCTTCCCCCTAGAGCAACGTCAAGGAGGCAAAGTAATTGATAAATACATTTATTGAAAAACAACAAAAAGAAAAAGCCGAAAAACAGAATATCAGCTAAAGTATAATGATGTAACAATAACCTCCACCACATTCCCCGTTAAAATTCTCAACGTTGACAGGCTACCCTCATGAACCACCACTCATAACAACCATCCATACATGAAATTGCACTTGCCCATATGACCGTAGAGTAATCATGGAAACCCCGGTATAACAAATTAATAACTGGGGTGAGAGCTATGTTCCATATAGTGGATTCAGGGAATAGTGTGCAAAGGTAGGATGGGAGTATGGACTGGAAGAATCCCCACAATAGGCCGCTGAATCCAGATATCGTTACAATCGGATTGAATGGGAGTTGAATGTCTAAGGGAGATAAGCCGTGTAAGACCAGGCCCAGAGGCAGCAAAGCAAGCCCAAATTATGCCGTTCCCTCCACCCTTGGCAAGATGTTTTGATGTTGGTGTCCTTTTTGCACCATACATATAGTGCTGAGGATTCTTCCCGAACAATTCAACTTGTTTCAGCAGTCCACAAAACATTTTCCCAGTGGTGCTGCTGTTTCCAAGGTGCACTTTGGCAAACTTCAAGCACGCAGTCATTTTTTTTGGGAGAGTAGTGTTCTGCCATGCACACCCTGCCTGTTTAAAGACTTACTTATGGTAGACTCATGAACAGTGTTTTTGCCAGTTCCTGTGAAGTCTTTAGATGTTACTCGTGGGTTCTTCTTTACCTCATTGAGAGTTTGTGTGGTGCCTTGGGAATAATCATGGCTGGGTGCTCATTTCCAGGAACAGTAGCCACAGTACTAAATTGTCTCCATTTATAGACAATTTGTATAACTGTTGACTGATGGATGCCTAAACACTGAGATTGCTTGTATCCCTTCCCAGCTTCTTGATTGTATATATGATTTTATATCTTCAGAGAGCTCCTTTTTGCAAGGTATGGCAATCTTAAAATGTTTGCGTGCCTCATCAAAGTAGCTGTAAACCACACCTCCAAACTCATTTCATCAATTGGACTCCAGGTGTGCAAACTATTGACTCCAATTAGCTTTTGAAGTAATCTGTAGGTTCACTTTTTCCTCCAGCACATGAATGTTTAATATAGGTGTTCAATAAAGACGTGAACAATTACAATTGTTTGTGTGTTATGGCTCAAAGCGTTTGTTACCCCAAAACTTCATATTCCTAATATGTGCCTGCTGTACCATGTAATAGTATTAGAAAGTATACTGTGCTCTTTGTATGCTTCCTTTGTGTGAAATCCCTGGTGTTCCTGCCAGTCTCTTTGCTTTCCTATTAAAAACTGACCACACTATTGTCTGTAAATTCACAACACATCACATGTGAGGGGGGGCGTGGCATGGAGAGTAGGCGCGCCGCCTGAACGTGCTGAGATCCACGAGCTCCAGGAGCACAAGCAGTGTCAGACCACAATCGCCAGACCACAGCAGCTTAGTACTGTGCATTCCCCAGGATACCCCCAGAGCACACGAGGGTAAAGGCATGCCTGCACGCCACCATTAACCTGCCAAGCTACCTGGAAGTGGCAAAAAATATTGCATACCTATCTCCTCAAAAGCAGAGACCCTGGCAAAACAGCCACGATGGCGCCGGGACACAAGGAGACAGAACGCAAAGCCCCCGCCTCAAAAGGAATCAGAGGGACGAAGGATGGTGGCTCCCCAGTAGTAGGTGGAGGCCAGACAGGTCCCAGCCTGGTCTGATGGACAGCGGGATGCGGTAAGGGGACACCTAGTCAGAGCCCGGTGAACCTGGGAGGGGGATGGTTGGAGCTCGGGAAGAGCCCTCACCAAATGGAGTGACAGGAGGGAACCGGGAGAGTGCTCCAGGAAGCTGGAGTGGGAATAAGAAAGAGCCAGTAAAGACACATGGACAGAGAGGAGTCCTTTGGAAAGATCAGATAAAGTCCTGGCTGGAGAAGCCCTGGGCGCAGAGTGGGGAACTACAAGTCCCAGCAGTGGAGTGGCGAACAGCAACTGGAGGCGTTCAGCCCTATATGACAGCCCTTCCGGGACAGTAGCTACAGAACAGGTGCATTATATCTCCCCCTCGGCCATGGGTGCTACTAAAAACTTGGGTGTAGCTCAGCCTGAGATGGATTGGGAGTTGAGAGAACAATTAAGAGCCCTCCCAACAAAAGCAGATATACAAGCACTTATAACTGCCTTTGAACTATCCTGTAAACAAGCAATAGACAGGCTTAGGGAGGACACCAAAGTACTGGGCCACAGAGTTGAAGTAGAGATGGGTCAAGATGACATCAAACAAGTAATAGCGGGTATTCGTGATACTTGCAAACACTAAAAAATTTTGAACTCTTTGATAGACCAACTGGATGACCAAGAAAAAAGGGATTTTATTAAAACTTACCGTAAAATCCTTTTTTCCGAGTTCACTGACAGACACAGCTCTTCAATGACTTATGGGGTTTATGCTTGTCCCACTAGTAGTTAACTAGGCAGAGAAAAGAACAGCTGGCCCCTCCCATGGGGTCATCCTCTCTTCCCACATAAACCCTCCACATAGCATAGCTCAGCAGTTTGTACACAAGCCATACAAAAAAACAGAGCACAGAGGGGTGGGTGCTGCTTCTGTCAGTGAACTCGGAGAAAAGGATTTTTCGGTAAGTTTTAATAAAATCCCTTTTTCTCCTTACGTTCACTGACAGACGCAGCTCTTCACTGACTTGTGGGGATGTCCCCAAGTGGTGTAAAAAAAAAAGAGGGGTGGCTAAACGACAACAACTGTACCCAACAGAACCTCTTAAGGAGGCGCCAGACGCGCCTACACTGCCGCCTGCAAAACTTTGCGGCCAAAATCAGCATCCGAAGATGCTAACACATCAACCTTATAAAACTTAGTGAAAGTGTGTACCGAGGCCCAAGTGGCCGCCATGCAGACCTGTGACACCTAGGCCTGGTGTCTGAAAGCCCAGGAAGTGCTAACAGCCCTGGTAGAATGAGCCGTGACCGGAAAGGGGGGAACCTTGCCCCGAACGGAATATGCGTGAGTCACGGTCTGTCTAATCAAACAAGAGATAGTAGCCGACGAGGCCTCCAAACCTTTGCGCGGCCCCCTGTCAGCACAAATAAGGCATCAGACTTCCGAAAAGAAGCTGTAGCAGTTAAATACACTCGTAAGGCCCTCACTACGTCCAAGGCATGCAACTCAATTTCTCTTGGGTGCGATGGACGTGGGCACAAGAAGGAAGAACAATATCTCTGTTAATGTGGAAAGAAGAAACCACCTTCGGAAGAAACAAAGGAGAGGGTCGCAATATCGCCTTATCCTTGTGCAGGACTAGGTAAGGAGACTTGCACGACAGTGCTGCCAACTCAGACATCCGTCTGGCGGAAGTGATGGCTACCAAAAGGGCCACCTTCTGCGACAGCAGTTGTAAAGAAATCTCCCTGATTTCATAGGGCGGTTTCTGAAGTACAGAAAGCACCAAATTCAAATCCCACGTGGCCATTGGGGCCTTCACCCGAGGCGCCACATGCCGCACACCATGTACAAAGGTACGAATCAGTGAGTATGAAGCCAAAGGTCTCTGAAAAAGAATCGCCAGAGCCGATATCTGGCCCTTGGGACCTTGAGAGTACTCAAAGCCAGCTTTTTGTTCAGGCCTTGCTGCAAAAAGTCAGGACCCTAGACACCGCATAAGAGCGAGGGTTATGACCCTCCGCCTCGCACCAAGCTATTCCAGGTGCGGTGGTATATCTTGCGAGAAGTACACTTGCGATGCCATTAACAAGGTAGGGATCTGTCCCTCAGCACCTGGGACTCAATAGCCAGGCCGTCAAAGCCAGCGAAGGTAAAGCAGGGTGCAATATGGGCCCGAGACAGTAGAGCGTCTCGCAGCGGGAGCCACCAGGGAACGTCTGCCACCATTTGCACCACGTCGGCGTACCACGTGCGCCAAGGCCAATCTGGAGCCACCAGGATTATTGGCATTCCCTCCGCTACTACCCTGCGTAGCAATCGTGGTAGATTAGTTTTATCGGTCGGGAAGGTGTACAGAAGGCGATAATGGCCCCAGGGTGCCACCAGAGCTTCAGTGGCCACTGCCAACGGATCCTTCGTTCTGGACACAAAAGCCCTCACCTTGTGATCGAACCGAGATGCCATGGGATCCACGTCTGGCATCCCCCATCTGTGGCAAATCTAGTTGAACACCTCCGGATGGGGAGACCACTCTACCGGGTTCAGCGCCTGGCGTCTGAGAAAGCCTGCCTGTCAGTTTTCCATGCCCAGAATGTAAATGCCTCCGCCGCAGCTGCTGGACTCCTGGTGCCGCCCTGATAGTTCAGATATGCCACTGCCGTGGCATTGTCCGACTGAATTTGAATAGGACGACCCTGTAACCTCACTGTCCAGTGAGATGGGCATAATCTGATTGCTCTCAGCTCCAGCACATTGATGGGGAGACAAACTTCCTGTGTCGGCCAACGGCCCTGGGCAGATAGCTGCCCCAGGATCCCGCCCCAACTTGAAAGGCTGGCATCCGTGGTGATGATCACCAGGAAGGAAGGACTTCCCCTGAGTCCACGCCGAGTCCCGAAGCCACCAGGTCAGAGATGCCCTGGTCTGGGGGTTCAGGCGGATAGGTAGGTCCAAGGACCGGGGAGACCTGTCCCACTGAGACAGAATCGCTCGCTGGAGAAGTCGAATGTGACTCTGGGCGTAAGGTATCGCCTCGAAAGTCAAGACCATGAGCCCCAGCACCCGCAGAATCGTAATGAAGACCGTCGGTGCGACAGCAGGGACCGCACCGCAGACTGCAACGACAGCAACTTGGCCGGAGGAAGGAACACCTTCGCCTGCTCTGTGCCTAGAATCAGACCCAGATACTCCAGGCGATGGGATGGCGAGACCGTCGACTTCTGCAGGTCGAGCAACCAGCCGAAGTCCTGTAGCGAGGTCATAGTGATTCTCTCATTCTCCTCCAGAGCCGAGGCAGACTCCGCTCTCAGGAGCAGGTCGTCGAGGTAGGCTACTACCGCAATGCCTCTTTGCCGCAGTAACGCCAGTACCAGAGCAACCACTTTTGTGAAGACTCGAGGGGCTGACGCCAGACCGAACTGAAGTGCCACAAATTGATAATGGAGATCCCCCACTGCAAAGCGAAGGAAACGCTGATGCCATGGGCAAATGGTACATGGGAGGTACGCATCCCTGATGTCCAGAGACGCCAGAAATTCCCACTGATGGAGGGTGGCCACAACCGAGCGGATAGATTCCATCTGGAATTTTCGTGCCTTCACATACCGGTTCAGGGCCTTCAGGTCCCATACTGGCCGGACCCCCCCTTTTTTGGGGGCCACAAACAGGTTTGAGTAGAAACCTCGAAACTTCTCCACTGGAGGCACTGGCACAATCACCCCTTGGTCCGAGAGAGTGCTTGAACAGCCCCTAGGAGGGCCTCCTGGTGTGCCTGCGGGAGCCCTAAGTTCGATGGGAAGAACCTGTCTGGGGGTAGAGTGTTGAACTCTATCCTGTACCCGTTGGACACCACTTCCCGGACCCATCGGTCAGAAATGCGAGCAAGCCACCGGTCTGCAAACCCCAGAAGAATCCGGGTGGGGGCAGCCCATCAGGCCGAGGAGGGCTTGTCCTCCGCCTCTTCAGTTTTGCGCTGCCACTGCCGTTAACCGGCCCCTGCAGCGGCCTTACTGGGACGGACCCCCTTTCCTGTCGCGCGCAGGGTGCAAAAAAAACTCTTGACCCGAGGGAGGGGTCCCGTCTACGGCGAAACTCACGCCTCCGGGGCTCAGGGAGGAAAGAGCTCTTACCTCCTGTGAAATCCCTAATGATCTCATCCAGCCGTGGACCGAATAGCCATCCACTGTGAAAGGGAAGGTCTGCGAGGCCTTTTTTGGACGCATGGTCCCCGGACCATGAGCGTAACCAAAGAATCCGTCTAAGGATGACGGCAAAATTCGCCATTTTGGACAACATAGGCAGTAAATCCACGGCTGTGCCACAAAGGTACTTGATGCCCTGAAGCAGAAAGTCAACCCTCTGCGGTGCATCCATCAGGCGGCCGCAGTCCAGATCATTCTGGAGCTCCGCCATACGTTCAGACAGATATTGCGCCGCCATGGCGGACACCAGAGCCGGCCGCAGAGCTGAGCCTGCTACCAGGAAGAGAGCTTTTAACAGCGCCTCTGTCTGTCAGCCGGGTCCTTAAAGGAAGGGGCCCCTTCCAGAGGAATGGTTGTCGCCTTATTCAGAAGAGCTATCGGCAGGTCCACCACAGGCGACTCCCATTTTTTCAAAAAGCTTTCCTCAAAGGGATAGCAAGTGGCAAAACGTTTGGACAGCGAAAAAGAATGCTGCGGACGCTGCCAATCACGATAAATCAAATGATCAAAGAATTGATTGTAGGGATAAGTCTTGGGGGCCCTGGGGCACCTGGTGGACCCACACACATACGCAGATGTCTGCGATTCGCCATCTTGGCTCAGTCGCAGCGTAGTGCGAACACCAGTGATAATGGCGGAAACCAGTGCTTTTTCGCGCACAGCCACCATCCCCTGATCCTCTTCTCTGTCCGAGGGGCCCAGTTCACCGTCAGAGAGGTCCACTGGGGTCCCTGTGGCCCCCGATGCCACTTCTGGATCAGAGTCCTCCCCTGAAGAACAAGGGGGAGGGGGACGCTTCTGAGGGGCCTGATGGGCGACCTCCGCCCGGGGAAGGAACTCATTAAAGACCGCCCGCAGCTGGTCCAAGAAAGCCCCTTGCGCAGATTGCGCCAACGCTGGGCCTTCCCCAGCAGGTTCAGCAGTATAGTCTGCCATCATTCTTCCCCTGAAATCACTCTTAGTAACACACAGGTGAATACCAAAACTTGAGGCACCCCCACACAGTCGCACACCACCGCCCCACAGCGCACCAGGGAAACCCAGGAAGACTGCACTCGCCGCCACCAGCACCCACAGGAGAGCCCAGCTATACTTGCTGTTTGCTGCCTGTAACTTTTGAGGATCGTCAGAAGAGCCGCGCCGTCAGGAGCACACACCATTCCAAAGAGAAAGCAAAACGTTTTAAACACATTTTTGCAGTAGCAGGGGACACCAAGATGGCCGCCGATGAACACTAGAGGCCGAAACCCACCTGCAGGGAACCTGCAGTACCGCAAACGGCCGCTCTGAGCACTAGAGGGAAAGCTCCATAGGCCCAGCATGTCCGCGACTACGGCAAAATGGCTGCGTTCCGCCGCAAAATGGCGGCCGATCGCCGCTTGGCGGCGAAAATTGAAACGGACGGCGCCAACGATCAGGTGTGGTGCGGGGGGGGGGGGGGAGATGGGGGGTGTGGAGGGGGTGAAAAGGGGCCCACGCGCCCCTACCAGCGGATAACCAGAATTTTTTTTTTTTTAAAGTCGTTGGTCCTCCCTCCGCCCCTGAAAAGGGGGCAAGGGAGGAACTCTCACTCAC